>JAHXMU010026488.1:271578-294566 GCA_019455685.1 Philornis downsi
ATCCTTTTCTCTGACGAGGCTCATTTCCTTATGAATGGGTTCGTAAATTCGTAAAAATTGTCGTTACTGGAACAGTGAAAATCCCAAAATCAAACACCAGAAACCATTGCATAGTCCTAAAGTGACAGTATGGGCAGCAATCTCTGGCAGAGGAATAATTGGTCGTTTTTTCTTCGAAAATGCGCGGGGCCAAAACGTCACGGTTAATACGGAACGCTATGTTGAGATGTTGGACGGATTTTTGGCTCCAGAAATTGAAAGTTCAAGAATAGTGAATTCCAGAACTTGGTTCCAACAAGATGGAGCTACCTGTCACACATCAAAGGACTTCATGGCGGTGGTGATGCACATGTTCCCTGGCAGACTGATTTCGAAAAGAGGTGATATCCCATGGCCCCCACGTAGTCCAGACTTGACGCCTCTTAACTTTTTTTTGTTTGGATACCTCAAACACAAAGTCTACAGTAAAAATCCAAGAAACATCGTTCAGCTCAAGGAGAATATCCGTGGTGAAATGGCAGCCATTACACCAGTATTACTGAAGAAACTTTTCAATAATTTTCGTTTGCGGTTAGAGGAGTGCCGTCGTAGAGAGGGTCAACATTTAGAAGATGTTATTTTTAAAAAATAAACTCCATTTATTACTCTACAATGCCTTAGATTTATTTTAACCATACTTTTTGTATTTATTTTTTAATCTATTTTTTAAATATGCACGTTCTATTGCGCCACCCTGTATGAACTGAATTTTCAGATATATATATATTCGTTTGCAATTCAGTCAAAAAAATATGGGGAATTGATGACCATTTAGAAAGGTTTGTCAAAATTCTTTTTGTCGCCAAATTGTCCTCTATTCTGACGCAAAGTTTTGATGCGATCTCGAATTTGTTACTTCATCTCAACAACGTTTTGTGACCTTTACAATGGATAAAAATATTAACCAAAGAATTTATCTTAAACTTTTTGTAGCAAACGGAATTTCGTTTGCGAATTCGCTGAAAATGTTACAGAATATTTACGGTAAATCGTCTTTGGCAAAACCATATGCAGATGAGTGATACGAACAGTGCATTCAAAAGCGGTCGAGATGCTTTGGAAGATTTACGCCGATCTAGTCAGCCATCAACATCTTCAACTAAAGTTAACATCGATAAAATGAAGGAAATGATGGCAGAAAATCGTTATTTATCTATGTCTCATGGACCAATTTATACCATTTTATGGTAATATTTCAATATAAAGCATATTGATGTTCGACTAGTTCCGAAAAAACCCGATTTATCTTCAAACACTCAGTAGCGTAAAGGTTGCTGAAGACATGATAAAACGAGTAAATTCCGAAACCATTTTCATAAAACGCATTGTAGCTAGTGATGCACAGACATGCAAAGCAATCAGCAAGATTCGGAATGGCGTCTTCAATTGAGCCAAACCGAAAAAAAACACGTCAAAATCGATCAGTCGAAGTCAAGCTAATGCTGACTGTTTTCTTTGCTTATCGCGGTTTTGGGCAGTCGGAATTCTTGCCAGAAGATCAAAAAATAAATAACGAATATTATCTGGCCAATAAATTGCATTTGATTGTACAAATTCGTTGAAAAATACCAGATTTGGTGAAACAAATCTAATGTAATTGGTATCATGATAATGCGCTAACCTAAAAAACTATCATTGTGGACAAATTTCTAGTTAAAAACTCAACAAATATCATCGAACAGTCGCCTTATCCAACTGACATGGCCGCAGTTCACTTTTCTCCCTTTTCAAAACTTAATTTACTTTTTCGAGCCAATCATTTTCAGTAGACGGAATACATAAAACCGGATTCGCGGTGATAACTAAAATCTTTTCCGGAAAATTCGTTTGAAAAATGTTTTCATGATTGAGTTATTCGTTGTCACAAATCAATTATATTGGAAGGGGCCTACTTTGATGGTGTTAAAAAAAAATGTGTATGAATAATAAAATATTTTGCGTTTTATTGACAAATTCTTGGGGCTTTTTTTTTGGCAGTTAGATATTTATAATTTTATATATATATAATTTTATGGCTACAAACTTTTTGAAGGAGTGTTGCAGTCATGTTTTTTTCTTTACTTCCACAGTTTCAAATGGCTTAAAAACTGGATCACTTTTGAAAGTAATACAAACTACTAACCATCTTTAATTGAAATTCGAATAGCTCTATTTGAAATTCGAAGCGCATAAATTAAAAATCAAAATTTCCATTTGAAACTCAAGACACCAAATGAAAATCAAAATTTCTGTTCGAGATTCGAAAGACCAATTGAGACTCAAAATTTCCATTTGAAATTCGAAAGACATCTATTTACATTTAAAAGACGTACATTTAAATTCAAAAGACATTAATTGAAATTCAAAAGACATCAATTGATATTTGAAACTCATCAATTGAAATTCAAAACTCATCAATTGAAGTTCAAAACGCATCAATCGAAATTCGAAACACATCAATTAATAATCCAAATACGTCATTTGAAATGTAAAAAACATACATATTTTTAATTCGACCATAGCATGCTCTACACCCTAACGTGTACAATGCGTAATTTAATTGTAATGGTAACATAAAGGTAAATGGATAGTCGCCATATAAAGCACGCCAACAAAATGGTTAAATCATAACCTTTGAAAATAGTTCTCAAACCCAAGCGCGTCAACATTTTTCAACATTTTTCTATTTCTAAAATTAGAATTTTTTCAAATAAACTCAACGCAATCATAATAACAGGACAACAAAAAATGCGTTCGAAATTATTCTGAAATTGTTCTCTGCAGTTGAATCCCATCAAAAATATATGGGCCAAAATAAAAGTGCATGTGAAATTGAACATGGGGCTGGAGAGTACCGTCGGTCAAACGACGAATACAATTACCGTGGGCGATTGTTGCCGAGCTGTACAGCATTCAAGTGCGTTCCACCAAATGGCATTGGTTTTGGAAGATATTCCAGTTGGTACATAATTAGCTTCTATCAAACCGATAGCTTTTATATCATATATCAATAGTAACAATATTGAACAACATGTAAATTCCATGTTTAATATTAACATTTACTATACTTTATAATTTTATGTTATAATACATTTGTAACCTTTTTTTTTGAATTTTCCAGTTTGAGCGCATATTTGTGAAGAAGTTATATAGTTTTCTTTGCTAAGTACTCTCACAACAACCCATCATTACTGAATAGAATGTACTGCGGTCGAAACTACCAATTATTTTTCTAATTTCAATTGATGTGTTTTGAATTTAAATTGATGTGTTTTGAATTTTAATTGATGTCTTTTGAATTTCAATTGGTGAGTTTTGAATTTCATTTGATGAGTTTTGAATTTAAAAAATGGAAATGTTGATTTTAAATTGATGTCTCTTGAATTTCAAATGGAAATGTTGATTTTCAATTGATGTCTCTTGAATTCGAAATAGAAATTTTGATTTTCCACTGATGTCTCTTGAATTTCAAATGGAAATCTTGATTTTTTTTTTTTATTATTATTATTTTTAACAATTTTCTAGTAAACAACTACAATATAAATTTGCTTCAGCGCCTCTATGGCATTATTGAGGGTAGCTAGCAACAATTTAACAGTTAACTTATATTTTACATAGAATAATCAACAATAATAATGTTTTTTTTTATGGAATGCAATGTATTATAAAAATATTTTTGTGTTTTATAAAAAAAAAGAAAAAAATTTTTTTTTTCAGTTATATAAGAAGCATCTCAATATTATCAAACAAGTATTGTTTCAGTGTTTTTTTAAAGAGGGAAATCGACTGCAAATCTTTTATTATGTATATGCGGTAATTTATTGTATTCAATGCTACCCAAGTACTCAATTCTCTGCTTTGTTTTCTCCAACCGACATCTGACTGGATATATATCACTATTGTTTCGGGTGTTGAATGTATGACCAACTCTTCGAAAACAAATCGTGTGATGTCCCATGTTATGAATAGCTTTAAAAACATAAACTAAAAGTTGATTTTTATGCAGTCCATGTATTGATAAAACATTCTTAGCCACATTTTTGTACAGCAGTACAGTGGAGTATGTTATTGGTAAATTATAAATAATTTTCAGGGCTTTGTTTTGCATGACTTGGAGGGATTTTAATTCGGCGTTTTTCCTGTGTCCGTATATAATAGCCAGGTAATTCAAATGACTTTGGATTAGTGCTTGAAATATAATATATTTAGTGTTCTTATTAAAAGTGTTTTTGAATTTATATAAAATACCAAGAGCTGGTGCTACTTCGGTTTTTATATGGCTTATATGTTGATTCCATGACAAATTACTTTGTATTTTAATTCCCAAATACTGTATGGTTTCAACTTCTGCAATTTCCTGCCCATTTACAAAAATTGAACAATCGTTATGATTCCTGTGCGATTGCGGTTTAAATCGTATAAATTTGGTTTTGTTTGCGTTCAACATTAATTTATTTAAACGAGCAAATTCCGTTATCAATTCTGCATTACGTTCAACGTTTATTTTCAGAACTAAATTTTCCTTGTACGGATAAAACAAACACAAGTCATCGGCATACATAAAAAGTTTTCGATGAAGCTGCAGATTATTAATGTCGTTGATATTCAATTGATATCTTTCGAGTTTCAAATATAAATTTAGATTTTCATTTGGTGTCTTTTGAATTTCTAATGGAAATTTTGATGATGTGTTTCGAATTTCAACATAACTCTTCGAAATTCAATTGGAAATAGTGTAGTAGTTTGTATTCCTTTCAAAAGTGATCCAGTTTTTAAGCCATTTGAAGCTGTGAAAGTAAAGAAAAAAACATGACTGCAACACTACTTCAAAAAGTTTGTGTCCATGTGTGTTTCGAATTTCAAATAGAATTTTTGAATTTCAGTTGAAATTTTTCGAATTTCAATAGGAAATGGTGTAGAAAAGTTTTCCCCGTATCAAGTTAAACAACATAGCATTCTACAGTTCACCATCTGGTATTGTATAATATGTTCAAAAACAATTTTTCTAAAAGCTTCCATAAATATCCTGAACATGTTATAACAGTCGGTTTAGTAGTTTCTTCATATTTTTTATATTTTTTTATTTAATGACCAATTTTATTTTGAATTTCTTCACATACATTAACCACTAAATTCGACTATTTAAATTTTTATCTCATCTTGCAGGTCAGCCCTCAATTGGCGTGAATGCTACGAGATTGCCACCATATACTCGGATAATAATCTTTATGATTTAGCATTACCATGGCTAAAAATTGCCATTGATAAGTTGCAAAAGAGCCAAGAATCAGATAACATTAAAGATGTATTTTCCAAACAAATGAAGGAGCACTTTGCTTATATCCTCTATGATCAGGGCACAAAAGATGCTGCTCTCGACCATTTAGATGAGATTCTCAACAGTGATCCCAAGCACACTGCAATATTAACTAGAAAATATTTAAGCAGATTTTCTAATGAGACTGAAAAAAAATATGCCACAAAAACCCAAAGCACTTATCCGAATTACGCTGATCTATGTAGGGGTCAAAGTTTAAACAATATCCACCAAATTGCTAACTTAAAATGTCGATTGGACTCTTCACGGCATCCATACTTCGTACTGTCCCCTTTGCAAATCGAACCAGTTCACGAAAATCCGCCAATTACGCTCTATCACAAGCTAATAGATGATGACCAAATTTCAAAAATAGTCTCAACAACTGAAGGTAAGTTGCAAAGATCGAGAGTTTCCAAAACCGGTACCAATGGGGTGGTATCAGAGACACGGGTAAGCCAACAGATTTGGCTTCAACACAATGCCAGTAGTACGACTAAATTCATCTATAAGATGGTTTCCCTCATTACGGGTTTCAACATAACAAATTCCGAACAGATGCAAGTGGCAAACTACGGTGTTGGAGGACAGTATGGACCCCATTATGACTATTTTGGGGTAGGTTTCATTTCTTATTTATCCAAAACATTTACCTATATATACGTCACATTTATTTTTATTGTAGAGCAAGAAAAAAACCTCAGGCTTGGATGGAAATCGAATCGCTACCAATATGATCTATGTAAGTTGAGTTTACTAATCCATCAAATTTTAACTTTCTAGATATATTTCAGAATAAATGATAAATAATTGTTTGCTTCTCTTTTGTGTTTCATTAGCTATCCGATGTTGAGAAGGGGGGCCATACTGTGTTTCCCTATTTGAACCTCACCCTCAAACCCGTTAAGGGATCTATGGTTATGTGGTACAATTTACATAAATCGCTTCAGCCTGACACTCGCACTTGGCATTCCGGCTGTCCAGTATTGAAGGGATCTAAAAGAAGTAAGTTAACTGTGAGAGAGTGCAACATGTTCTTAAAAAAGATCTGGTTATTTGTTTGACAACCCTAACAAGGACTTTTCGAATTTCCCAATTTGGAGAAATTATATTTTGGAAAAATTGTTTTGATTGAAAAAAAAAAAATTGAAATTTTCAGATTTTACTTCATTTTTGCAATCTGTTTACGAGTTGTTAATCTTTATAGCGCCATAATTTATTTAAAGGAAAATTTCGGTTTGCATTTTATTCAATTTATTTTAATTTATTTAACTGCAGCTCATTCACCACATAATAATGTGCTGTAGAAATGATCTAAACCGGAAAACGCAAGAAATTTATTTATTTTGTCGGCTTTCGGCATGAGTTATTACATTGAATTTATAAAAACTACTCTCAAATTTTAGACAATTTAAAAAAAAAATGGCTCCGGATAATAAAAATTGCAAATTTTTCTCAATTTTTAATTTATACGAACGCAAATTAATCAAGCTGGCCATATGACGATAATGAGAAACATCTGTTGGTTTCCAGACTGTGCAACAGTCTCCACCGCCTATTTTTTGGACACTTTCTTAGGTCAAAGTTGTTCTTATAAACACTGCCACAGAGTTGAGCCGTGTAAGTTAACTGTATCCATACAACACGTCACACAATTCGTTTATCCAACAAACGAACAAATATTTATATTTATTTATATATATTTCAAGCAAACGAATTTGTTTTTGTTCTCGCCTTTATGATTCGAATAGATTTTTGATTTGAAGATTTTTAACTTCTACCAGGTTATCGGTGAGGGTACTGCATCCGTCAACCGTTCCATCTAGCAGGGGTCTCCGTGCCTGCAGGTATGTAAAAATGTTCAATCTGTACTCTTTTGCCACAGAGCGACCAATCCCGTGAAGTATGGGTAGCAGCTTTGCTTGTGCTGGCTACGCAGCTCCAACCGGTGCGTTTGGCCGGTAGCGTGGGGATCAGGAGGCCGCGGGACTGAGCTCCCGCCTGATCATTTGGTGTTGGACCCCTAGTGGGAGCATCACGCGGGTTGTGGTTGATATCAAAATCGGTGGTAGAGACTTTGTGCTCGAATGTGGAGTTGCATTGCAACCGGGTGCAACAGACCCATAGAGTAACAGAGGTGGAAAGATAGGCCTCACCTCCGCCAATGGGAATTATTTTCCATACTAGCATAATCAATTTGGTATCTCCTGGCTGCGAAGAAAGGGTTGACAATATGCGATAGTACCAAAATTGTTAGTCTCTTTTCCTAGATAGCCCAAGTTTTAGTTGGCTATCCCACGGGGGCGTTGGCAATCGCATTATAATATGCCCAGTGTGTCGCACACCGTGGGTAAGGTCTTCACGGCGAGACTGACGTAAGACCTTCGTGGACTTCTACCTGGCTATCCATTTTTCGTTTTCAAAAGTAAAGTTAAATAAAAAACACATAAAGCTATGATTTAGAGGAAACTTTTATTTCATTATAATGCTTGGACTTTGCCATTATGTACGAACAAATATTTCGAGTTTTATGAACCAATTCCCGGTACTTTTTCAACAGACAGTACATGAAACTGTCTGTGTGTCCATTTGTTTCTTATAATATCCCAAACTGATCACCCGATTAAGGTGTAATTTGCATCATTTACTGCCATCGCATCGCTATGAAATTCTGTAATAGTGTAATTGTTGGCAAAGGCATTGTAAGAGTAATTTTAATAGCAGCGATTTTGAACATAAAGCGATATACATACTTGCTTTAATTTTTTAAAGCTATTTTCCTTTTTTCTAAACTATCCAAGGCATTTGTATTGCTAAAGAAATGTAAATTAAAAGAAAATTAAATTTATAACTCTAAATATGGGGAGAGATGATTGATTTATATTATTCTTCCTACGAGTTAAGTTTACATTTTCGAAAGTTTTTCCCGAAAAGTTTAGTAAAAATTCCAAATTCTCAAACGGCTAATGTCATCGTAATAATAATCTTACAAAATGTGTTTTCAATTTGTTCAAATTTCTGTGCAGTACAGTAAAATGAATAAAATGTTATTGTATCTCATTTCAGTTGCCAACATATGGACACACTCGTCGTTCCAGGATAAAGCAAGACCATGTGGTCCTACGAATGATATGGTGAAATTAAGACCAGAAGTTATATTCAAATAGAATTACTATAAATATATTGTCAATAAAGTATGTTTATTAAAACAAATACCCTATGATGTTTGCGGAATTTCTTTGCAGATGGGCTCTTCAAACGAGCACGGATATGGAGAGAAGTAGTGTATGAAATCTTTCGAAAACTGTCGCGTATACGAGGTGTGCTAAAAAAATAAACGTTATTTTCAATTTTTGGTATCGCCAACAGCTCCTGTTTCAATTTTTCTTTTATCTCCTCAATCGTAGCAAAACGTTTCACTTTCAACGGTGTCTTCAGCTTTGGGAAGAGAAAAAAGTCAGCCGGCGCCAAGTCCGGTGAATACGGTGATTGAGGCATGATTGCGGTTTTGTTTTCGGCTAAAAACTCACACACAAGCATCGATGTGTGAGCTGATGCGTTATCATGGTGCAAAATCCATGATTGGTTTTTCCACAATTCTGTGCGTTTCTGACGAATTGCTTCGCGCAAACGGCGCACAACTTCAAGGTGGTATTCCTTATTGACCGTACGACCTCGTGGCAAGAATTCATGACGCACCACGCCATTGTAGTCGAAGAAAACAGTGAGCAAAACCTTCACATTTGACCGAACTTGACGTGTTTTTTTTTGGTCTTGGCTCTTCTGGACGCTTCCATTGGGATGATTGGGCTTTGGTTTCAATGTCATAGTCATGCACCCATGATTCGTCACCAGTTATGACCTTTTTGAGGAAATCTGGATCGTCGTTGAGGACGTTCAACAGCTCCTGAGCGATGTTCAAGCGACGTTGTTTCTGCTCAAAATTTAGCAATTTTGGAACAATCCTCGCTGCCGCACGTTTCATGCCTAAAACATCCGTAAAAATTGCTTGGCATGAGAGGAACGACAGAAATATGGCGGGATGGCCCGTGATCATTTTTATACCTCTCACCGTTGAAATTTTAAAATGTGCTTTATTTTTGCTTTGTCGATAATGCAATGCAACGAAATTAGAATACATTAAGTAAGTATTAAAGTCACCTGGGTATCGATGCGTTTTACCAGCGGCCACACAATTTTCTATATCAAATTCAGTGTAAATCGGATGTAATAATATTGAAGGGATGTTGCAAACAAATGTTTTTATAACAATCTATAAATTAAAAAAGAAATTCAAAAATTTGAAATGAAGTAGAAAACGTTCGTGTCCACCAAACGCTAAACTCATATTCTACCAAACAATAAATAATGCGAAATAAATAAATTAAAAGCCTATTTGTGAGATGAATATAACGAACAAATTTTAATTTTTTTAAATAAATCAAGATCTAAAAAAAAATATAAATTAGGAAGAATTGAAATTAATAACAAAGAATGAAATGAATGAAAAATTGAAAAGAAATAATAAGCTGAACCAAGAACTATATGAATTTTTAAAATCGTGATTCGGCCCATAGAAATTAGTAAGAATCGCAAGAATGTTGTTCTTTACTGCTTTTCGTTGTTGTTGAATCAGTATATGGGGGGCTTTGAAGCCTAGAATATTATAAATAGAGAGATATTCTACTAAATGGAATTTCATAAATGGCTTCAGAGTCTCGAATTAAGCAAAATTTTGAAATTATTATAATTTGGACATCTTAACAAATAGACTTTGGCGTCAACTTCAGGTACGTGGAAGCGGAAATCAGCTATTCCAAAAAGATTTTAAAATGAACAGAATAAATGAGTATAAGAAAAATGTTTGAAGTTATTCTTGCTCTTAATGTTATAGGCAATATCTGCATATTTCTTAAAATTTGAAAAGTTGGAGAAATATGAAAACAGAATCGGAATTCTTAGGCTGGGTTAAGCTCAATTGTTTCCATTGAATGGATTCTAATATAGTCTGAACCATTAAACCAACCCAAAATTGCGTTCTACCAATTCTCTGAATTTAATCAGTCACTAGAATATGACTTTCCAAAAATAAAGGGAATTTTACATTTAATAAGAAAATGTCATTTGTTCTTTTAATATTTACTAATATTTATTTTTTTAATATTTATTTTTCTTTAGTTTCATACAAACAAATAAATTATCAACAATTAAAAATAAACTGTTATGAAACATTTTAACAAAAATTGGCTGGACGAAATAGTTTATTTCAATCTTTACGTTTTAAATGTCTTAGGAATCTGTAAATCAAATCTTTTCTAATAAATTTCGAATTTTGACAAAATATAAACCGTTTCTGTGTTTAATAATTTTTTTCCAAATGCGATTTCGTTGAATTTGGTTTTGATTGATTCAAACAGTATTATTGTAATAAAAAAAATCAAAAATTTTGAAATTTTATCTGTTAAAAATTTATATTTTAATAAAAGGGCACTGCCCATTACAGTATAGAAATAAATGAAAATGGTAAAAGAAAAATGAAAATTATTTTTATTATTTTTAAATATATGCATATGTATATATTACATACATATATTTAAATTCCAAAATTCTGAAAAAGAAAAAAACAAAATGGTCTTCCTTCCATTTAATTTTTCGTAAATTTATCAAATATGTAAATAATTATTTTTTTTGAATTTCAAATAAAAACACTTTATTTTTATTGTTTCTTGTTTCTTTGGGCTCTGCACGAGAGTTACCATTTCTAAACAGATTTTGTTTATTTGCGATAATCTATTTTACCGCTGCTAGAAATGATACAGTACGTAAGCAAAGTTATCAAATTGGATAAAGAACTTCAAAAAGGACCCTACCACAAGATGCTTATGTCTTTATAGGTTTTTAGCACAAAATTTAACTTTGATAATTAGTTTTATGGGCGGAACATTGCTTTGAATGCTTACCGCTCAATTGGTATCTCGCAAAATTTAGAGATAGATTTTAGTCATCATACACTAAAGTACAATTATTGTATTTTTCGCATTCCATATAATTAACATTCAGTAAATTTTCTTAGGTGGTAACATCAACATTTTTTTTATTTGTTTCCAACAGTGAAATCGGAAAAACCCAGATTTTTACGTCGTAAACATTTGTAAACATGTCAAATGTAATAGTGGTACAAAAATTTTTGGAGACAAATTGGAGACTAATTCAAAAAAAGCCGGCAGTGCCGCTAAATTTTTTCACACGAAAAGAATGTCTCGCGGAATTTTGCCTTCGTGAAAAGAATATGCAGTACCCTGCTTAATGCTAAACCTTTTTATGGAAATCCAGCTCAAACGTAATTATTATCCTACCTAAGTATTTTACTAATTATGTACAAACCAATATTCAAAGAAAAATTACACATTTTCCTTGATTTTCTTACTTAACTCAACATTTTAGGCAAATATCAGCTTATCGGTTAAATCTGACAGCTTTGGCAGAATTTAATCCGTCAGAAAAAAAACTGTTAGATTGCCATCTCTTTGATTGAACTTTAATGTATAAATTCTTAATACACTCGCACTGCCCTTAATATTGCAACCCAAAAAAAAACACACACACACACACAAACGGTCACACATATGTGAGAGAGTTGTCTATGGAATTGAACTGAATAATAGATGTGAGTTTTTCTTTACTTACTTTTTGTTTCATTTTTGTTATTGCTTCACTATCAACAGAGAATAACGGACTCTCTGTCTTCAAATTATAGCGAAAGGTACTAGAAATACGTTAAACACCAAAAACAAGAACAATCACTTGTACAAACAAACACCTAGCGAAATAATAAAAACATAACTTTTTACTCAAATGCATCTTAAGGCTTTCACGGAAATTGGTTAATTCGGCGTATGATATTTATTGTAACACTTGTTTCATTTAATTTATCACATTTCAACGGAAGATACAACTTAATTCCAACCTGCCTTGGTGAATTACACGCACTTTGCCCAAAATTCTGGTTAAACTAAACGCAGCAGCGAATGACTTAAAATTGTTAAAAGAAGGATAGACGTAGAGAGAGAAGAGAACATCGTTAAGCAGTGTTACCTATCTCATAAATCAGAATTATGTAATGCACTTTTTTACAATATAAAATGCATTTTGCATTTTTGACAAAATGTTAAATTTTGTGGCCATTGTTCAAGAAATTTGTATGTCATCCTAATACATCTGCAAACATATCGTTAAACAATTTGCGTTATATTGTAATAAACAAAAATATATCGAAATGTGTACGGTTTATTTTATATTATTGACAAAGAGTTCAGCTCATTTTCCAAATCTTAAGTAATATTTCAATCACACTGAATGTGCAATTTAGTAGGCTTCATTTATTTTTGAGAAGAAGAAAATCTTCTTGTGACAAATTTATCGGACGGCGCGATATATATATTTTGTATACAAGGTGTGATTAAAAAAAACGGTTTTTTCAAATTTCGTGAGTTACGTATGTTCGATTTTCGCTTTTTTGTTATGTTGGTACACATGTCAGTTATACTCGTATCAGACAGCCATTTTAGATTGTCAGTTTGTTTTTGATAGATAAAAAGGTTAGTAGTGTTTTGGTGTGCTCTTTGATTTTTTACTATTCGAAAAAATGGATCAAAGAAACTGTATTAAGTTTTGTGTAAAAAATGAAATTAAATGTGCAAGGACATTGAAATGTTGACTGTGGCGTTTGGTGAGTCTACTATGAGCAGAACGCAAGTTCAATTGTGGTACAACCGGTTTAAGCAAGGCCGAGAAGATGTCAATGACGATGCTCGTCCTGGTCGCCCGAACACGTCAATTTCGGTCAAATGTGAAGGTTTTGCTCACTGTTTTCTTCGATTGCTATGGCGTGGTGTATCATGAATTCTTGCCACAAGGTCGTACGGTCAATAAGGAATACTACCTTGAAGTTATGCGCCGTTTGCGCGAAGCAATTCGTCAGAAACGCACAGAATTGTGGAAAAACCAATCATAGGTTTTGCTCCATGATAACGCACCAGCTCATACATCGATGCTTGTGCGTGAGTTTTTAGCCAAAAACAAAACTGCAATCATGCCTCAACCACCGTATTCACCGGATTTGGCCCCCGCCGACTTTTTTATCTTTCCAAAACTGAAGACACCGATAAAAGGAAAGCGTTTTCCTACAATTGAGGAGATAAAAGAAAAATCGAAATAGGAGCTGTTGGCTATACCAAAAAGCGCGTTTTAGAAGTGTTTCGAAGATTAAAAGAAACGCTGACACAGGTGTATTATATCCGACAACTAAAAAGAACTAAAATAAAAATTGATGAATAAATAAATACTTTGTGAAAAAAATTGAAAATAACAGTTATTTTTTGATCACTCCTCGTATACATATTTTTTTTTTTTTTTTTGATCACTCCCCGTATATATATATATATTGGAAAAATTGAAAATTACTTAAATTTTGGAATTAAAATGGTGGATTTTTTTAAGTATATACGAGTATATATTGCTTTTAATAATTTTGTGTAGTGAAATCGTTACCGTTCATGATTTTCGCCGAGGGGCGAGAAAATTCTAAGGATTAATTAAGAATTAGAAAACAATTCATAAAAAGTATATTTGGTTTATTGCCTTAATATCCTCAGCCATGGGCATCAATTCATACGATAAGTACAGGGAATTGAAGGAGATGGGTTAACAATGGGTATATTAACACAAAGTTCTTTTCCGATTTTTTAAGGTCACTAAGGAATGTCCGTCTATTTGTCTGGGTGGGCTGTTGGTATACATGATACTTCGATTATAAAGCCAAATCCAACAAAAATTTCTATAGTGAAAGATTTTTTGATTGGTAATCCGATTCTACCACCACAAAATAACAAGTTTGACAATCAAAATCACTCTGAGACGATTAATTTGGAATTTTACACTGAATATTTTGAGCTTGATCATTAATTTTAGTGACAATTGCGAATGTTGTGGGAATTAATAAGAACAACTTTATGTTCAGTTAAACTCAACAATATTTCTCAGTCTTAATTAATTCAAAGAATTTTTTTCGATAAGGCCTGTGGCCGGTAGCTAATCATACGTTGTTAGGTTATGAAAAAATTATGATACATATTTGACTTGAGATTTAACAGAAAATTTTATAATATATTTTTATGATTAATTTTTTTGACTGGTGACTGTCAAATAAAATCAGTCAGCAAAGATGAAATTTAGGATATGACATTGCGTTATAATATATTTTGTTATCGATAAATTCGTTCATTTTCGCTAATTGGTCATCATACGTTGTTAGGTTATGAAAAAATTATGATACATATTTGACTTGAGATTAACAGAAAATTTTATAATATATTTTTATGATTAATTTTCTTGACTGGTGACTGTCAAATAAAATCAGTCAGCAAAGATGAAATTTAGGATATGACATTGCGTTATAATATATTTTGTTATCGATAAATTCGTTCATTTTCGCTAATTGATCATATATTTTAATTTAAGCTTATAAATTGTAGGCACGCATGTGAGTTTATACAATGGTATAGTGAACGATTACTAATTATATTACTATTATATTACTAATTATATTATATACAAAATATATATGTAAAATATATTTTAATTAAACATCACTACTTGAACCAATTGGGCACAGAAATCAGTGAAATGTTAATCAGTGAAATGTCAAAATTTGCTGTATAAAATCCCAAATTGCCGCAATATTTCTGTGCCCCAATTATTATCTACCTAACAAAAATTGACCTTTCTTTATTCTGGCGATGATATTGCAAAGGTTAAATGTAGGTGATTTTCCAAATTTTATTTAGTTCAAAGCATTTAAGTATGTAGATTGTTCTTAGAAAATAAAATATGCTGCAATGCAACACAGTAAACGCTTCCTTGCTAACTTGTGTGCAAAAAAGTAGTTCTCAAATTTACTTTCGAACATAAAATTATATATTATTTTAGCTTATATAAGTTAACTGTGTTCTGATATTGTATTGGCAAAACTAATATCGGAGCAAATGTATTGAGATTCCCCACATTGAAAAAAATATTAAAAATATTAAATATATATAAAAATTTGTCTTTAAATTTACGTTATTCACATTTTTTTCTGTTCTAAAGGGTTCAAATTTTTACTCGTAAATGATGGTTTACTAGATTTACTTTACATATTTCTTTGTATAAAAAACAGTAAAGGAGAGACCGTAAGTATTCTAGTATTTATAATATTTTCTTTTCCCACTTTTACTATTTTCTTTGTAAACACAATAACGTTTTTTTGGTCCAAAAATAGTGGAATTTTACTTGCGAAAGCAGAGACATTATTGCTAAACAATCTGCAACACCATTTATTATTCTACAACAAATTTTTTCACCTTTAAAAACAGTTTGTTGGGTATAAATTAAAATTTCATTCATACACCATCTCCAGTAAAATGTAAATTATTAGCTTTTCTTCATTCTCACTTTTTGTGCCATTTATTATATTTTTCATTTCCTACGGCAACTCTGTACCTTTTCCTATTTTGCTTCTATTTTGCTCTGTTTTGATTTTGCCATTTCTCTTCAGTCTAATGTGAATTTTGGGGCAAATCACGCGCAATTGCAATTAATCCTTAAATTTAATTAATTTTTGGCGTATCCCGTTTATAGAAGTTGTTCAAAAAGTTCTAAAAGTTGGCTGTTAACACCTGTTTAGTGATTGGTTGTAAAATTAATTAATGCTGTGCGTGTAGTTTCAAGTTTTCAGGTCGTTTTCAAGAGCTGCTTCAAATTTGTCGGTTCATTTTATTGAGTTAATGGAGTTTGGCGAAGTTGGACGAAAATGATGTGATCAGTAAAAGAAGAGTGCAAGAGTAAAAAAGAAATGTGCAAAGTGTGTGTTGTATTTGTGTTGTTGATATCAATGTTTCACCATTATTCGTGTCAAATGATATTTGTGGTGTAGTCAAATATGTCGGTTCGGGCCATAGGTCGTAACAAAACTAGTACCGTGTCTGAATCGTTTTGGACAACATAAAAGAAAATGAAGATGTTAAAAAGGTATGTAAGCCAAAGTTTTTATATCAAAAATTGGTAGATGTTATAAAAATTTCAAATATTGGGTTCTTTTTTCTTTTAATTTTGACGGAAATCGTTCTCGAATTTCTTAATATCGTACTAAGAGCTCAATGGTGCAGTCTCTAGTCTCTATGGAATTCAAATTTGGGTACCCTTGGACTGCATTTTTCGGACCAAAATGTGATCAATCCATTTAAAGAAATTCAAACGGCGATTTGCAATATCAATTTTTTTGTTTTTTGGTGCCAAAAATATTTCTGAAGATTTGGAACGGAAAAAATTTAATTCAGAAGTACGCAAGCAATATCATAGATCATATCGCAAGGCCTGCAAATCTAAGAGAAAAATGGGTTATATCGATCTACATTTGCTGGTACCTCTTGTACAAATTGAGCAATTTTCCCGAATTCCATTTGTTTCTTTATCTGTTAATTCGCTGAATGCCAAGATTTACATTTATGGCCTTTTTCATTGAAAATATCGGCCGATTAGTCAGGCCCCTTTTGGTACCTCTCACACAAATGGCCGGCTTAAGCAAAATGTTGTTGGACTAATATCTTTCAAATAGCTGTACGCAATTCAGACGAAATTGGCTAATGTATGCCTTTCATAAAATGAATTCTCTGAATGAAAATTGTTGGAATTATTCAAATTGCTGTAGACAATTCGGACGAAATTGGCTAATGTATGCCTTTCATAAAATTAATTCTCTGAATGAAAATTGTTGGAATTATTCCGCCTCCTCTAGTACTTCTCATACCAGTGGCCGATTTAACCCATATAATCTCAGGTTCATGTCTTTTATTCAGTTGTACAAAATTCAGTCAAACTTGGTGCACGCTGAGTAGGTTTGGAGGAAAAAAGGCAAAATTGTGAGCACATTTCTGATATTCTTTTATACAAATTAGTCGATTTTCCGACGTTCAGTATTACCTCTGTAATTTTTATCAAACAGTCTGCTGTAGCTAAGATTTTGGCTGATAATTAGCAGAAAAAGTTGAGAAAAGTTGATCAAGTGATTGCTTCCGTTCTAGCACTTGGAATACAGCTGACCGATTTTACATGTAGTTCTTAGCTTTATATCTTTCAAGCACTTGCACTGAGCTCCTTCAAATTTGGCAAATATCATGCATTTGGTAAAGTAATTTCTGAAAGTGAAAATGGGCGACCCTTCTGATACCTCCCATATGAAAGTACGACACTATTTGTGGAAATTTAAATTTTCCGCTAAAGACCCTAATCGTAAGCCGCTTTTACCTAAATTTTTGACAAGCTCGTTGTGTTGCTATGGTAATACTCGAAAAATGCACCTAAATAACCACGCCCCTTCTGGTAACCCCTATATGAATTACCTAATTTGGTATACTTATGTATTCCTAAATCCTAGATTTCAACCATATTCATATTCAAACTGACAAATTTTATGAAAACAGATATCAGTCTATAATTTCCAAGGCGAGAGCTTCAGAAGTTAAAATTTTGCTGCTTTTTTATGCCGTACGACGACATACATATAACGCCCTTCTTTCACCGTCACGTTTTGTATCAAAACAAGAGGACGTCGAGTGAAGCTACAAGTAGGTCAGTACGTCTGAATCAGTAATGGATGTTCATTGTTTGGTATCGTGGATCGTATTTCCACATCAACTTTATTAATTCCCAAAAACGTACAAAGTTGCTCTATTTATACTAAAATTACTTATTCTAGAAAATGCTGCAATATTTCAGAGAGAGCACATATTCACATAATGCGTGCAACAAAGACAAACATATTTACAGAATAGTGTTGTATATCATAGACTTAATTCTAGAATGTTCTTATTTGCAAAACAGGTGAAAAGGAGATAACAATAAACTATATAATAGGAGTGAGAGAACAAACATAACTTATTGTCGTAAACGTAATTCTAGAAAAGTCCCACCCACATATAAAGAGGGAAAGAGATTACATATGTATATCATACTTGAATGTTCTGGGAGCGGTTATGATGATCTTTCTAGAATATACACTTTGAGAAATTACACTCACATACTACAATTGTATTACTTTATATTGCTTGGTAGAATTTAATTTAAAATCGACCAAGTAACCTTTAGCTACCTCCCATGCAAATAACCGATTTAATCCATATCTTATGTTCATATCCTTTATTTTGTTGCGCTGAATTTGATAAATGTTGAGCGTTTGCCGAAATGGTGTATCGGAGTAAAAAAGGGAGAATTGACCCTATTCTGATGAGCCCTTCTGGTGCAAATAAACCGGTATACAACAATTAATTACAATACAATTACAATACAATTAACCGAATTAGCTAAATTCAATCTTTCCTCTTCAATTTCTAATTAGTAGATCGCGGTAAGCCCACATTTTTGTCGGTTATATTATATGACATTATTATTATATTCCATTGAAACCTTTGGAATTTTGCCCTTATCATAATATTTTGTGAGGTTTCAAGTTTCAGCATTTATGCTGTTACAATTATTGAAACTTTCTCATCATAATATTTGGTTGCTTGCACAGTGATAAGGAAAAAATCAAAAAAGTGATGCAGTTTTTATTGTTCAGAATTATATTCGTTTATTGGAATATTCCACAAGCTTTAATGTGTAATTTTAATTTAAGTGTATACGAATTTAAAAAAAATATATTACCATTAATTCTATTTATTCAATATTGCATTAACAGATTTTTTGAGATTTGCCTATAAGTTAACTAATGCTGACTAATGTTGACTAATACTTGTCACCTGAATATTATTTATTTAGTGATCTTAACTTTATTAATAGGTTACCCATTTTCCTTTTTCAAGTAAAGTCAATAAAACGCACATAAAGCTATAATTTCTATGAAACGAAAAAAAGGGTCAATAACACCTCTACACCTTAGTGCGCACAAAGCACCAACTTTTTCCTAATGCAATGGCTTTTCCACAATCCTTTCTAGGTTCTGCGAGCTCCATATGGGATAATTGTGCTTACAGACGTAACCACCCAGTGAGAAATGGGCTTCATCGCAGAAGCAAATTTTGTTCAATTGAAAGCCCACGTTTGAATTACCACTTTTGTAGTAAGTTTTAACTATTTTTAGGCATTCTTTGGTTGTCAAACAATGGCAGATCTACCACTAAATAAATAACACTTCAGATGACAGGTATTTAACAGCTGACAGCCTTGCCAGACTGGCGGTTTTGAAACCACTAAGTAGATAGCCCTGAACTAAACATCACATTTGATAATATCAGAAATCTGTTGCTGTTCAAAAATATTTTGGCAAATAAAAATAATATTAATAGAGGAATAAAATTTTCCTCTATACAAATTCCTTATCAAGCTTTGATGTCACTACTTCTACGCCATTTCTTTTGCTCTTTTCATCCACCTTGAAGTCCCCGTACTCGGTAATTGTTCGAGGATTATCGAACCGCATGTAAATGTAGAAATTTCCTTTGACTTATTACAATTTCGCATAAATATATTTATTTGCACGCATGTTTATAATCGGATTTTCTGACAGCCTCTTTTTTGTCGTTTTATATAACAAATTTAATTTATAATAATAGAGTTAGTTTTAAGTGTTTTTAGATTTGTTCCTTTCATCGTATTGCAGAGGATTAACTTATTCATATTAAAACAGAGGCATTAGACCGTGACATCGGATTTGCAGAAATGACAAAACTGACGTTTTGCGCCTGAAAATATTCTGTTAAATGTGCTTTTATTAAAAAAAAAGCGTTACATTTTAAAACAACATAAATGTCAATTTCGTTAAAATAAAGTAATCAATGGTGCAAGAATGAATTATTGGTACGGGAAGTAGGTGTGTGGAAGTTTGTTACTATTATGGTAGTCAAACCCCAAAACCTATAAACTAAATTTTTTTTTTTTCATAAGTTTTGAGTTTAAACAACATTTGGGAACAACCGGTTCGCTCGGTTATCAAGTTTTGGGTAACCAAATTTTTAAAAATTTTAGAAACATGTTACGAATAATATTATAATGAAAAAACTATGCTTCCAAATTCAGAAGAATAAATTGCAATTGATTCTGAATTAATTTCAACAACACAGTTTAGGGCCTCTACCAACCAAATAATTTATTGAAGTAAGCGGTTGTGGCATTACAAAACTCCCATCGGAGTTTCCTCCGATTGTCACAATGCTTTCTATCACGAGTTAAAATGTTATATTTTGAATTCGATAATCATAGACTACAGCAATACGTTTACTTAATTGTACCGGGTTAAATGAAATAAATATACTCGTAAAGCTATGATTTCGATAAAACTTTCATTTCTTTAGAATGCTTGGACCTTGGCATTGTGTATGAAATACAATTTCAGGCAGTGAATCCTTTTGAGGTAGTTTTCGACCATTTTTCGCACATTTCGGACGGTATCTCGGCGATATGATTTGAATGTTGATTTTCAAATACTCCAAAGTTTGAGGATTATTGCCGTAAATACGGTCTTTGAGGCAGCTCCACAAAAAAGTCTAACATGATGGTCAATTGACATCGCCAAAATGTGAAATTACGCTTTCTGGAAGTTTCTCATGCAATAAAGCCAACGTCGGCCGTTTTGTGGCTCGTAGAACCGTGTTGAAATCACATATCGTCCAGTTCATAATCTTTAGTTCCAGGCCAAAAAAGAGGGTATTCGTACGACCATAGTACTCTGAATTGAAATTCGGATTACCCGCCAAATTTTTACTAAGAGAAGCGATATTTTCGGCAGTGCGTACATTACGGTGATGAACAGGCCTTTACCACATCCCTAATGCTTCCAGTCTCTTCAAGTTTCTTTATAATTTTACCAATTCCTTTCCGTAATGCACAAAAATTGATTTTGTTTAAATCGCCGCTTTTGTAGTAAGTTTTAGCTATTTTTACGCATTCTTCGGTCGTTAAACGATCCATATTCGTGAATGGCAAACCTTTCACTAAATAAATAACAATTCACGTGACTGGTATTTAACCTGTATGTGATTTGGTTGTCGATAGATGGCGTTTTAAATTGTCGATCAACACATGGTTGATACAAATAGATTCGACGTTGAAGTGTAATAACCTGATATTTCGATAAGTTGAATATGAGTACTTTCATAGTGTTGAGAAAATATCAATTAAGATTGAGATTTTTTATTTTACAATGGGGAATTGGAAATGAAAATTTACTTTCAATATTGAAAATTAATTGTGAACATTTGATTTTACACTTGAAATAAAAAAGAAAAAAGTGAAAAGTCCTATTTAATATTAGGAAATAGTACATTGAAAGTTTGAGATTGTTGCAGAAATATGTCAAAAATTGGACATTTGTCTAAAGAGGTGTCTCGTCTGTGCATTGTCAAGTTTTTAAACTACTAGCCCAATTTTTCCTGCTGAAAAATACCGATAAATTACAATTTTTCTATAGATACGTATGTAAATCTTTGCCTGCACAAAATCCTGAATTAATTTTGCCCCTTCATGCACTTGTAGTTAAGGACGTTGAGGACAATGTTAGATAAGCAGGTGCGCCAACAATTCCGTCTGTATTGTTTTTAATTGAGAGATTAATCCATGTTTAATGTCTGGTGTCGTTACTGTGATGCACTTGACTAAGTAGGGAGATTGTGAACTCAATATTGGATTGGGTTGGAGTTTATTGACCTACGATCGACTACGATGTTCGTCTCGGCAGCTCGTACGGCCTCGTTTAAACTCTGCTACCTAATATTTTACAGTAGTAAACGAAGAAGCAGACCCTCCCAGAGTAGAATCTAGCTCGGCTTTAATATTGTGAACTGAGACCTTTCAAATGGAAATATTGAATTACATAACGGTGACCAATTTTTTCTATGTTTACAAATTCACTGAAATCGTTTACTTTTGATGGCTCAAACAAAATTTTAAGCAACGTGACGCCTTAAGACTTAAAACATATGTTTTATAATAAGCGGTACAGATGTGGTCAGATCTGCGAATTATCACAATGTATGCATTGCCGAAAATATCGCTGCTGTTAGTGAAAGTGTGGAGGCTAAACCGAATTTGAATTCAGAGCCCTATGGTCGTATGATAACTTTCTTTTTTGGCCTGCAATTAAAGAATATGAACTGGACAATAGGTGGTTTCAACAAGACGGTGCCATGAGCCACATAACACAACCGATGTTGGCTTTATTGAATGAAAAGTTTCCAGAAAGCGTAGTCGGCGACGTCAACTTGCCACCAAGATCATGCGATTTAGCGCCGTTAGACTTTTTTTGTGGGGCTGCGTCAAAGATCGTGTTTACGCGGATAACTCCCAAACGTTAAAGCCAATATTTGTCAAATTATCGCTGAAATACCGCTCGAAATGTGCGAAAAAGTAGCCGAAAACTACCTCAAAAGGATACACTGCGGCGACCAATCTGGAGGCGGTCATTTAAATTACATTGTATATCGTGCATAATGGAAAGGCCCAAGCATTATAATGAAATAAAATTGTCTGTGAAATCATAGCTTTATGTGTGTTTCGTTGAACTTTCCTTTTGAAACCGAAAAATTGTTAATCTGGTACTTTGATATAATGAAGCACTGTTTTA
>JAHXMU010026488.1:297570-338728 GCA_019455685.1 Philornis downsi
TAACTTTTATTTTAACAGGGTGACATGAACAGTGTTTTCCAAGCTAATGCCTTCCTTCACCAACGCTTGAGCAACGCAAAAGCACTGAAAACACTTATTCGGGCAACCACAGCCATTGGTCAGGAAGGAACAATGTTCCTTGGGCCCCTGGTCACCCGTGCTACCAGAAGAGAAGAACCCTCTGGTCTGGGTTTCGCAGACAAGCTACTCCAGTTTTGCTTTATCATACCTCGCATGGAACTGGTAATCCATAATCAATGTCCGAGGAGAGAATATCAACACAGCAAAGCACACCATGCTCCAATCATAGTTCATTAACCGGATCTCTCTGGCCGTACAACTATTAATAACGGAAAAGATAAATTTTCTGATATCTCTCGACGGCTTCTCTATAACCGCACCAGTTGCCAGGCAGTGTCTTGTTTAACTATGGCTCTCCCCTTTACTTGGTTTTCGAAAAACGAGTTCCAAGATCAGTTTGATGTCATATTATAGGTGAATCCCAAGACATAATCCACCTGTTCCTAGGGCGCCTGGCACAAGGCCACACTACTTTGTTTTTGTACACAAGCATCATCCTTTGCCTGCTTAATTACAGGATCGGGTAGAGAGGCGTGCGTTTTAGGGGTAAGCGGTACAAAGCATCCTAGGAAACACCCACCTACCCACACATCTGCCATATAAGTAACTGCTTTCAAATTGGCAATAATGATGTATCTCACATTTCACATTATTTCTGTAATGTCTATTTGTCGTAGCTATGATGTTCCCGACACATATTCTGTTTTTCAAAAAGCAGTTTGACAATAAATTCAGAGTTAGAATCTTTTTTTGTGAGTTTACATAGAGGATTTGTAAAATGAAATACTGTTTTATTGTTCAGTGCAGTCTACACATTTGTTTCATTACAACAACTCCGGAATTTTAATGAAACGTCATGATTTGTAGTTAGATCACAAGGTCTAGCAAACAGTTGATCTCGTTCTCTTATCCAAATATTGGCAACTGAAATTAAAATCAATATTAATTGCAAATAATTGATTCCAAAATATGCTCCATTCTTTACTTACTCCATTTGGAACCTTTCAATACGGGACAGGCCGCATGCCGAGTGCGGTAATCCTCATCTCCTGATGCATGCAGATTATACCAGAATAACATGGATCCTTTACGAGGTTTTACTAGAATTTGAAGGAAGGGGAATGCTGTGCCACCTCCTTCTTCGACATCGGAGAGCTAAAAAAGAAAACAGTGAAAGCATTACTGGATCATTTAGTTCATATTGCTGCAGTTCTCTTATACGTACATAGAACATGGCTGTGGAAATACGATTTCCGACTGAAGGGTCAAACCAACTCGATTCCTATAATAAAAGTTAATAATGTGAGTTAATTTTAACAACACAATGTAACGGTGAGTTTAGGGCTTTTACTAAACAAATAATTTACTGAAGGAAACGGTTGTGGCATTATAAAACTCCCCTAGGTGTTTACTCTGATCATCACAAGGCTTTCCATAGGTCTAGGAAGAATTCGTTTTAGAATCGGGGCGTCTATTTGAATTTAGTTTAATACATCATATATCATAACTATGATTTACAATATATGTAGTAGCCTTTTTAATATAATATTTTACAACTTGTTTTAAGTCAAACTTCGACAAAACCACAACAGAACTCCATCACAAGCTAAAAAGTGGTATTTTGACCTTATCCGACTTATGGTAAAGAAGTTGAGGTAACTTTTCTCGGAGCTTTTGTTCGATAACATATGCAGCAAAAACTATAATTGGGGTCTCCGATTAGGAGGCAAAACGAAGATCTCAACTCAAAGCTCAAATTAAACATTGTATTGCTGTAGTACTCATGGCTTTGTATACCTCAAAGCCATTTTGACAATTTAATTGAAATTTACGAAGTAGATAGAATAGAAATTCATCATTTTTTTTCCTGACTTTGAATGCTTTATTTAGCATAGCGAGAATGATCCGATTTAGTTCAAATCTGCACTGGTTTGTTCAATAATCTGCTGGCATTTCGAAGGCAATTTCATCACGCCTCTCTCATAGAAACCCTTTGGACTGTAAACAGCTCATAAAAGACCACTCCCTGCCAATCCCATCAGACACATAGCAAGATCTTCCTGACAATCAATCCTGCCTTGGCCATAGTTTGCACCGACTTACCGCGATTTAGCCACGAAAATTTTCAGCTGGTTCAAAACGTATTTTGTATAATGTTGAACACCTGAGCTATAGCAACAGTGCTTACATTATGGTCGGACTTGACGAATTCCATTTTTTTATGGGCATTTTCGACAACTGGCCTTCCTAAGCATGGTGCATCTTTGACATCAAAATTACCGGAAAGGAGTCGAAGAAGCGAAATCAAAGCTGAATTAAGCAATCACAAAACTATCTGAATTGTAGGGTGCGAAATCTTATCTAATGCCATCTAGCCCGATCGCACCTATATATAATGCGGGATACAGATTACGAGAGCGGTCAGAAAACTAGCCGACCAGACGTGTAGAGTAGTGCAAGTAGTTTGAAAAAAAATATTTTGGTGAAAAGTGGCAACCATATAAAATATATGTTTTAAGTTTTAAGGCTTAACGTTGTTTAGTATTTTCAATTGAGCCGACAAAAGTAAACAATCTTAGTGAATTTGTAAACATGGAAAAGCTTCAATATTTCCATTTGGAAGGCCTCAGTGCAGTCAATATTATAGCCGAACTATATTTTACTCTGAAGGAGTCTGCTTCTCCGTTTACTACTGTAATATATTGTGTAGCGGAGTTTAAACGAGGCCGTACGAGCTGCTATAGTAGTGGTCGACCAATTGAGGTGTGCACGAAAGACGATCGAAAGATGAACGTTGGCCGAAGGTGCGTAAGCTAACTAAAATGATAGGCATTTCAA
The DNA here is from genome assembly GCA_019455685.1 of Philornis downsi. Taxonomy (NCBI): domain Eukaryota; kingdom Metazoa; phylum Arthropoda; class Insecta; order Diptera; family Muscidae; genus Philornis; species Philornis downsi. The sequence continues at coordinate 300,490 of JAHXMU010026488.1, forward strand.
AAAGTGCAATGCATCGCATACTGACTAAACAAGATGGGTGCCGCGCTTGCTTTCAATGGAGCAAAAACAGCGTCGTGAAGATGTTTCAGTAGAGTGTTTGGCGATGTTTCACCGCAATAAAGCTGAATTTTTGCTTTGATTTATAACCACGGATGAGGTAAGGGAACAATTAAAGCAGTGGACTGGAATGGGAGAATCGTCTCTATAGAAGGCAAAAACGGCTCCATCTGCAGACAAGGTCATGGTGTCTGTCTTCTGGGATGCATGCGGGAGTATTTTTATTGATTATCTTCAAAAAGAAAATTTATTGTAGCGTTTACGTGATGAAATTATGAGAAAAAGTTTGCATTTGGCGAAAAAGAAAGTGTTGTTTCATCAAGGCAACGCTCCAGCTCACGCATTTACGGTTACGATAATCAAAATGAATGAATTAAAGTTGGAATTGCTTCATCACGCACCTTATTCGTCAGATTTAGCTCCCTCGGACTATTTCCTATTTCCAAATTTGGAAAATGATTCGGTTGTAAAAGATTTTCCAACAGTGAAGTAGTGGAGTCTGCGGTTGATGGTTATTTGAAGGAGTTTTGGCAGTTATTACTATAAACAGGATATAGAAGCTGTGAAATATCGGTGGAAATAGTGTATTGAGCTAAAAGGAGATTAAGTTGCAAAATAAAGAAAATGTTTCCAAACTTTTTTGTGTATTGTTTGTTAGGTCGGCTAGGTTTATGACGGCACTTGTACTATCGTTGTCTGGCGGACACTAATGGACACCTTTTTTACTTTACCTTATATAAAGTACAATGATCTTCAGGAAGATGTTCAGGCCACTTGGCTTAGTTTTAAATGCTCGTAACTAAGGAACTTGGAAAAGCTGCAAAATATTGACATCTCGTTTCTATTCTTTAGCAACAAAAGCATCTGTTTTTGTTAATTTTGCAAGACTGTCAGGAATGTTTTAAAATATAAATCTTTCCAAACCAATTACTTGCATTCCTGGATCAGAAGGATTGTATTTTTCTGCAGTTCCACGGTATCCTTTCTGAAAGGTCCTTTGTACAAGTTTGCGAAATGACGAAAGACCGACTGTATTGTCAAACATTGTAATATGAAATTCCAAATAACTTATGTTTTGTTAGAAAAAAAAAAAAAAACTAAAAGCATGCCCCAATTCTGAGATGAAGATTTCTTTGGTCTATTAGTAAAGATGTAATAATAAGGAGGCAAAATCGAAAAGAGTTTAGTGATGACATTTTCATGTACTTCAAAAATATCTGGGCTTAATTGAAGCCACAATAAAAAAGAGTGTAATTTTCCGTTTTTTGTAGAAAGTACCGTAAAAAAGTCAAAATGTGGCTCGTAATGTCCACCCATGCCATAATTGGCTATTTGTACATCTTCCGCTGCGGTGCAATTCAAACCCGTAATACTGGCCACATGGGTTCTTAGAGCCTCGATGTAGGGGTGCTCCTCATAACCAAACCAGGCATTCTTACTGGTGCGATAATGGGCCACCGTATGTGCGTCACTATCAACCGCGTACACCTTTGATCTTGCCATATGGGGCTTAGTAATTCTCTTTATGCCTTTCATTTGGCGATCTGTAATCACATCATAAACTTGGATAATATAGGGATCTAAGGACAATTGTTCCATTTTATACGGTTGCAGCAGACGATACGGATCATTGTTGACGTGAAATTTGCAAAAAAGAAACTTTTGCTGCGGTGTAAATACATTGTCGAATTCTCCACGGCACACCTGCTCGTAACGCTTGAACTCGGCGCTTTCCTGAAAGAAACAAAATATATGTTTCAATAGCATTAGCAGAATATTTATTTGACGATACGGATCATTGTTGATGTGAAATTTGCAAAAAGGAAACTTCTGCTGCGGTGTAAATACATTGTCGAGCTTGCCGTGACACATCTGCTCGTAACGCTTGAACTCGGCGCTTTCCTGAAAGATACAAAATAAGGGTGTCCCAACAAGAACGCAAAACAGTCAATGTTGTTCGGTATCGTGAAATGCTAACCAGTTTTTTTTGTGCCTAGAATTGAAGAAATGAATGTGGAGGGCATGTGGTTTCAACAAGACGACGCCACATGTCATACAGCCAGAGAAGCAATGCAATTGCTGCATCAGTAATTTCCCGGTCGTGTTATTTCGCGTTTTGGAGACCAGAATTGGCCGCCTAGATCGTGCGATTTAACGCCATTAGACTTTTTTCTTTGGGGTTTTTTGAAGTCGATGGTTTACGCGAATAAACCGACAATGACTCAAGTCTTAAAAGAGGAAGTTGGACACCGCATTAATGAAATACCGTCGCATTTATGCAAAACGGTCATTGAAAATTTCATTAAAAGATCGCGTGTGTGCCAGCAAAGCCGCGGCGGCCATCTGCCCGATGTGTGGTTCCATACATAACCTCATTCTGTCTACTTTACGATATAACAAAGTTTCACGATTTTTTTTAAATATCAGTGTTTTATTTAAAATTTAAATCTTGCATTCTTGTTGAGACACCCTTTGTATGTTCCAATGGCATTAGCAGAATATTTATTTGATTCTAGCAATGTAAATCTATGGTGGGTCAAACATTGCAGTAATTTTATTTATCACAAAACCTTTATTTTGTAGAATAGTCTATTCTGAACGCTGTATGCTTTTCCTAATATTTCTCCAAACTATTGGTCTCACTGGAGCCATGAAATTCTTTTAGAGTCTGCAAATGGGCTTTTTTTTCTTCCCACTCAGTGATTTCTTCGAGCTTGAAAACAAAAGTATTTCGCTGGGATTAAGTGGATGAGAAACAAAGGAGACGAAGCCCAATACGTCGTGTATATACTGATTGTTTTTTATGATGATGAGCCAATTGTTTCTGTTTAATCGTCCTCTTTGGACAGTCTTTGTTTCGATCTAATAAGATTTTAAAGGAGTTATAGTGATATCAATTGGGTGAACAAAAAATTCTGCATAATTATGTTTGTGCACTCCATTATCAATGTGATTAACATTCGAAATCTACATTTTCCCCAGTTTGCGCTTAAGTTCGGGAAAATAATTGTCTGCAATGATTGCTGTTAAACAGAAACACAATGATGCCACTTGATCAAAATTTGGCAGTGTACCACCAAGAGTGTCATATTAATACTTCATGTTTTTATGATTAATGTCTCCCGACCTACTTGTCTTCAACTATACATTCCTTTTATATCTTACGATCGGCGGCAGTCATTTTTCGAAAAAAATCTCCGAAAGAATAGAAGTTTGGGGTTTATACCCTAAATCATATGTGTTATAGTTCCGCTGAATGTTACATCAAAAAATTTAAGAGATTTCTAGCCAAAAAAGTACCAGGAATTGGTTAATAAAACATTAAATATTTATTATTTATTCAAATCTATTGTATCGCCTCCAATGTAGGCGCCAGCCACTTATTCAAACGCATTTCCTGGAAAAGAATTTAGGTCTCGCCGTATATTCTCTTTTTATTTGTAAAAAAAAAACAGCCAGAGCAGTATTAAGTGAACACAGAGTTTGTTAGATGATATTTGTTACGTTTTTTGGCCAGAAATTCGCTCTCAATGATAGCCTTGCGAAATTGTGCGTTACCGTGGTGTTAATTTTCTTTTCATAAATCTGGGTTTTTCGTCAAAATTACTTTCCTAAACGTCTTATAACAGCCATATACTATTCTTTGCTTAGCACTTCACCTTCTGTTAAACATACCAAGGGCATAACACCGCGATAAGCAAGAAAACAGTCAGGTTTACTTCGCTTTTTGATTGATTTTAACGAGTTTTTTTCGGTTTTGGCTCAGTTAGATAATGACATTCCGAAGCTTGTTAACTGTATTGCGTCAAACTCGTAAACCCATACCTCATCAGCTGACATTATGCGTTTTATGAATATGGAGCTGGAATTTATTCTTTCACGCCTATTTCAGAGAACTTTAAACGATCGAATTGTTCAAGAAAATTCTGGTCTTCCAAAGCTAGTCGCCCGGTAGCGCGTTTCATACTTAAGTAATCGTGTAAAATGGTACAAATCGATTCGTAAAATACTGAAAGCACAGTATATATTTCTCTGAAAGCTAAAGGGTGATTTTCAGTCGCCATTTCCTAACCGTTATCAATAGTGCCTATAATTGAAGGCATTGGTGAATGCACTGTACCACTCGTACACAGGTGTTTTTGATAAGACCGTAAATTTTCTGTAAAATTTTCACAAGAAATTTCATTTGTAATATACAAATTTTAGACAAATTCTTTATTTAATAGTTTCATCCATTGAAAAATCGCAAAACCCTCTTGAAATGAACTGAATAAATCGAACGCTATAAATTAACTAAATGACAGAGCACGTTCAAACTCCGTGTCAGTGTAGAGGACAGTTGCACGAATTTAGCGATGAAAAGAATATTTACAATGCCTTTAAACTATCAATTCTATTTTGACAAAATGCACACTTAATAAAATTTATTTGGATTTACTCAGAATCACTTTAAAATTCGATTTAGCGATGTTTGCCTTTCTATATGTCTGCCTTATTGAATATGAAACATTCCGGTCCTAGTTTTGATGTATTCTATGTAGTCCCATACAAATAGTTCTTTCTTCCAAGTCTGGTTTTACCGATTCTATAAGCCCAAATTTTCACATGAATTTGATTATATATAGCAAATACATTTCGATTGAATCAGGGATGAATATCGGTTTACTATATTGAAATAGTCCTCATGAAAATTAGTAGTTGAACTTGTATTTATTAATACTATAAACTATCTTTTTTTATCGAAATGTTCTACTACTGTGCTGTCATGTATATTTCAACGTAATGAAGCCGCATTATACCAACCCAGCAAAAAAAAGTGTAAGTCATTCGAAATTTATCACATTTTCACTACTTCTACAGATGTAATCCATGTTTGTTAATTGCTTCCAACGAAGCAGTTTTGAACCACTTTCAAAACCACTGTAGTGAAGGATTAAAGAAATAGATTTATTTTCATTTATGATTCCAAGCAATTTAAACAAAATATGTTCGAATGAACTGTAAGAAAAACTATTGTTTCAAGAACATAATACGCTCCGAAGTAGTAATTATTGGTAGTCGGCTTAGAGAAGCTCCTTTTAACGTTTTTGTACCGTCGCGCCACCAGAATAGGTTCAAGCATTTTGATAGAAATAACTGTGAAGTGCAGCAACAACAGTGGGAGGAGGGGGCTGTGACTTTCGTTTTATTTTCAAATCAATCATTGCAAAAATGAATGCAAAATATTTCCCGTTTTGCGGCGCCTACTACATAAAAATACGCCACCAGAATAGGTTCATGAGCGTAAACGATAAATAATTAAGTTAGTTTTTATAAGCTTGTCGGAAAAGCAAGTCGCGGTATGGGTCGCGGTAAAGTTATTACCAAAGAAAAAACGAAGATTCTTGTGCTACACAATGAAAAGCTTACAACTCGTCAAATTGCTGAAATGGCGGAAAGAAGCCAAAATGTAGTAGCCAAAATTTTTAAAAGATAATGAGAGCTATGAAATGAGTATGAAGGGATGTACCCATGCTGCCACATCGTCTGCAGATCGTAGGGCCATCCTCAGGGCTGCCTCCAACTCTGCTGATTCTGTACTAAAAATTAAGGCTACAACGGGTGTGGCTGCTAGTCTTTCTACAGTGAGACGAGTAATTAAAGGAGCCGCCTACTTAAAAAGAAAAAGTTGCAGAAAAAAATCTCCATTAAATCCCCATCGGAGAAAAAAACGATTAAGCTTTGCTAAGAAACACATGACTTGGAACAAGGTGTGGCATTCGGCCGTATTCTCCGATGAGAAAAAGTTCAGTCTTGATGGTCTGGATAGATATAACTTATGTCCGTGATCTAAGAAAAGAACAATTACATTTGGACCGTCAGCATCGCTGCAAAGAAGGAGTATTGCTGTGGGGCGCGATCTTTTACCATGGCCAAGTCGATTTACAATTTTTAACGACAAAAATGAATGTTAATTGCTACAAAGTGGTACTCCAACAGGCTTTTCTGGATTTTTCCAATATTTTTGAACCCTTACAATGGACGTTTCAACAAGATAATGCTCCTATCCACAATGCAAGGGTTGTAAAATCATGGATAAGAAAATCAATAAATAATCATGGAGCAAAGCCTCAATGTCTTGGAGCGGCCACCGTACTCGCCAGACCTTAACATCATCGAGAACGTGTGGGGATGGCTTGTAAGAGCAGTGTACGAGTCCGGTCGGCAATTTGATGATAAAGCCACTTTAAGTTTGGCGATAAAAGAGGCTTGGGTTTGAGATTAACTTGGAATATCATGTCCCTGTACAAATCTATGAATAAACGCATTTATGAGGTAATTTTAAGCAAAGACGGATGAACAAGTTAATAATTTTAGCTAAACTTACTGTTAAAATAGAAGTAAATATCAAAAAATATCTTTTTATAATAAAAAATTACTACTGTTTTATTAGAACCTATTCTGGTGACGCATATTTAATGTATGCATTTTTGACGATGCAAACAAAAGTAGTCTTCGTAGGGGTACGGTAAATATTTTCCACTCATTTTTTCTGCTCTATTTTTAAAAACGTTTGAATGCAACATGAATATAATGGCACAGCCATTATTTGTCCACCCCTTTTTGTTGCATCACTTTTGCAGTTATTTCCGTCAAAATGCTTGAACCTATTCCGATGGCGATGAACACTCGAAAACCAACAAAATAATATACATTTTTATGCCGTTAAGAATGTCCGTCCCCAAAACTGTTGACTGCGGTCCATGGTAGAGGATTTATAAACTTCGGCCCTACGAAATATTGGGTGCCCTTCTGTTATAATTCAGTGCTTGTCTGCTGTTTTTTTTTTATAGAAAGTATCAAATCCGTAGGAATCTGAAATTAATTTTTAATATAAATAAAATCACAATAAGGATAATACAATACAAAATCAATTCTTCGAATAATGAAAATTTGATTTGAAATTTTATTACACTCACGTCAGTTATGAATATAAAGGGAAGAGGCATCATAAAATAGTGATTTCCTCCCATGACTACTCTTTGTTAATTTCATTGGTGATTATACAATTTTTCGCCATTCCCCTATCACAAGTTGTGATGAATATTTACTTCTTTGGATGCACTTTTTGTTTGCAGGCAATATATCTAGAGGGACTGTCTCCGTTTTATTGCTTTAGGACATTTTGTGGTTCGTCTTGGTCGAGTGTAATATGAGGGAAATCTAAAGGCACAAACAATCAAATTTACTCCTGTCTACCTGTCCATCTTTTGAAAGAGTTTCGCTTTGGAATCCGACGCATTTTTAATGCAAATGGACTCAATTTTACGTCATAATCTGTTATTCCCTTCCCGTTATTCTCTTTCCTTTTTCGTCTATCATAAATCGAACTGGACGGCAGACATGCCCATATGAAAGTTATGAAATAATCAAGAAATGATGAGCAAATAGGTTTGCAATTTGTTGGGTTCTTTGAACGCAATGGATAGAATTTAAAAAAATGGCTTTAAATAAAATAATTTCGAACTAACCTTGTGGTATTTTATGTTATTACTAATAATTTCCGATTATCGATAAGCAACCTTTGCTGATTAAACGAGTTACAAATGAAAACATTTTTGAAAATGGCCTTTAGAATGATCTAAATTCCCAAAATCCATCGAAAACTATTATCGTATTTGAGATGAAAATTTTAATTAAATAATTTTGGCCATCGCAACAGTGGATGTGTGAAGTGGAGCATTGCCTTGATGAAACAACACTTTCTTTTTCGCTAATTGCGGCCTTTTTTCGTAATTCCATCACCTAAACGCTGCAATAAATTAGCATAATATTCAATTGATGGATTTTTCTTTCTGAAGACAATCAATAAAAACGATCCCATGCACATGCCAAAAAACAGACGTCATGATTTTGAAGGCGAAGACGGCCTTCTTTGGACACGATTCTCACATTCCAGTCCCCTGCATTGACTGATGCTTTGTCTGTGGTTTGAAGTGGTGGACCTCAATCGTGGTTATAAATCGACGTAAAGATTTGGCTTTATTTATTATACTTCCAGTTTGATTCGTAGTGCTATTTCATTTAACTTACATGATATTCATTTTTGTTGTACGACTCTATAGCTAAAGGTATCCGCTTAGAACTGTCTTTTATTGCTGTCTCTAAATTCAACATAGCTTGAATGGCGCTCTTACGATCCGCGTCCTGGCTGACTATATACTCTAGCAGCTCCAAAGCCGATTCATAATCACCTACAAAAAACGATGCCTTCAAATACATAAATATATGGAAAAAGCAATAGTTAAGTATTACTTCTTTACCCATTGATCTATGATATTCCGCTATAGTTTCCACGAAATCCAAAATTGCTTGATCTTCTCTAATATTTTCATCGGCCAAGAGAATTTTGGTGGTCTGCTTAAACCATGGAATGGTATGATTGTAATCAGCCATGGCAAACAAATACTCACCGACAGCATAACAATCTTGCCAGGTCATGGATGATCTATTTCGACCAAACAATAAAACATGCAAAAAAGACAAGTCGAATTAAACCAAAGATGAGTTGTTTCAGATGCTCACTGTAGCTATTAATTGGTGTCATAAATTACCCGTACTTAACCCCATTGAGTATGCCACTGGCCACCTGAGCCACATCAAGTTGATAGGTCTCTTGCAAACGCACCAGGGCCATAGTTGAGCCGACCATATCGTCTTGTGTGGGAAAACTTAAGTTTCGCTTAGTGACTTCATAGGTTTCGAGGAAATCTGCAAACAACCATGTTCGGTTATATGTTTTACAATGTTTGTTTTACAATGGCGACAAACATTATAAAGGCAATATTACTTTGTTGCTTAGGCGGCACAGTGGGACTTTAAATGCAAGACAGTTAGTTTCCATTTCGTAATATTGATCGATACAAGGGCAAATTGCGAAGATAATCAAGGTCAGTTAATGTCGGAGACATTTTTGCATTTTCAATACATCAAAAACACTTTAGTGAGACCGATAAGTTCAACACCCTCCAAAATTGATGGGTGTCGGCATACGTGGTGTGTTCGAAAAATAAGGCGAATTTTCATTTTTCTCAAAAAATATTTATTTATTCATCAATTTCTATTTAATCTCCTTCCAAAATAGTCCCCCTCAGATGCAAAACACTTGTGTCAGCGTTTTTTTCCAATCCTCGAAGCAGTTCTGATATACACTTTTTGGTATGACCTTGAGCTTTCTCAGCGATTCGGATTTTATCTCCTCAATCGTCGCAAAACGCTGTCCTTTCATGGGTCTCTTTAACCTTGGGAACAGGAAAAAGTCGGCATGATGACAATATTGTTTTTGGCCAAATAATCCCTTACAAGCAAAGATGAGTGAGCAGATACATTATCATGATGCAAAAGCCATGATTTTTTTCCACAATTTCGGGCGTTTTTTTCGTATTGCCTCGCACAAACGGCGCATAACTTCGAAGTAATACTTCATATTTATCGTACGACCTTGTGGTAAGAACTCCTGATGCACCACGCCATGGTGATCGAAGAAAACAGTGAGCAAAACCTTCAAATTTGATCGAATTTGGCGTGCTTTTTTTGGTCTTGGCTCTCCTGGACTCTTCCATTGGGACTATTGGGCTTAGGTTTCGATGTCATAACCATGTAGCCATGATTTGTCACCTATTGTGACCCTTTTAAGCAAATCTGGATCATTCAACAATTCCTGAGTAATGCTCATGCGACGTTGTTTTTGGTCAAAATTCAGCGATTTTGGAACGAACTTCGCTGCTACACGCTTCATGCCCGAAATTTCCGAAAAAATTGCATGGCACGAGCCAACCGATATGCCGATATCCTTAGCAACTTCTCTAATTGTGATTCGACGATTATTCGTAACAATTTTCTTCACTTTCTCAACATTCAACGTCCAGAGCGAGCGTCGTCATTCACATCTTCGCGATATTCTGTGAAAAGCGTGTACCATTTGTAAACATTTTTTTTTTTTGACTCAGAGTACTCTAACCTTATGCCACTGTCAACATTTCAAGTGTTTTTGAGCACTTAATTCCATTTTTTACACAAAATTTGATGCAACTTCTTTGATCCATTGTTGCCGATCTTGACAAAAATCATTTAAAAGATTTTCCACGGGCGACTTCTCCGTAACGGGCGCTGCCCGCGCTGAAGTAATAAAAAAAATCAGTCTCAACCGTTCATGGGGGGTCATAAAAGAGCTCGGATTTGAGAGCAACCTCGATGTGTGAGTACCTCACTCTATCACCGAGGCTTCACACTGTCTTGCGGACCCGTCAGAAATTGCCAGAGCTTGGTTGGGACTATGACTTATTTCGCAACCACTTGACGGATTAGAATTTCCATAACGACGAGGAAGCGAAAAATCGAGTTGAACGTTTTTTTCAGAAAAACCACGTGAAAGCGAGGAATTAAAAAGCTCCCAGAGAGGTGGGGAGAAGTTATTAAAAATGAGGGAGATTATATAATAGATTAAAATAATTGTTTTGTTGTGTATAAATTTTTAAATAAACTTCTTTTAAAATCCAAATGAACTTTCCAAACAACCCAATGTAAGCAAAAGATATCACAAACTACTCGTAAACCGGAATTGAAGTTCATTTGAGGTATATGAATAGGAGCGAAAATTATTTGTATTTCTGTTTTGAAATGTAAAAGAGAAAAAAACCAAATTTGGTACGAATATTGAAATCAGAATCAAAATTGCGCATACTTTGTTGCGAAAGCCGGAAACTGAAACAATTAAAAAGTAACTTGAATTCATTTCGGTATAGGTTGAACGACTAGATTTATCTCCTCCACTTTCTCTATATTTTCAAGGGGATGGCCCGGCTTGATGTTGGACTAGTCGAAGTTGTGCTATGTTGATCAAAAACTGTTTAATTTCAATAAAGTCTTTTAACATTTTACAGTTGCACAACTGCAGGTAAAATTAATATTTTTTGGTTAATTTATATCAATCCACCGAATGTCTCTTCCCATTCATTATTGTAGTCATTTTTGCCAAATTACAAACTTCGAAAAATTTCGACATTTTGTTTTTCTTGCACTTGAGTTCCACTGTGCCAGATATTTACAAAGCATGTAGTACGATAGTATACAATAGCTTATTGTGTTTACCGGGTACTTTGCCTAATGACATCGCCAAAGGTTTACCTACTTGACCGTGTTGTATCAGCCGCCACCGACTCTTCAAACGTTGGCCAGTCCGTGTAGAGGCGTTTAATCAAACGATATGCATTTATTGGATTGTTCAGGTAACCCTCAAGATCTTTTGAAGCACTCCAGTGTTCTTGGCGTATTGCATTCAATTCACTGCAAAAAGGTAGACAAAGTGAGGGGGCGAAGGATAAACAAAATGCAAATTATTTTATATAATAAGTAATTTATATTTTATATTAAAAGCTAAGCAGTTAACTAAGACACTTTATGTATGACATTTTCAAATAGGCTTTAAAATCAATATTATTTTCTTCCATATAACGTTAAGAAAATATTCGTTTTGTAAGATTTTATCAATTTAAAACATATGTAATTCTGATGTAACAATCCAGGTTTATGGCAATCTAAGAATTTTTAAGTCCCACCTCTTTTAAAGATATGTAATAATAATTTAGAAAATTTGGGATGTGTTTTTTATCAACGTCTGAGAAATTGATTTCCCAAATAAGTCTATTTTGACATCCCTAATTTAAAAAGATGAAGACAATTAATAAATATGTTGATAACGCAGATAACTATTTCAACTAATTGACTATCAAATTGTGCTTGAATTACTTACAGACTTTATAAATAAATTTGTCATTTCACCATATTAACATATATGAATTTATTAACCGTTTAAGCAAAACAATTTATATCGCTTTTAACCAGACTTATCGATATGGATTGCTATTAAACGTTATTTCCAGTTTAATTTCTCCACATTTCTATAGCTGTTTTGTATTCTATATTGTCTTGTTATAAATGAAATTATAACTATATGTACATTAACCTTATATATCGAAAATTATTCTAGCGTCGTTTGGCAATAAACCTGTCTTGAATTATCGCTGACAGAGACTTATTGAGACAAAGATTATTGGTTCGAAACATATTGATTATATGCCCAGCCATAAGATATTTTATTCCAATAGAAAATATCTTTTGTTTGAAATCAAAACAAAGAAAGTAAATTCTCGGTAGACTGGTCCAATTCTATCAATTCATTAACAAGTTTGTTAGCTAAACTTTACTATGAAATACAAATGGTTTAGTTTTCACATTTAAAGAATCACACAATAATATAGGGATATGCACTTAGTGGTTTTAAAGCTGCCGGTCTAGCAAGGCTGTCGGCTGTTAAATATTTGTCATCTGAAGTGTTATTTATTTAGTGAAAGATTTGTCATTTATGAATATAGATCGTTTAACACCCGAACATCGTGTAAAAAAAATAGTTAAAATTTACTACAAAAGTGGTCATTGAAATGTGATTCAATAGGGCCGATTTAGGCTTTATTGCATGAGGAGATTCCAGAAAGTGTAATTTCACGTTTTAGCGACGTCAGTTGGCCACCAAGATCATGTGATTTGACGCAGTTAGATTTTACTTTTGCATTTCGTTGAAGGCTTAGTTAAGCACAATTTGAGAGTTTGTTGTCATTTTGAAAACATTTCCACTCTCTCAGAAATCATCATCTCAACTGGCAAAAACGGGGAAAGTCGGTTTTCGCGAGGCTAAATATTATTCGCACCAGCTAAATAATTCGTCATGGTCGATAATGAGTTGGTGGTGGACCAATTTGCAAGGTGGATGCATAAGAATCTTCAAACCAAGCTATGTTTGTGTCCTGGCGTTGTTCTGATGGATCATAATTTCTCTACTATAGGTCAAAATTGACAGCTTCAGGTTGATTTCTTCCTTCCGACGGCCCAATTGTCGATAGTAAAGGTTCGTCTTAAGAGTTTGGCGCTAAGAGAACATTTCATAGTGCTGATTCACCCAACCAACACATTTTTCTTACTGTCAATCCTGGCTTAGCTCACCGCATTTCGATCACGACCATTTTCGCTTGACGTTGTCGGGAGTAGCGTAATTTCAGAATTGGATCGATTTTGTTATAGCAGTAATTTGCAGATAGAAATTCAGATCGTGATGTTTTTACTATAACTCGTATAGCATACATACGAGGAGTGTTAAAAAAATATGGTGAATTTTTAAATTTCGCGGGCTACTACGTACATTCGACTTTCGATTATTATTTTCTTTTATGTTGGTACACTCGTCTCGAAGATATGTTGAGGGTTTTGTCCATGTAGCATGTTTAGTTTGTTTGTGAGAGGCATAAATAAGACAAATGTGTTGCGTGTTCGTCAATTTTCTGCTATCGGAAAAAGCGGATCAAAGAAGTTGCATCAAATTTTGTGTAAAAAGTGGAATTAAGTGCTTAAAAACACTTGAAATGTTGACAGTGGCATACGGTGAGAGTGCTCTGAGACAAAAAAATGTTTACATGTGGTACAAGCTTTTCACAGAAGGTCGAGAAGATGTGAATGACGACGCTCGCTCTGGACGACCCAGCACATCAACAACCGATGAAAATGTTGAGAAAGTGAAGAATATTGTTATGGAGAATAGTCGAAACACACTTAGAGAAGTTTCTGAGAATGTTGGTATATCGGTTGACTCATGTCATGCAATCTTTTTGGAAATTTTGGGCATGAAGCGTGTAGCAGCGAAGTTCGTTCCAAAATTGCTGAATTTTGACCAAAAACAACGTCGCACGAGCATCGCTCAGGAATTGTTAAATGACGTCAACGATGATTCAGATTTGCTTAAAAGGATCACAACTGGTGACGGAAGAATCATGGGTATATGGTTATGATATCGCAATCAAAGTCTAATCGTCCCAATAAAGAGTCTAGGAGAACTAAGACCAAAAAAGCACGCCAAGTTCGATCAATTGACAAGGTTTTGCTCAATGTTTTCTTCGATTACCATGGCGTAGTGCATCAGGAGTTCTTACCACAAGGTCGTACGGTACATAAGGAATATTACCTTGGAGTTATGTACCGTTTGCGTGAAGCAATACGAAAAAAATGGCCGAAATTAAGGAAAAAATTCATGGCTTTTGCATCATGATAATGCACCTGCTCACTCATATTTGCTTGTGAGAGATTAGTTGGTCAAAAACAACACCGTTATCATGCCGCAGCCACCGTATTCATCAGATTTGGTCCCCTGCGACTTTTTTCTGTTCCCAAGATTGAAGAGACCCATGAAAAGACTGCGTTTTGCGACGATTGAGAAGATAAAACTCGAATCGCTGAGAGATCTCAAGCACATACCAAAAAGTGCATATCAGAGCTGCTTAGAGGATTGAAAAAAATGTATGTATTGCATCTGAGGGGGACTACTTTAGAGGAGATAAAATAGAGATTGATGAATAAATAAATTTTTTTTTGAGAAAAATTAAAATTCACCTCGTAAAGCAGTTTTTAAAATGCATATCATTCCAGTTAGCTCACGCACCTTTAGCCGACGATCATCCAATACTATTTTGTAGATTTTCTTAACAGTGCCTGAGGTGGACATCTCAATTGGTCGACCACTATCGAGATCATTTGGACAGCTCGTACGTTCTTGTTTAATCTCTGTTATCCAATATTTTACAGTCGTTAACGAAGGAGCGGACCTCCCCAGAGTCGAATCAAGCTAATATTGGTTGGGCTGAGGCCTTGTAAATAGAAATATTGATTTACATAACGGTGACCAATTTGTTTCAGGTTTACAAATTCACTGAGATTGCTAAGTTTTGATGGCTCAAATAAAAATACTACTCAACTTGGTGCTTTAAGATTTAAAACATTTGTTTTATAAGGTTTTCACCAAAATAATTCTTTCCAAACCACTGGCACCATCTATACGTCAGGTCGGCAGGTTTTGACCCCGACAGCGTATGGTTAGTGCTAGCCGTTCGTGATTATACAGAATTTTGTGGGCAACTGAACTAGCATTAAACATTTCTGTTTTCCGATGAATGGTTTATGCATTGCCAGAACAAGGACCGTAATTATGTTGAATCCATAGAATCAATAATGGCTACGGCTCATTTTTATTGGAGGGATATTAAAAAGGCATAACAACGGATTTCACCCGTGAATTATAGAACATATCATAAATAAATTGCTTATGAATTTGAACTCTTGAATACTTTGACTGAGAGTAATAAAGATTATGATGGCTTCGCTAAAGCATTTAACGATCGACCTCCAGCTGCTGTCAAATGGCTAGAGGGTAAGGGTGAATCAGTTTTCCGGACAGTAAATTAAAGCATTTACATTTAATAATTGTCGTTATTAATTATGAGTGTTTATGACTGCTCATTCCTTACCCGCTGTTTTCTTCCGCAATTTTTTGCTTTTAGTTCACACGTTTTGTTTATGCGAACTGGAAATCAAGCACGTCATTGTTATGGATGCCCACGGCGGATGTCATACTGTGAAGCCAGGTGACTTCGACAGTGTATTATTTGGGTTTATGACTTTGTAAAAAGTGAAAAATATGAATTAATATGTACTATATCAACATGGTTTATATTGATTGACGATTTGGGCATGTTGTTTTCTTTATAACAAAACGTGTGAAAGTACGCGGAGTTTATGCTTAACTATGAATAAAAGAGCGCACAATTGATTTTTTAATTAAAAGAATCGATATCGCCACGTCTCAACTTTCATTAAGGGCTTCGTGGTTAAATCGATGAATCGATGAAATACAATTAACTGCTCGTCGGATTTTATATTTTTTCTTAAATTATTTGTTAAATAAGTGTTAAATAATTTGAGGTGTGATTTTCTTTAAATTTTTGTAAAGAAAATTGCGGATAAAGGAACAAGGGAGCACGTGTTTATGGATTCAAGCACGGGTGCAATCCGAAGAGAAACCCTTCTTATCACTTACGATATGTTTCGTCGTATGGATGAGAAATGATTCTGCGTCCTTGGCTTACAAACTGTTTTTCGGTTGTGCATTTGTGTCCTTTAATATTATAAATTACGGGTTGGCGTATGAGGAAATTCCAATCTGGACTCTCAGAGTGTTATTCGTTTGGGATTAGCCGGAATTCTTTGTAGACTTGCTTGTGATGGTTACGACTCCCGTTTTCCATTCGGGCAATTCGTACATCTGTTACTGCATTTCAACTTATTTCAGCCCAGTGATCGTTGGCAGCCCCAGCATTAGGATTGATGCGATGGCTTGATAAGCCGTTCATCTTGGATAATATTATAGAAATTCGAATGAAAATAAAGAAACGGAACCACCTGTTTTCAAAAAAGACCATCCTAGTTTGTATATCAACTATCGCAGTATTAGTCTTATTGCTTACAAGGTTCTGTCAAGGTTGGTATGTTAAAGACTAAAATCTATTCTAGCCAGTCTGATTAGGTTTTATTATCAGGCTTTCGATAACTGCAGTAAATCGATAACTCACCAGTTATTCATACAGCAAATTCTGTAGAAGACTGAGAGAAAACAGATCGACACTACTATCTTTTGGTCGATTATAAACCTACCTTTGATAAGGCAAAATCGGTATGAGGTCATGTTCGAGTTTGGTATCCCTGTGAAGCTTATACGTCTTTGTAGGATGACGCCATCTGACATGAAGTATTCAGTATTGATAAGCAGAAGTCTCAGTTACACCAAATGAGAATTTAGACAGAGCGATATCCAGTCTTCGACCTGTTGAACGTGCTATTAGAGTATAAGGATAAAGCCTTATGCTACTTGCATGTTATTGGCAGAAAGCACCGAGGTATTACTGCAGTCTTCTCAAACATTGAGAGGAAATTAGCAGAAATCGGTCTGGTAATAAATGAGAAGAAAACTTTGTTTTGACAAATAAAGAATCTTCTCATTTGGAACGCTGGACGAAAACATCTATAACTTTGGAGCGGTGGATGAATTTATCTTCCTTGACTGCGGCGTCAATAAAATTAATGACGTCAGTCCGGGCATAGGGAAAATACTACTGCTTGCGGAGCACTGTTACTATGGACTAAGCAAGAGATTCAATGACAACTCTTTTTCTCGGCAAATAACTATCCGATTGCAATATCAGACACAAGCGGATGAACTAGTTTTGGGAGTTTGGGAGTTCGAAAAAATATATGTTCCCATCATTGTTCATGGAGAGCATAATGTGTCGGATGAACTATGAGCTGTATAATGACATCGATGATCAGGCATATGAAAATACAGCATTGAGCTAATGGACGATTCGAAAATAATCCCGACAGCAGACGCAGAAGAGAACAATCCACGAGTAAGTAAGCAAGATTAAATTACAGACCTGAAAATCTGTACTTTTTTGTCGTTTTAAATGAATGTTTTTTTTTTAATTTTAACTAAAAGTGGTTTCAAATTGTGTACAAATTGAGGAATAGTCACATTCGCTTCGTATTCTTTCAACAACGTTCCTTTTTTCCGTTAGATGAGATACAAATATTTTCCCGGCAAGTATACTCGCATTTATGTAGGGGGAAATCACCTATTTTTGCCCTTTTCTCAATAATAAGATGCCGCATTTGCAGAGAGCCGATCAACATTTTTGAAGTGTTGCCCCGTGTCAAGACAATAAGAAGATGCTGCATTTTCAGAGAACCGAGTAAGTATTTGAAGTATTGCCTCGTGTCAAGACAACATCTGTATTCAGTAAGAAAATCACAGCGGCCACATCAGAATACATATCTTGGTGCTAAGTAGTTTCAGTAAATGGCATATCTTTTACATCGTACCCATCCTTGTTGGTCCATCATGTCTTCCCGATGGCGAATATTTTTCGGCACCATCTGCCAATGGATAGAGTCATCTCTTCTCTAAAAGGTTCAGACGATCCAGCTGCAATTCCTTAAAAAGTGATCTTTATTCTGGTATGTTTTGATTATCTGATGGCGCTGGCAACAACCAATCATCAAATCTTTAAGGAGTTTCGTCGCTAACATTAGCCGATGCGCTAAACATGTAGCAAATACAGAATTACATTGAGCCAGCGCGTAGAGGTTTATGAATCGGCTTAAAATGCAAATACCACGTTGGAAAAAGCTGTTGTCTTCAAAATGGGAAATTATTGGATAATCTTTTTTACTCGTTTTCATAATATTTGTGGGTATTTCAAGCTTAAATTAGCAAATATTTAAAAGATTGAATTGATTAAGTTAAATTAAATAAAAAATTTCTAAACAATTTCTAATTGAAAGGTAGCGTCTTCTTTTGAGATTATTTTAAACTTGCTAATACAAAATGCAGAAAATAACATCATTTAATATCTTAAGCTGTCAGAAACAGTAACTGATAAATTCGAATTTGTCTAAAACCATCCATTATCAGTTATTTAGTACAAATGTTCGGCGACTGTTGGTTGATTAACACAGATCTTATATGGACGTTTTTAATTAGTAGATAAATTCAATTTTTAAATTAACTTTTTTGGAACCAATAAAATATAATCGGCGACTCATAAAATAATTTTTTATGAAGAAAAAATGTTTTTAAGAAATTTTTGATGACACATGCGAAATATTTTTATATCGAAACTTATCTAAGCAAACCAAATTTAAAAGGAGCAGGATATATATTAGAGCAACATCCCCTCTAGATCAAAGGCGGCCGGTTATTTGTGGCTGCAGTCTAATCCACAAATAGTGAAATTGCTATTATGACTAGTCGGTACTATAGCACGAATTTGATCGAAAATCTTTTAAAATTATCTAATATACATGGGCGGTCTCAAAACTAGCCGACCTAACAAAGAAGACCCAAAAAAAAATTGGGGAAAAGAATATTTGAAGATGAGAAAGCTGTGCGCAAGATGGGTGCCGCGTTAGCTGTTCAATAGAGCACACATAGCGTCGTGAAGATGTTTCAGTTGAGTGTTAGGCGATGTTTCACAGCAATAAAGTCGAATTTTTGAGTCGATTTATAACCATGGATGAGACTTGGGTCCATTATTTCACACCTAGGATAAAGGAACTGCTAAAGCAGTGGACTTTAATAAGAGAATCGTGTCCAAAGAAAGCGAAGGTGGCTCCATTCGTAGGCAAGGCCATGAGATTATTTTTATTGATTATCGGAAAGGAGAGGAAAGTCCATAAATGGTGCATATTTAGCTAACTTATTACAGCGCTTAAGTGATGAAATTATTGAAAAAGGGCAGCATTTGGTGAAAAAGAAAGTATTGTTTCATCAAGACAATGCTCCAGTTCACACATCCACTGTTACGATGGTCAAAATTAACGAACTAAAGTTCGAATTGCTTCATCACGCAATTTATTCACCTGATTTAGCTCCCTCCGGCAATATTCTATTTCCCAACTTGAAAAAATGGCTCGGTGTTAAAAGATTTGGCTACAATGAAGTCCAAGTCTGCGGTTGATGGCTGTTTTTAGGACTTTGACAGTTCTTACTATAGGGTGGCGCATAAGTAGCGTTAACAGCGACCATATTGAATGCGTTCTTGTGTATCGTTTGGCTTTAACCAATTTGCATCTTATATGGGAAAAGATGTAACATATGTAAAATTCTTTACAAAGACCGCCTAGACATCTCTAACTGCTGAGAATGTCACCTGGTGGAAGTTTCGGGGGTTTCCTCAATACTTGCTTGCACTCGAGCAACGGTCACTTTATTTCGAACTGCATGAGGTCTTCAAGCACGCGGAAGATCATAGCCTGTGTTTTGTGCCCAAAACGTTGAACCAATCGGTAAATTGTTGGGGCGCTAGGAACATTTCGAACATGAAAGAAATTTCGATATGGTCTGAATAATTGAATGCTGACTTTCAAAGTAAAATTGAACTACTTTGGCTCTTTGTTCTGTGCTGAGCCTTTCCATCATAAATTTCCCAAGTATTATCTAGTTAATTCTTTAAAGGAATAAAAAAAAGACAAGCAAAAAATGTATTTACTGATCACATCTTAACGTTCCTTACGCGCCACCCTATATAAGCAGGACATATAAGCTATTGAATGTCGCTGGAAAAAATGTATCGAGCTGTTGAAAAATAAAAAAAAATTTTCCAATTTTTTTTTGTATCTTCTTTGTTAGGTCGGCCTAACAAAGCTAAGAAAAAATAAACCGTTTATTTGTATGGGAGATGCCAGAGGTGCCATAATTAGCCGCTCGAATTTCATTTAAAGTGTGGAACAAAGTAAAAGGCATCAATTCAGGTCGCTGCAGTATATGAATTAGGGGTTTCAAGGGAAATCTTAAATTTCGCAAAATCTGTTAATTTGTGTGGGAGATGCCAGAAGTGGTGGGCCAATGAAGTTGTTTGTATTGGAGATGCCAATGAAGGCCGCTTGATTTTTTAAATTTTGCCTAAATGTGTAGACCAAAATAATATTCACCAATTCAGGTCGCTGCAGTAGATGAATTAAGATTTACAATGAAAATATTGAATTTCACAAAATCTGTAATTTTGTATAGGTGATGCCAGAAGGGGTGGGCCGATAAAATCACGAAATGCCAAAATGTTATGCTATTATTATGACTACGCCAGATGTTTTCTAGTGGGAGTTAAATTTTTGCCGCATCAATTCTTCATACCTTCAAGCGAAGATATAAAAATGTTATAGGATGCCAGAGAGGGAGTGGAATAAGTGTAAATCCACTGAATGTAAAAAAGTCTCCCACATACAAGGGAATTTCTTTTGTTGTTTATACGATGCTGGATCCTTAAGGAGCTGCCCTATTGTTGCCGTGGATATTGAAAAATTATAAAAAAAATCGAATTTGTAATGGATTAACGGCTTAATTCCGCATATTCTGCGTGAGAGGCGAACTGTTTTTGCCGCACTCATTTGTATGATGACATTACGGGGTGAAGTCGATACAAGAACTGAAACTACCTCTCAACTGTTTCTTAGAAATACGTCATAATTTCTTCAACAGCATTACTTTATTTGACAGAGTAGATTTTTCATGGACTTTTCTCAAAGTTTCCCAGTACTCACGTGAAGTTTTTAAGTTGCGTAGATGTACTATTTGGTAATCTTCTACCAAAAGCCCAATGGTTGCACGTGCCTTACCATCTTTTGTGAACCAACATGCATTTTGAGTGTCCGGTTTGTCCTTGCAAACTATATCCCACAAGTCCTCTTTTATTATTATTACCAAATTTGTTAATTTTCTCCATTCAGCTTCTTGACTCACGATTTTACGTCTTCCATTTTATAACGTATTCAAACCACAATAATTAATTCTTAATCATCAAGGGACAAAGGCCTATAACCTGTTGGAAACTATACAGATCCTTTTGGGTTAGTAATAAGCAGTGGTGTGATTTTTATTAGAATAAATTATGTGCTGCTTTATTAACAAGAAAAAACGGAGTGAAAAATTTATGCTTTTTTTTTCAAAGGTAAAACTTATAAACAATTTATATTTTACAAAATGTTTCTCAAACAAGTTATATTTTTATTCAACACCCCTTCTCAATTGGTAAAATATTTAATGAAGACCTGTCATTTTACGGAACTTAGAAATACCAAGTTGATATTTTGCAATGGCTTCGTTAAGGGATCCGCCAACATATCTTCCGTTGGAGAATATTAAAATTTCATCACCTTTGATTGTTTGATTTCTCGAACAAAATAATATTTGATATCGATATGTTTTGTTCTTCGATTAATTTTTTCGAAGTCCAACAACTTCAAACAACTTCGATTGCCCTCCATTAAAGTGATATCAGTAATACTGACGTTCATATCCTCAAATAGCATCCTTAACCATATAAGTTTTTGAACTGCTTCCGTCAATGCAATAAATTCTGCTTCTGTTGAGAATAATGCCACCTGTTTCTGTTTTCTACTTGCATAAGAAATTGTTGCTTTACCAAGTTGAAAAACGTATCCACTTGTAGATTTTCTGCTTGTGACATCTCCCGCTAAGTCGGAATCTGCATATTCTTTTAATTTAAGGTTTTTGCAATCAATAGCAATAGCTTATAGTCCTTAGTACCATTTAAATACCTTAAAACTCGTTCGACTTCATTTCAGCCTCCTTTTGTTGGGCACGCAACTTTTCGACTAAGAATCGACACTGCAACAGTTATATCTGGTCTTGTGTACAGGGTGGCGCAATAGAACGTGCATATTTAAAAAATAGATTAAAAAATAAATACAAAAGGTATGGTTAAAATAAATCTAAGGCATTGTAGAGTAATAAATGGAGTTTATTTTTTAAAAATAACATCATCTAAATGGTGACCCTCTCTACGACGATACTCTTCTAACCGCAAACGAAAATTATTGAAAACTTTCTTCAGTAATACTGGTGTAATGGCTGCCATTTCACCACGGATATTCTCCTTGAGCTGAACGATGTTTCTTGGATTATTACTGTAGACTTTGTGTTTGAGGTATCCCCACAAAAAAAAGTCAAGAGGCGTCAAGTCTGGACTACGTGAGGGCCATTGGATATCACCTCTTTTCGAAATCAGTCTGCCAGGGAACATCTGCTTCACCAGCGCCATGGAGTCATTTGATGTGTGACAGGTAGCTCCATCTTGTTGGAACCAAGTTCTGGAATTCACTATTCTTGAACTTTCAATTTCTGGAGCCAAAAATCCGTCCAACATCTCAACATAGCGTTCCGTATTAACGCAATGGTTTCTGGTGTTTGATTTTGGGATTTTCACTGTTCCAGTAACGACAATTTTGACGGTTTACGAACCCATTCATAAGGAAATGACCGTCGTCAGAGAAAAGGATATTGTCAAAATTGGAAAATCGATTAAGCATTTCATTAGCAAATGCGAGCCTTGCTATGAAGTCGAACTCTTTCAATTCTTGTGTTAATTGCAGCTTATATGGATGCAGTTTAAGATCCAATGTTAAAATTCGTCGCAAACTTCGTCGCGATAATTGTAAGACAGACAATCTCTTGCGAGTCGACATTTGTGGATTTCCTCGTACTGACTCCATAACTCTCTCAACATTGTCTTCGGTCCTAGATGTTCTTGGGCGACCATTTGCTTGTGGTTTAAATGTTGAACCGGTCTCTTCAAAACGCTTTGCCCATATTTTAATTAAATTAGCACTCGGAGCTTCACTAATTCGCCGTGGTCCATATTCAGCACAATATAGTCGCCTAGTAGCAATATATGGACGAGAGTTCTCGTAAAATGCGCGACGCTTTCCGTCGAAGTGATTCATAGCGACTAAAACTCCATGAGCCCGCCAACCCAACGATGTAGGCGGGGGATACCTCAAACACAAAGTCTACAGTAATAATCCAAGAAACATCGTTCAGCTCAAGTAGAATATCAGTGGTGAAATGGCAGCCATTACACCAGTATTACTGAAGAAAGTTTTCAATAATTTTCGTTTGCGGTTAGAGGAGTGCCGTCGTAAAGAGGGTCACCATTTAGATGATGTTATTTTTAAAAAATAAACTCCATTTATTACTCTACAATGCCTTAGATTTATTTTAACCATACCTTTTGTATTTATTTTTTAATCTATTTTTTAAACATGCACGTTCTATTGCGCCACCCTGTATTTCTTCTTCCATAGCTACAATCCACTTTTCGCTATCATGACTATTAACAGCCTCATTATAGGTTGTGATTCTACATTCATATCTAGCCGGCAACTTTCCTTTGTTTATTCTTGAAGATCTTCGAATAACAGGATCAGCTATAGTATCAGCCGAATCTTGACTATGAGTATAATGAACTGGAAGATCATTTACAGTTTCAACAGATTCTTTATCATATTCCGAACAATCATCCATTATTAAACCATTATTAGTCGTAATTATTACAATACAAGATGGTAACTGGTAGAAACGGGAAAGAATAATTTCGATTCCCATACTCAAAGGAGCCATCCTGGTTGTGAGCGTGGTTATTGAATTTTTTTGAATATTTTTCGCGATTTGTTAATTAACATGCCTACAGCTATGAGAAGTTCTATTTCAAAATCTCAGGCCCCCAGGTCCAGCGATGCGACCTCTATCGTATTTTAGCATAGCCTACTGAAAGGACGGTCTGACAGACATCCTTAAATCGGCATAGATTTTTTCTTTATGGTTAATACAACAGAGTGAACAACTCCTATGGAAGAGGGTTCAAAAATGTGTTTATTAATTTCCATAAAATATTAAAAATTCTTCGTATGCATTGAATATAATGAAAAGTTTTGTTTGGTGCAGTTTGACATTTTCGTAACCATCTTTTTAATATGACTCATTTCTGTTTTTAAATTTCGGAAGGTGTGTTCCTCAATACGCCATCTTCCATGTTTGCAATCGTAATGCTTTATTATGTGTTAAAATTAAAAACAATTTAGCTTTATTCACTCTTTAAAAGATTTTGTTTTGAATTATCATTTGGAATCACCAGCATTAAATTACTAACATTTACAAAAAGATGTTTTGCTTTATCATCTTAACAAGAAATCACCATCTGTGAAAGCCAATTAAGAAGCGTCATCATTGTCCTTTTGTTCCTTGTTGAGACATTGACAAATTCTTCCCTTGAAGCAATTTGATTTAATTAAATCTAAACAATCTAAAAATAACTTAATTGACTGAAAAACATGAATTAGCTTACATCTGTTTGTCTATTTCTGGTAGGAAATCCACAATTTTCACTTAAATGTACAGCTTTAGCTTAGCCCTCAAACAAGGTTCCGTTGGCCAGAGCCCTCCCTTTAACTTTTTTTTGCTCGATTGCCAAAGAGATTCCCTGGTGTAGATACGCATGAATGAATATACAATATGTACCAATCAAAGAATTTGTCAAATCCATAATGGAACGAATTTATTTCAAAGAAAGTTATGATATCATCATCGTCTATTGTCCCAGGAGCAAAACTTAAAAGTATAAGAAAATGAAATGAACATTTGTATTGAAATGTGTAAAATAAGTAATATGTGAGCATCTTTCTTTGGAGAATAAATTATCAAAATCCTTGGGAACGAACTGTCACATATACGAGGGGTGGCGCATTTATATTTTGAGACATTACACTACTGGTGTAGATAAGTTAAATCTAATATCAGCATAGTAAAGTTAAATGTTTCTAATGTTACACGTTTGCCAGAAGTTCTCCTAAAAACCAAAAAAAAGTATTTGCCGAACACGGAGATTATTCCTTGTCATTACACAATTCGAGTTCTCAGGTCGGCTTCAACACTTTAAGATCTCAAAACCTTCAACCATCGCGCAGCCTTGTCTTGGCAAACAATTATATCGTTCCATCCCGGTACATCAAAAATAAATTGCAATGTCAATGTTGCGAATTACTTCGTTTAGAATGAAAAATGCGTATTTATTTCCAAATTACTTCGTTTGGAGTATAAAAAAAAACACTGTACAAAAAGTACCAGGTATTGATGAATAAAATACAAGTTATTAATTATGAATTTATCGTATAGCTTTCAAAGTAGGTCCGAAGCAAAGGTGATTTTTTAATAGTAGTTTTTTTTTTGTAAATCGAATAAAACCTCAAATTTGCATCATATTTTAAAATTTTTTATTGGAATCGATAAATTGGTCTTTGCCATTTAATTTCTAAAGGTAATTTCATGTAAATGTTGTCCGCGGCTCCGTCTCAAAATGTCCATTCGAAAGGTCCAATTTTTCGTCACGTTTTCGAGCATTTCGGCCTGTATTTCACGAATAACGCGCGTTATGTTATTCTGTAAGGCTTCAATAGAGTTCGGCTTGTCCACATAAACTAACGACTTGACATAAATCTACGAGAAATAGTCAAGAGGCGTTAAATCGCAAGATCTTGGGGGCCAACTCACCGTGCCAAATCGAGAGATAAGCTGCTCGCCAAATGCATCCCTCAACATATCCATCGTTTCACGAGCAGTGTGGCATGTTGCACCGTCTTGAAGAAGCCACATGCCAACCAAGTTCAACTCAGCAAATTGGAGTAAAAAAAAATCGCGTATCATGATTCGATATCGTTTGCCGTTGACGATAACGTTTTCTCCACGGTCGTCTTTGAAGAAAAATAGAACGATGATGCCACCAGCCCATAAACCGCACCAGACTGTCGTTTTTTCGGGGTGCATCGGTAATTCATGTATGGCAAGTGGCTGTTCATCACTCCAGATGCGGCAGTTTTGCTTGTTTACGTATGCGCTCAGCAGGAAATGGGCCTCATCGCTAAACACAATTTTTCGATAAAACAGCGGATTTTGATTGAGCTTTTGAAAGGCCCATTCACCAAAAATTAAACGTTGTGGTAGGTCATTCGGCTTCAATTCTTCCGTGAGTTGAATTTTATAGGCTTTCAAACCCAAATCGACGTGTAAAATTTTCCTTGTGGTTTAGTAGCACATACCCAATCGCTGAGAACGGCGACGAATTGACATTTCACGATCGTCATTAACACTGGTCGCTACGGATGCAATATTTTCTTCGGTACTTACTCTATGCATGCCATGCGAGTCGATGATTTTATGTCCAACAAAGTAAATTTGTTGCGATTTTTGGTGATAACACCACGAATTGTTGATTCAGCAGGTAGATTATGACGGCCATAAAAAGGTCGTATCAAACGATGCATATTTGTCACAGAGCACGAATTTTGATAATAAATTTCAACGATTTGCAGTCGTTGCTCGTTTGTTAGTCTTTCCATGATGAAATGGCAGAGTATGCTGTACACTTTTCACTTCGGCAGATGACGTTTGGACGCCATTGCTAACCAGTGCTGCCAACCTGAAAAACTTAAATCTTAAAAAAATACCGCATAATACACTTATACTAATAATAAATTCAATCACCAAAATATGTTTCAAACACTTTTTTTGCAAAAAACTCCACGAAGGCTGATTAACCAGAAATTCGTTCGTAAGGATAGACTTGAGAGATGTTTTGTTATTACGGTGCAAAATATACGAATCTTGTTTTCTCAAATCTGCCCTCTTTCGACGAGTTTGCTCTCTCAAAAGCCGCATTATGTCTGAATAGTATTCTTCATTTATCACCTGATCATCTGGCAGAAATCCCTGTTGCAATAAAAATTTAAAGAATAAGTCAACATTATGCTAAATTTTAATCAAACTTGTTGTATTTCGATTTGTTTTCAGTTGGAATTAACTCGTTATAGCACGACTTTTGCCCGATTGAGTTTTTCAAGAAAATTCTTTTTATTTCGGAACCAGTCGGGTAGAAACGCCTTCCGTACCCCCACAATCGTGCAAAATTAATTAGTGAGACGTAGAATGTTCAGCGGATATCTTTCTCACACTTAAATGATGATTTCCAGTAACCATTTACTTGGCTTTGTCACTGTTAACTTCCATCATATCTTGATCGCTTTTGGAAGCATCACTCATATGCATTTGATTAACCTTTTCAGCAATTCGGTACACGAAATTTCATTTACAATATAAAATGTGAGACAAATTTTTTCTTTGCATAATCCTGTCCATTGTAGACATCATAAAACACAGTTTCTTGAGCAATATAAACAAATTAAATGACGGATCGCACTCAAACTCCGCATTATTATAAAGGATAGTTATGCCAACTTATCGACAAAATGAATATTGACAATCCCTGCAAGCTTCGTTTTTAAATTAGCCCATGTTTTTTACCAAAATGCATCTTAATAGTCTTTTTGCTTTATAGCTTTTGCCTCGAAAATTTTAGTAACAAATATAACTCGGTTGAAATTGGCGGATCGTTAACATGGAAATAAATTAGTTTCTACGAGTACGAGTAGAATGCAAAAAATCTAAAATAAACCAAAAAGATAATTTTGCATTTTTCATCGCATTCCAGAAACTACAGCTGCCTCAGAGAAAATGACTCTGGCTCTAAATACCGCATAAAAAGACTAATCCAAAATAAAAGGTGACGCATAAGTAACGTTAACGGCGACTATATTGAACGCGTTTTTGTGCATCATTTGGTTTTAACTCGTGAACCAATTGCGTCTTATATGGGAAAAGATGCACTCGTAACATATGTAAAATTCTTTGTAAAGACCGCCTAGACATCTCTAACTGCTGGTGAAAGTTTCGGAGTTTTCCTCAACACTTGCTTGCTCTCGAGTAATGGTAACTTCATTTCAAACTACACGAGGCCTTCCTGCACGCGGAAGATCACAGACAGCCTCTTGTTGCCCAAAACGCTGAACCAATCGATAAATTGTTGGAGCGCTAGGAGCATTTCGACATGATCTGAATAGTCGAATGCTGACTTTCAAAGTAAAAGTGAACAACTTTGGTTCTTTGTTCTGTGCTGAGCCTTTCCATCATAAATTTCCCAAGTATTATTTAATAAATTCTGTAAAGAGACGAAAAAAAGACAAACAAAAGATGTATTCACTCATAAAATCTTAACGTTACTTATGCGCCACCCTACATTATTTTGCCACACAAAAAAACCTTATTGATAGCAACGAGGGTGGTCCAAAAAAAAAAAAAAAAGGCGGTTATCATACAGCCATAGCTCTCTGAATTCAAATGCCGATTATCCGCCACACTTTCACTAACTGAAACGATATTTTCGGCGCTGCATGTATTAGATTCCAATTTGTTTTAATAATTTTGTAAATATGAATAATTCTGGACGCTTATCTCTTTCCACAGCCGTGCACAATTCTTCTTGATTATGTTCTTTTGAACTTTGAAATTTTAAACCAGTTTTTAGCACCAATTTATTTTTGATCCAATAATTTGGTACGAATATGATTTAAATTCAAAGACTTAAGATGTTGCTATCAACTTACTTTCGCGTGGGTTACAGATTTAAAATAAATAAAACTGGTTTCAAAATAGTGTTGTATCATTAGTATAAATAAATGAATAAATGAAAATAAAGTTTATTTATTTATTTGTTTTCCATATATTATAGAGTGATTTTTTAAGATTTAAGTTTTTGTGGTTGGCAGTAATGGTTGGTAATGGCATCCAAATGCCATTTGTCAAAGTGAAAAGTGTACAGTATACTCTGCCATTTCATAATCGAAAGACTAAGGAACGAGCAACGATTGCAAATCGTTGAAATTTATTATCAAAATTCATGCTCTGTAACAAATGTGCATCGTTTGCTACGACCATTTTATCGTCGTTATAATCGACCTGCTGAATCAACAATTCGTGCTGTTGTCCCCAAATTTCGCACCAAATTTACTTTGTTGGACATAAAACCATCGACTCGCATACGTGGAGTGCGTACCGAAGAAAATATTGCAGCCGTAGCGACCAGTGTTAATGACCGTGATCGTGAAATGTCAATTCGTCGCCGTTGTCAGCGATTGGGCATGTGTTACTCAACTACAAGGAAAAGTATAGATGTCGATTTGGGTTTGAAAGCCTCACACAAGAATTGAAGCTGAATGACCTACCACAGCGTCTAATTTTTGGTGAATGGGCCTTACAAAAGCACAATGAAAATCCGCTGTTTTATCAAAAAATTGTGTTCAACGATGAGGCTCATTTGTTGCTGAACGGATACGTAAACAAGCCAAATTGTCGAATCTGGAGTGATGAACAGCCACATGCCACATATGAATTACCTATGCATCCCAAAGGATGACAGTCTGGTGTGGTTTATGGGCTGGTGGCATCATCGTTCTATTTTTCTTCAAAGACGACCGTGGAAGAAACGTTACCGTCAACGGCGAACGATATCGAGCCATGATACGCTAGTTTTTTTTGCCCCAAGTGGTTGACATATGGTTTCATCAGGACGGTGCAACATGCCACACTGCTCTTGAAACAATGGATATGTTGAGGGATGAATTTGATGAGCAGTTTATTTTTTAATTTGGCCCTGTGAGTTGGCCCCCATTATCTTGCGATTTAACGCCTCTTGATTATTTCTTGTGGCGTTATGTTAAGTCGTTAGTCTATGTGGACAAGCCGAATACTATTGAAGCCTTACAGGACAACATAACATGCGTGGATTCGCTGAATACAGGCCGAAATGCTCGAAAAAGTAACGAAAAATTGGACCCTCCGAATGGACATTTTGAGACGGAGCCGCGGACAACATTTACATGAAATTATCTTTAAAACTTAAATGGCAGAGACCAATTTATTAATTCCAATAAAAAATTTTAATATATGATGCAAATTTGAGTGTTTTATTCCATTTAAAAACAAAACTACGATCAAAAAATCATCCTTTTTTATATATACATATGCAGTACATATATATATTTATATCACAAAACAACGGCCAGCTAGTAATATATAAATTAATAGATTTTACCAGTAGAATGACTAACTTAGCTTATCGGTCAGCATATAAAGTGAAGTGTAAATAAATGTTTTCCCAAACACTTTAAACCAGACACTTCGGAACATAAATGAAAATAAAAGCATTGCTTTAAGTACTTCATTATGATGATTTTGGAAGCGGTTCAAAACTGTTTCGATGGAAGTGATAAATATGCGTGTCTAAACTTCAATATTTTAGCCATAAGTTTAAGATTGTTTGCATATTTGAATTTACTATTGAATTTATATTAAAATTAACTTTCTTTTGTACATTAAAATGTACTTTTATAAGAATATTATTGTGAATGAAATCAAATTTTTGCCCCTGAAGGGTTACATAACTCCATTGAGTGAAAATATGTGTACTAAATGTAACTGAATTCTACATTGTAACATATGTAATTAACGGTTGTCGAAAGTTTTGTAATAAGAAAAAATCACTCATAAATCAGATCTCAACTGGTAAGCACAACTCGTTGCCTCAATAAATCTCCTTTGAATTGGCACTAATTGTAATTCTCATCCTTTATTTATCGCCACTTGTAATTCCTGCACGATCAATTTGATTACATATAATTTCACATGACTGTGAAATTATATGATCTAAATTACAAGTTCCAATTTTCAGTTCTCTGGTAGAAACCAACTGTGAAATTAGTCCTCCTAAAGATCATCGCTATTGGATAATTCGCAATACAGTCCAACATTTACATTCCACAATTACAACGAGAGAGGTATCAAATTGATTAGAGGATACCTCGCTACTCCCCCTGCTGTCACATCAATCATCTCTATCAATCTATCACCACCTCTGTACAATGCGTGAATTGCATTTCTAGAAGGGGCGAAAATGTTTCAAACACGGGCTTTCAATCGAACAACATTTTCTTTAGCAAAGAAGCTCATTTCTTTCTCGGTGGTTACGTTAACAATCGTGGAAAAGCCATTGCATCCAGAAAAAGTCGCGGTTTGTTACGCAATATGGTCTGGAGGTGTCATTGGGCCGTATTTTTTCGAAAATGACGCCGAAAGTACCTAAAAGGATCCATTGCTGCAACCAATCCATAGTCGATAGATATTTAAATGACATTGTATTTCGTACATTATGCAAGGTCCAAGCATTGCAATGAAACAAAAATTCTATCGAATTCATAGCTTTATGTGCGATTTATTTAATTTTGCTTGAAAACGAAAAATGGGTAACCCTATACAAAATTTTGCTCTTTCCGGTCGCTAGTCTAGACCCCATAACAATATAAAATTCCCACTTTTAATTGTTTGCATTTTATATCCAAACAAGTTCTTTTGCAGCAATTTCGTATGTGATTAAATAACTGGCATATGTAGGGTACAAAACGAAAATTCTCTTTTGTTTGATTAAGAAATTCTCAAGTGAATGAAACTGGTTTTAAATATATGCCATTGGAGATATCATATTATTATTATTATTATTAATTTTTTTTCAGTATAAATAAATGATAATAAAGATTTTTAATTAATTGATTTTGTAACATTAAAAATTCGCCAGATATCTAGTCATATTAAGAAGATAAGTGTGTGATGTTACTTTTGATATTAAACAGATTTTTTTTTTATATTTTTTTGGTTTAAAGTGATAAACATTCAATCCCACACGGCACCAGTTATATTATATGAGCTTAACTGAGTAACTGCTTTGCATTTTGATAGTATGCGATTTATAGAACATAAATTGGTATTGAATATCATCGGTATGAAATAGTTTTTTTTGCTTAAGTTTACTTTCATTTCTTGTGTTCTCTTTTAAATATCAAATAGATGACTTTAATGTCAAATGAATATTTGCAATATTTTGCATGCATATTAAGTGGGAACAAAATTTAAGTTATCATTAAGTGTGAACCAAACAAAATTTGCAGAGAATACAGATAATATGGTTGATTGCAGCAGAGAGGTCTAAGCGAGCACGCTGTAGCTAAAAAGCGTCAAAATCACAACACAAGACAAACGTTTGCAAATAAATTTTAAAGAAATATTTTTCGCTTGAAATTTTTGGTCATTATTTTATTTTCTCAATTTGTGGAATTTATTTCTCTTCAGTTTATGAAATTAATTTCCTCATGGTAAAAAAATTATGATTATTTCGTAGTATTTCCTTTTCCTGAGCCAATTCTTCCATATTGCCTAAGTTCTCATAGCTATTGTGAGTGTTTTTATGAACGTTAATATAGCATTAAAATCAGCATAAAATATTATATTTAAATAGTTATTACTTTAATTTGAACACCGTGCCGTATTCAATCACTTCTTTGCATAAACTGAAACTGTTGTTAGATCACTTATGAATGCAGATGTAATATCGTTGTATTTCACAGGATTTTTTTATTTTATTATTATTATTTTCTTCATAAAATTATCATTAACAGTGTTTATAATGCCTCTGCGCCTTATAGGCTTTAATATAGACCAGTTGGCAAAATTAATAATATTGAAATTAACATTTAAAAATCTGAAGAAGAAAAATATATATATTAATTAATAATAACAGTTATAATAAAAAAATATATATACAGGGTGGGCCATAAGAGTGTTGGCGGTTTAAATCTTCAATTTCTCGGTAACGCGTGGCGCGGGGTGGCGGGGGGATATGTTGTTCGCTGCACCGCTTCCTGGAAATTTAGTCGCCATGGAGCCGTACACGGGAGTGCAGCGTGCATTTTGTGTCCGAGCGTATTACGAAAACAATAAATCAGTGATTACTGCACGCCGTTTGTATCGGCATGAACACGGTTTACACGATTTAAGTGAAGTTCCAAGCGCCAATGTGATACGAAAATGGATCAGAATGTTCGAAACAACCGGCTCAACAGTACCAATTACGGTTCGTGGTCGCCCACTTTCTGCAAGATCAGCCGACATTGTGGAGCTTGTTCGTGTTTCAGTTCAGCGAAATCCGCAACAGTCAACACGTAAGAGAAGCCAGTCTTTGGATGTCAAAAAAACAACTTTACGACGAATTTTGAAACGTGATTTGCATTTGAAGGCTTATAAGATTCAGATAGTCCAAGAATTAAAACCCGATGATGCCAATAACCGACTTAACTTTGTCAATTTGATGCTAGAGCGGTTCTACAATTTCAACAACGTGATTTTTAGTGATGAGGCCAATTTTCACCTTAATGGCCATGTGAACAAACAAAATTGTCGGTTCTGGTCTGAGACTAATCCCCGACGATTGCATGAACGTCCACTTCACAGCCCTAAGCTTGTCGTGTGGGCTGGGATAACGTCAACCGGTGTTATTGGACCATACTTTTTTGAGGACGAAAGAGGGCATGCGATGACGGTTCAAGGCTTCAAGGCAATACCTCGAGGATTTGGTTTCAACAGGATGGGGCCACATGTCATACGGCTAGGGTATCCATAGAGCTGCTGAAAAATGTTTTCCTGGAAAACTCATTTCGAAAAGGGGGGATATTGAATGGCCCCCACGTAGCCCCGATCTCTCTCCATGCGATTATTTTCTATGGGGCTACCTCAAATCGGTAGTCTACGAGAATAATCCTACCAATTTAGAGCAGTTGAAGAGGAACATTATTCAGGAAAGTAACAAAATACCGAGAACAACTTTTCAACGAGTTTTCCAAAATTTGCGACTTCGGTTCCAAGAGTGTCAAGCAGCCGAGGGAAGCCATTTGGACAACATTATTTTTAAGTTTTAAAAATTCCCATGCTTCTACTTTTTAAAAATACAAATATATTTTTTTATGTTTCGTACTTCTTTTTTAATTGAATACTAGCCGACCCGGCAAACGTTGCTTTGCCTTCAAATTTTATTTTTATTGGAAATGTTTCATGCCAATCGGTCTATTATAAAAAGAAAGGCCATGGATATTTAATGTATGGTTTGTATGGGAGATACCACTCCCCATTGTCCAATCCCGCCCATATTTGCAGTAGCACTTAAGATATGTACACCAAACCGATGTACCAAATTTTGTTCAAATACCGTAAGCAGGAGCAGAAATAATTGATTTTTAATTTTTTGTTTGTATGGGAGGTACCACGCCCCTTTGTCCAATTGGACCAAATTGTAAATCTAAACCATCCCGGGCACCACCCTGACGCATATACAAAAATTTATGCAAAGCGGTCCAGCCGTTCTGGAGTTTTAAGCATCGGAACAAACCACGATTCATTTTTATATTAATTGAATATTTAAACCGCCAACACCCTTATGGTCCACCCTGTATATATATATGAAATTTTCAATAAATTAGAAATCATAATATAACATTTTAGAGAACAATATAAATTATAGAATTGTTTCAATTCTTTCAAGTAAATATTCCAATATTCAAGTAAATATAATTTAATTTTCAATTTAAATTCTGACATTCTGGCAATTTGCCTAAGATCATGTGGTAATTCATTAAATACATGAGGCCCAGCGTAGCCTACTTTTTACTTTGTCAGCTCAAGTCTACATCTTGAAGGTACTAAGTTTAGACGCTGACGTGTATTTACGTGGGATTGGGCAAAATGTTGATGAAATGTTATAAATGCATTACCAAATTGACCCCCAGATTTGAACACAAACAAACAAAGGGTTTGCATATATGTTCCTTTTACGGGAAGAACACTTCTAGCATAATTCTTAAACAAATTAACGGTAGGAAACTCTATTGGCAAGTTGTAAACAATTTTTAATGCTTTATTTTGTGCACTTTGCAAAGATTTCAGACAAATACAATTTTTAGCAGCATATACTATTGGTATATACACCAGATGACAATGGATTAAAGCATAATATAATCGAAGTTTGGTTTCTGTTGACAATTTATGTTTAAACTTCCTTAGAATTCCAGTCGCTGACGAAATTTTTGTTTTCAGCATTTCAATGTGAATGTCCCAGGAAAGGTTGTAAGAAAAATAAATGCCAAGATATTTAACAAACTTTGATTCAGTTACAGTTTCGCCATTAATACAAACTGACATCTCTGGTTCTCTTTTTATTAAATATGGTGGGAATCGCACAAGCGTTGTTTTACTACCATTTATGTATACATAGTCCTGCCATATGTTCTGTTACACAATTTCCAGCGCTTATCGTTCAAAACTTCTTGCGGGAATAGAAGCGTTAACTTTTTTTTCAGAACACATGCATTGATTAGTGAAGAATACTAGTCAGTTTGGTTTCAGTTTGCAATCTATTAACATGGAGTGGGGCGTTAAAGAGAATCGAGTCGGCGTAATAGCGTTGCATAAGTGCGGAAAGAGTGCTGGCCAAATTTTCGAGTTTGCTAAAACCACTCGGAATATCACGAATGTTCGTTTATCGTGCTATTGCTCGCTTCGGCGAATTGTCTGGAGTAGAAGACAGACCAAAAAGTGGTCGCCCGCGCGTTGTCCGTACGAGTGCGGTAGTAAAGGCAGTGCGTGAAAGAATTTGGAGAAATCCCCTTAGAAAGCTGAAAATCATGTCCAAGGAATTGGACATATCAACCAGATTCATGTCTAGGCTGATTCGGGATGATCTGCATATGAAAGCCTATCGTCGGTCCACGGGGCATCTTCTAACTCCTCAGCTAAAAAAAATTAGGCTGGAAAGATGCAAGCGACTTTTGCATTGGCACGCGGACAATGGCCATGAAAACATTCTGTTTACGGATGAGAAAATTTTTACCGTGGAAGAAGTTTTCAACAAACAAAATGACAAAATTTATGCCACTTCATCTAAGGAAGCGAAAAAAGTTGTTCCAAGGGGTCAACGTAGCCATCATCCCTCTTCCGTAATGGTTTGATGGGGGGTCTCCCACCATGGTGTCACATCCCTCCATTTCTGTGAAAAGGGCGTAAAAACTGGTGCAAAGGTTTACCAAAAAGATGTGTTAGAGGGTGTTGTGAAGGGTTTGACCAATACCCTTTTCAATGGACGTAGATGGATCTTCCAACAGGACTCTGCTCCTGCGCGCAAAGCTACAACCACGCAGGAGTGGCTCAGAGTCAATATTCCTGGCTTTATAGCAGCAGAAGATTGGCAATCAGGGAGTCCAGATCTAAATCCACTGGATTATGCTTTGTGGTCAGAATTGGAGGATATGGCTTGCAAGACTCCCCACAGAAATTTGGGAAGCCTTAAAACAGCATTAACCAGAGCAGCGTCCTCGATCTCCAAGGAAATCGTACGTGCGGCTACAGCCCAATGGCCACACCGTTTG
The DNA here is from genome assembly GCA_019455685.1 of Philornis downsi. Taxonomy (NCBI): domain Eukaryota; kingdom Metazoa; phylum Arthropoda; class Insecta; order Diptera; family Muscidae; genus Philornis; species Philornis downsi. Next base: position 337,000 of record JAHXMU010026488.1, read on the forward strand.
AAAGCTTGTGTTAAAGCAAAGGCGGCCATTTCGAGTGAATACAATTTTTTTTAATAACCAATATTGTCTTCTAATAAATGAAATAATTTTGAATACAATATGAATATTGTTTTTTTTTTTTTTATCGCGTTTTATATTTGTAACAGAACATATGGCAGGACATTTGTTAAGTCGAACATATTCAAAAAAAAAAATTGAGGCATCATATTCAATCTGCGTTTTCAACACTACCGGATGTTTATAATTGTATAAAAGGCATATGTCATCAGCAAATATGAACATCTTTCCATAAAAATTTATATTTTTCAAATCACTAATATATATATTTGAAAAAGCAAAGGACCAAGTACACTTCCCTGTGGAACGCCACACTTTACAGGTTTAAAATTGCTTGTACTTTGTCCAATTCGCACATAATGTCTTCTATTTTTTAAGAAATCTTCCAGAAGTTGTATTGTTGACTCTTGTATGCCAATGAATTTAAATTGTTTAATTAAGATTGAATGATCAACTAGGTCAAAGGATTTCCTTAAGTCGAAAAAAAATTCCTGCTTCTCCACTAAATCCTCTATCAAGTCCATCACATATCTCATTAACCACACTAACTACTGCCGCTTCCGTTCCATAACCTTTCCGAAAACCAAATTGCCTATGAAATATTATATAATGTTTTTCCAGATAGTTAGATAACTGATTAAACATGATTAAACATGATTGATTATATGAATTTACGGGTAGTCATGTCAGGTTACAAATGAACATTACTTTAGGCTGATGCAAGTTTTATACGCTTCCTAATGCGTAAAAATATAATGTTATATGTGGTGCGTACATAAACATTCACAAAATTTACCTTTTTGATGTAAATTTTTAGTACAAATTAGAAAATGCTCTAATTTAATCTTATTATAAAAGAATGAAAATGCAACTTTTCTTGGAATGTCAACTTAGAAGTTGGCAAAAACATCAACTATTGAGGTTGATGGATTGTTTTGAACACTTTCTTGAGCAGAAGTAATGTTTTCAGCCGATCTTACAGTTCGTTGTTGTCCATGCTTGGCGCTATCAGCTACAGACCCTCTTTCTTTGAAATCATTCACTACATGATAAATAGTGCGTCTTGTTGGCGCGTTGTTTCTCTCAAAAATTTCACGTAACTTTCTCATCGTCCCCGTAGTCGATGATTGATTTTGATAAAATATTTTAACGATTAAAACACGTTGGTTTGTCGAATATTTTTCCATAATAAGTTTGCCACGTCTCTCCTTCACGACTGCCAAATATGAACTGTCAAGACTAATGCTTACCAAAATGACGCTAAAATAAAGTAGTATACTTTCCCAGCGGACACCCTGCACCATGTTTGATGGATTTTCTGAAACACTCCTTTTCGAATTAGCAAAATGCTAGAACGACTTAGGATTGTTTTTAATTTCATTCTGGTTTTGCAATATAAATTAATTGTATAAAATTATATATATGTATCTGTAAATTTATATATATAATAAATTTATATATATATTTATAAGAAATTAAATTATCTCTGATAATAAAAAAATTTGTTATGACTTTCCACATTTGCAGATTCAGTAAACTTTACATGAAATTTGTTGTGTAGATTTTTAAGTTTTTTAAGACCTCTAGTATAACACGAAAGCTTGTGAGGTCTTGGATTCTTCAACTGTACAGGGTTGCCCATATTCAACGGACCCATCTGGCAACGCCATAA
>JAHXMU010026488.1:339128-368654 GCA_019455685.1 Philornis downsi
TTTTTTTAAAAAACATGGGTCCGTCGAATATGGGCAACCCTGTATGCTGTTTCTACAATATTCCAAAACTGTCTTCAAAAAATAATTATAACACTCAGAACTAGTTTTACCATAAAAAATGTCTACCCGATCAGCACCTGAAAATGTCTACCCAATCAACACCTGAAAATAAAGAGTCTAATGCCTCAAAATTACAACATTTAGAGTTATGTTTGCAACATATTTTACACTGGTAGTTGGCCTTGCCTTTGGGTAATTACTTTTACAGTTAAACATCACCTGACAAACTGATATCGCGTTCCGATTCTGTTGCTTTATCTACACATCAGCTTTTAAGCTGCAGACTTTTATTGTCAAATTAATTCATTGTATGTCAGCTCCTGTTTTTGCAATTACATCAACGTTCATCAGATATGCTTCATTTTGTTGCTTTTATATGTGTCCAATTGAATTTATAAATATAATATTTGTTTCCTTTACATATGCGGAAAATTACTTTACAAATATTTGAACTATTTACATGCCATCGGCATGTTGCAAAGTAACTTTTTTGAATTCATTGACCACTTTTTTTCTGCGAATTGGAGCATTTGAATTAATAAATATTTGTTTAGTTACACAGGGAAAACCGCACATTGTTCATTTCCATGGCAACAAACACGACCGCACAGAGTAATAGGAAGCCAATAAACCATTCGATTCGATTCGATTCACTTCACTCTTCCCCTTTCTCTCTCCTCCGCACTGCTGCCTACCTTTGTAACATTTCGAGGTGTTCCATTAAATTATCGATATAATTTTGCATTTCCCCGGCCAACTGGAGTTCCGTGTGTAATAAATCCTCCAAACCCGCCACTGAGGAGAAATATTCCTCTTTCTCTGGATTAGAAAATGCATTTGCAATAAATAAATGTAAAACGATGATTTTATGCAAATACGAAAACATGTTCAATTAGTTGAAAGCTGATGTAAAATTGTATGCAGTTGCGTTTTTATTTCGCGAATGGCCGCTTCCCTTTCCGCTGGTGGGCGGTCAAGCGATCTGATCACGCCGGTGTTTGTATGTAAACTGATTTTTTTTTATTATTTTTGTCGGTTAAATGATTTTCAGTTTTGCTGTTGCTCACCTAAACAAACATCATCGTCATCGTCATCATCATCATTATCATCATCATCGTCATCATCATCATCATCATCTTTCTAAGAGTAATAAAGTTTAATGTTCTTTTTTGTATTTTGCTGCTGCGGTTATTTTGTTTGTTATTTTAAGTTCTAAAAATGTGGAGAAATTAAAAAAATCACTCTAAATAAGCAAACCAGTAGAAGCAAACAGCATGTGCGATCTCCACCTCATTTAAGCCCAGCTCAATGTGTTTGCCGCAAATTTCATTATTATGGCTGGTAACTGGGTGCGAACCTCTTTAGAGATTGCTAGAGTGGTGAGTAAAAAAATCGTATCAAGACAGTTTGTCACTAAAATCTACTCAAAGTTTCGCATTGAACTTGCTCTGCTATTGAATTTATATACCTGATCGTGCCTTCATTGTTTGATCTGTATCTCAGCCGTTAACATTTTGGGTTGAGTAGGTTGTAGCACTGCGTGTAGCGTTATCAACTCACCGTGACTTGTAGAAGTTTTAGAGGTCCCTTACATTTCGCATGTAGAAACGTAGGCATAATTTGAATTCGAAATTGAATTTTTATAAGGTCTAATGAGTTTGTAACAAAAGCACAGTGTGAATGTATTATAAATTTGGAGATTTAAGTCTTTGATGTTATTGTTGATGATGTATCGGGTTATCCATTTTTCGGTTTGAAAAGTAAACTTAAATAAAACACACTTAAAACTATGATTTTGATGAAATTTTTATTATTATAATGTAATAATAATGCTTGGACCTTGCCATTATGTACGAAATACAATGTCATTTAAGTGACTGCTTCAGGATTGATTGCAGCAGTAGATCTTTTCGAGGTAGTTTCCGACTTCTTTTCCGCACATTTCGGGCAGTATCTTGGCGATAACTTGACGAATGTTGGTTTTCAAATCCCCGCGTAAACACAGTCTTCGACATAGCCCCAAAAAGAAGTTCAACGGTGTCAAGTCTTTTGATCTTGGTGGCCAATTGACGCCGCTAAAGCGTGAAATTGCGCTTTCTGGAAACTTCTCAAGCAATAAAGCCCAAATCTCCTGCGATAAAGCCACACAACATGGCTCGTGGCACCGTCTTGTTGAAATTACATATCGTCCAGTTCATAATCTTTAATTGCAAACCAAACAAGGTCGGTTAACACACGACTATAGCTCTCTGAATTGAAGTTCGGATTTTCCGCAACAATTTCACTGACAGAAGCGGCACTTTCCGCAGTACGTACATTGCTATGATGCACAGGCCTGAACACAACTGTAACGCTTCCAGTCTCTTCAAATTTCTTTATATTTTTGCATATTAGGTGGATTATTATGATCGTAATTACCTCGTAATGCACGGAAAGTGTTCACTTTTGAATCACTACTTTTGTAATAAGTTTTAACTATTTTTCACGTTCTTCGGTTGTTAATGGCAAACTTTTCACGAAATAAATAACACTTCAAATGACAGGTATTTAACAGCTGACAGCCTTGCCTGACCGTCGGTTTTGAAATCACTACATAGATAAATGAGCGTATTATAAAACTAAAATTTTAAGGAACTGATGTTGGACTATGCAACTCCAAACATCATGGTCCACATAATTTAATTATTATCTTCTAAGTTTTGGTCCAACTCAAATGGCATAATTAGTTTTTATGGATATATTTTTACAACCTCTTGGAGGTTTCAGGTTTCAGTGCATATTATTGATTATCGAAAAAAACTAGTCGACCTGACTACCTAACAATAGTTTGAAAAAAATATTTTCGTGAAAAATGGCAACCATATAAGACATTGTTTTAAGTCCCAGGGCGTCACTTTGTTTAGTATTTTTATTTAAGCCATCACAATTAAACGATCTCAGAGAATTTGTAAACATGGTTATGTAATTCAATATTTCCATTTGAAATGTCTCAGCCCAACCAATATTAAAGTCGAGCAAGATTATACTCTGGGGAGTCTGTTTCTTCGTTTATGACTGTAAACTTTTGGGTAGCAGAGTTTAAACGAGGCCGTACGAGCTGCCAAGACACAGTTAAGAAAATCCACAAAATGATATTAGATGATCGTCGGCTGAAGGAGCGTGAGTTAGCTGAAATGATAGGCGTTTCAAATAGTGCTATACCTTGCGTATTGACCGAAGGTTTGAAGATGAGAAAGCTGTGCACAAGATGGGTGCCACGCTTGCAAAAACAGCGTCGTAAAGATGTTTCAGTAGAGTGTGTGGCGATATTTCACCGCAATAAAGCCGAATTTTTGCGTCGATTTATAACCATGGTTGAGACATGAGTCCACCACTTCATACCTGAGATAAAGGAACATTTGAAGCAATGGACTGGAACGGGAGAATCGCGTCCAAAGAAGACGATGACGGTTCCAATAGTAGGCAAGATCATGGCGTCTGTTTTTTTTTTTTTTTTTTTGGATGCTCATGGGATTATTTTTGCTGATTATCTTCACAAAGGAAAAACCTTTAACGGCGAATATCAATCTAATTTATTGCAAAATTTAGGTAATGAAAGCAGGAGAAAAGGCTGCATTTGGCGAAAAAGAAAGTGTTGTTTCATCAAGACAATGCTCTAGTTCATACATCCGCTATTGCGATGACCAAAAGTAATGAATTAAAATTCGAATTGCTTTATCACTCACTTCAATCGCCACATTTAGCTCCCTCGGACTATTTTCTATTTTAAAATTTGAAAAAATAGTTCGGTGGTAAAAGAAGAGAATCTATTTTAAGGAGGTTGAAAGTTCACACTATAAGCAGAGTATAAAAGCTATCGAATGTCGCTGGAAAAAGTATATTGAGCTTAAAGGAGATTGTGTTGAAAAATAAAGACAATTTCTTCCAATTTGTTGTGTCTTCTTTCGGTTAGGATTGCCTAGATTTCGACGATCATATCTCATAAACTACTGGAGATAGTAATATGATATTTATTGTAAATGCTACCGGTGTGAACACATGCAAACATGTGTATGCCCTTTGTAAAAGGAACCATCGTAACTGTTAACCGGGTTTAATTACATTTGGAAACGATTGAGCAAATAATGGCGACATTGCCCATTCAATCCAGATTCTGATTTATGTAGGAATTTGGATATTAGACAGTGTATGCCGGGTAGGTTATTTAAAAGAAAGAAAGGGCAAGGAACCGTTGTCAATCTATATAATGTTTAGCAACAGAAAATATGAATTAGCATTAAAAAATAGAGAAAATAGAGGGCGACTCTAATACGGTCACAGGTGGTGGTGATGAGGTGGTAGTGATATCCATACAAGGTCTAGGCCTTCCTATACACAATTTCAATTCTTCAGTTGTTACGATTTATTTCTTTCTTGTCAGCAATATATGTTATAAATACTTAGGTAGAATAGATCCATCCTAGTTCACAATCTTTTTAATGGCACCGTTCTAATTGTGGATGCGTTATATGAATTGGCAAACCCATATATCGACCACGATAAGTCTTACATTTTTCTAATATCAGTGTTTTTGATGTTATCTTCTTCTTAGGGGGCGACTGGAATAGACACATCTTATCTATTATACACCGCCCGTAGAAAAGAATTCCAAACGCTTCGATCTTTTGGTCTTTCCAACTGAGTTTAGGTCGCTCTCTTCTGCGCCGCCCATCGAGTTCGTTGTCGAAAACTTTTCGATCATTTGGGCCCTTCCGCACATCATGGCCCAGCCAACGCCAGCGCTGTATATTGATGCGTTTGATCACATCGATGTCAGTATACAGCTCATACAGCTCAGCTGTTCATGCGACGCCGATACTCTCCGTTAACGATGATGGGTCCATATATTTTCCGGAGTATTTTCCTCTCGAAAGCTGCTAGTACTGATTCATCCACTTGCGTCATATGATGTTTTCGAAATGAGAAATATTTTTTAAAAGTAATTGGTCTCAAATCGAAGGCCAATGAAAGTGTTAAGTTGTCATCCGTATCTACGATATGATTAAAGCTGTTGACTTTGCTGAGACATTTGACAATCGCAGACAAAAGAAAAGGCATTAGAAGAATCGATTCCAGCTTTTATCAGGATATTTGCTATAAATTCTAAAATAATCACGTGCTTACTATACTGTCTATTAAAAATCATTTATTTCTTCATAATCCTCAAGCCCTTCGAAGGCCAATAGTGATTCTGTAGTACTAAGTTTGTAACACGCAGTGTTAACATGAACACACAGATTGCCTCGCATTCCCTCGATAAGATATGGTTGAGCTTCTCATATTCAGTGAGAATAAAGGCATTCTATTTTTAGAAGAATTTCTCCAATTCGGCTGATTACTCGACTACTCAAAGTATTTGTCAAATAACGATAGGTGGCCATGTGCGGGATTGGACTCGGGATCATGCGAACGATAGTCGCTTGTATTAATCATGGAGGTTGGGTCGATCATGGTGTTAATATAATGGGTGTCCAAACAAGAACGCAAGATTTAAATGACTGATGCAGCAATTGAATTGTTTCTCTGGCTGTATGACATGTGGCGCCGTCTTGTTGAAACCACATGCCCTCCACATTCATTTCTTCAATTCTAGGCACGAAAAAACTGGTTATCATTCCACGATACCGAACACCTTTGACTGTTTGCGCTTGACATGCCCCATTTTCATATAAAAAATGGTCCAATGATTCCTCCAGCCCAAAATCCACACCACACAGTGACACTTTGAAGATGCATTTGCTTCTCGTGAATCACTCGAGGATTTTCCTCACCCCAAATTGAGACAAATCTGCCTATTGACGAAGCCATTAAGACGGAAATGGCCCTCGTCACTGAAGATGATTTTATCGGCAAAATCAGCATTTTCATGTTGTCTCTTCAATACCCAATTAACGAACTCCCTTAGCTGTCCATGGTCAGTTGGCTTCAGTTCCTGAGTCAATTGAACTTTGTATGCATGAAGATGCAAATCTTTCATCAAAATTCGCTGCATAGTTGATTTGAAGACACCAATTTGCTGAGCTCAGTGTCGAATTGAGGTGGATGGAGTTTGAGCGACATCATCACGTACAGCTGCGACATTTTCGGTCGATCGATCTGGTCGAAGGCGCGTTGTTGTCGTTACATCACTAACGGATCCAGTTTTGGCAAATTTATCCATTAATCTCTTTACAGTTGACTCTTTTGGAGCATTATTGTGATCCGAAATTGATCGCAATTTGCGAACTGTAGCCGCAAAACTTTCACCATTTTGGTAAAACAATTTCACAATCAGAATGCGTTGTTCATTCATATAGCGCTCCATTTTTACTAACCTCGTACCTTCTACTAGCAAACAATAACAATTGTTCAAATGTCAAACAATGACACTTCGAATGGCGCTAAATTTTAATCTTGCTTTCTTGTTGGGACACCCTTACGTTACTAAAATCTAATTAGGAATGATAAACGCAATAATTTAAAACTGGTCCCCAATAAGAGTAGCCAAAGCAAACTTCTGCTGGCAAAGTTCATCCTGAATTGCATTGTTTTATACGTGAGATAGAATAATCGATCTAAATTTATCAAAAGATTGTGGAAAATTTTTCTCATTATATATATTAGAATCCAAATGTTTTCTTGCTCAAACTCTGAATGACTTTTGAATTTTCATTGAACTAAAATTAGGAGAAATCGTGAAGAAATGGAAAAGTTAAATGCCGGTAATTCATATTCAGGGATTCCTTTTCTCATAATTTTATTAACAAAATATCCATATCATAACAAAATCGTCAAAAAAGCCATATAAAAAGTCAGTGAAATAAATTTAATTAAATAAATTAATTAATTAAATCGTAAAGAAAAAGAAAAGTTAAATTTCAAAAATAAATGTTCTCCAAATTTTATAAAAAAAAAAAAACTTCTTCACTCCCAACATAATGAAATCATAATAAAATAAGTAATGAAATAAATTAAATTAATTAAGTAAATTAGATAATTTAGTTGACTAAATCGTGAAGAAATGGAAAAGTTAAATTGCGGCAGTAAATATTCTCACAATTTTATAAAAAAAACATCAGCCTTCCCAATATAAGAAAATCGTCAAAAGAACGTCAAAAAAGTTACTGAAAATAATTACTATTAATTAGTTTTAGATCATATCATACTTTAACTGCCAGTAATCCATTAAAAACTTGCATATTTTATCTCTGTTTTGAAATGGCAGTACAATTGTTTTGAATGGAGTTAGCAGATTCCAAAATATGTGCCAGCATCAACTTCCATTGATGCTTCATTATCGCCGTTTTTACTTAACATTTTTGCGCTGCCTTTCGTTGCGGTGCCTCAGTATTTCTTGGTTAAACAACAAATGAAGGAGTCATTAAACTTTCAAGTAGTTTTACGGTAATGATTTATGAACGTGCAGATACCGTGATAATTTTTAAATTAAAGTTTGATTGGTACATAACATTTTATACATCTCTTTCGCCACTGGCCACAAAGTGTTTACATATTTGCCCAGCTGTACAAAATTTGTATGCAGATGAGCCGAAATATTTTTTTTTTTATTTTTTTATTCTCACAAATTTTGAAATAAATTCTACTCGAGAGTGTTAATAACAATACGTGCTGACCATATGGTCTCAAGCATTCCTACCACCACTCTTGTAGGTTTTGTTCTTCAGCAATTATTCTGCAAAACTTGATATTCGAGAGTGATTGATTTTTTTTTTGTATTAAATTGTTGTGTTATTTATGAAGAATATTTCTGTGTAGTTGGAATAAGACATTACATATTTATTACATATTACATAAACGTATTTGCTTTAAAACTTTCAAAACCAAACAAATAAAAAATTACAGTGTTATCGTAAAGCACAACAATAATTGTCGCTTTCGTCTGTAAGAGATTGTTCCTGTAAGAGATCTTAAATAGGTTTAATCTAACTGAAGATCATGTAAATGCTGACACCAGCAAGATCTTACTGGTGTTTAATTTATACTTAAGAACTCTTCCATATATACGTTTGTACAACCGAAGGAATAACTGTACCTATATATTACATTCGCCAGGGTAAGAATTTAATTCCAGACGGAAGCGTTCAAAGTACCAAATAGTCTTTAACAAAATGTTTTGCTGGACATTTTAACTTGATGGACTGGTTTGCGTCTGTTTGAGACACGCTGCGAAATTACCTAAAACTTCGTAGAGCGTAATATTTTGCAAAATTATAACCGGGCTTGTATTGATCCCACTTTTCTGCAACCTTCCACAAAAATTGTCCGATTTTCTGAAATTCAGTATTTCCCCTGTAACTCCTAATCAATCGGTAGAGAGAAGCAACTTACATTTTTGTCATTTTTTTGAATTTCTTTATAACACTGGATCAAATTTAAAAAATTTCCGATTAATCGCGCCTCTTTTGCTGCCTCCCATACGAATGACACATTTAGATCATATGTTCTTTGGTTTTTATGTTTCTTCAAGGCACTCTAAATTCGGACAAATTTAGTGCAGGTTAAACTTTTGCTAACATGACGAGGCCGTACGAACTGGCAAGATGAACACCGTAGTGGTCGATCAATTGAGATGCCAACGCCAGACACGATTAAGAAAATCGTGAAATCGTAATCGTAAAATGATATTAGATGATGGTCAGCTGAAAGTGTTCTATATCGTATATTGACCGAAGATTTGAAGATGAGAAAGCTGTGCGCAGAACGGGTGCCGCGCTTGCTTTCAATATAGCAAAAACAGCGTCGTAAAGGTGTTTCAGTAGAGCGTTTGGCGATGTTTCCCCGCAATAAAGCCGAATTTTTGCATTGATTTGTAATCATGTCCATCACTTCACACCTTAGACTTGAAACAAAGGAACAGTCAAAGTGGTGGACTGGAATGGGAAAATCGTGACCAAAAAAAGGGGAAGACGGTTCCATCTGTAGGCAAGGTCATGGCTTAGTTTTTTTTGGGATGCACATGGGAATATATTTTTATTGATTATCTTCAGAAAGGAAAAACCATCAACGGTGAATATTATGCTAATTTATTCCAGCGTTTAAATCATGAAATTATGGAAAAAAGGGCGCATTTGGAGAAAAAGAAAGTGTTGTTTCACTAAACAATGCTTCAGTTTACACATCCACTATTGCGATGGCCAAAATTAATGAATTAAAGTTCAAGTTGCTTTATCACTCACCTTAATCGCCAGATTAGGTCCCTCGGACTATTTTCTATTTTCAAACTTGGAAAAAATGGCTCGATGGTAGAAGATTTTCCAGCAGTGAAGAGGTGGAGTCTGAGATTGGTGGCTATTTTAAAGAGTTTGACAGTCTTACTATAAGCAGGGTATAGAATATATTGAATATTCCGGGAAAAATATTATCGAGCTAAACGGAGGTTATGTTGAAAAATAAAGAAAATATTGCCCAACCGTTTCTTGTCTTCTTTGTTAGGTCGGCTTGTTTTAGGTCCGTCCCCGTATAGCGCTTTCCAAAATCATGTATATGAATATATTATATATTACCCATATATATTACGCACAGCTTTCTCATTTTCAAGTCTTCGGTCAATAATCGATGAATGACACTTTTTGAAATGCCTGCCTATAACTTCAGCTAGCTGACGCACTTTCAGCCGACGATTATTAAATACCATTTTATGGACTCTGGAGGTGGACACATCATTCGGTCGACTACTACGGTGTTCATCTTGGCAGCTTGTACGGCCTCGTTTAAACTCTGCTATCCAATATTTTGAAGTCGTTGACGAAGGAGCAGATTCTCCCAGAGTACAATATAGTTCGTCTTTAATATTGGCTGAACTGAAACTTTTTAAATTAAAATATTGAATTACATAACGTGACCAATTTTTGGTCATGTTTACAAATTCACTGAGATCTTTTACTTTTGATGGCTCAAATAAAAGTACTAAACAATGTTGCGCCTTAAAATATGTTTTATAAGGTCGCCAAGTTTCACTAAAATAATTTGTTTCAAATTACTAGCACCATCTACGAGGTTTGATAAAAAAACCGGTTTTTTCAAATTTCGTGAGTTACGTATGTTAGATTTTCGCTTTTTTTCTGCTATGTTGGTACACATGTCTGTCACATGTCTGTCTTTTTATCTGTCAAAAACAAACTGACAATCCATGGCTGATATTGTCAACATATACAGTTTGTTTTTGACAGATAAAAAGGTTAGTCGTTGTTTGGTATGCTCTTCGATTTTTTACTATTCGAAAAAATGGATTAAAGAAACTGTATTAAGTTTTGCGTAAAAAATGAAATTAAATTTGCCGGGACATTTGAAATGTTGACTGTGGCGTTTGGCGAGTTTACTATGAGCAGAACACAAGTTCAATTGTGGTATAACCGGTTTAAGGAAGACCGAGAAGATGTCAATGACGATGCTCGTCCTGGTCGCCCTGGCACGTCAACAACCGATGAAAACATTGAAGCAGTGAAGAAAATGATTTTGGATAATCGTCGAATCACTATTAGAGAGGTTGCCGATGATGTTGGCACATCGTTCGGCTCATGTCAAGCAATTTTTACGGATGTTTTAGGCATGAATCGTACGGTAGCGAAGATTGTTCCAAAATTGCTAAATTTTGAGCAAAAACAACGTCGCATGAACATCGCTCAGGAGCTGTTGAACATCGTCAACAACCATCCAGATTTCCTCAAAAAGGTTATAACTGGTGACAAATCATGGGTGTGTGGTTGTGACATTGAAACCAAAGCCCAATCATCCCAATGGAAGCGTCCAGAAGAGCCAAGACCGAAAAAAGCACGTCAAGTTTGGTCAAATGTGAAGGTTTTGCTCACTGTTTTCTTCGATTGCAATGGCGTGCAGCATCATGAATTCTTGCCACAAGGTCGTACGGTTAATAAGGAAGTCTACCTTGAAGTTATGCGCCGTTTGCGCGAAGCAATTCGTCAGAAAAGCACAGAATTGTGGAAAACCCAATCATGGATTTTGCACCATGATAACGCACCAGCTCACAAATCGATGCTTGTGCGTGAGTTTTTGGCCAAAAACAAAACTGCAATCATGCCTCAACCACCGTATTCTCTGGACTTGCCCCGCTGACTTTTTCCTCTTCCCAAAACTGAAGACACCGATGAAAGGAAAGCGTTTTGCTACGATTGAGGACATAAAAGAAAAATCGAAACTGGAGCATTTGGCGATACCAAAAAGCGCATTTTAGAAGTGTTTCGAGGATTAGGAGAAACGCTGGCACAAGCGTATTATATCTGGGGGAGAATACTTCAAAGGAAATAAAATAGAAATTGATGAATAAAAAAATATTTTTTGAAAAAAGTTTAAAATAACGGTGTTTTTTTTATCATACCTCGTATACGTCAGGTCAGCTAATTTTGCGACCGCCCTGGTCTTTCCGTACAAATTGAAATTGAAATTTTTTGAAATTTAATATTCTCCCTATAACGTTTAATTAGTACAGTACTGTAATTTATCTTTTTGTCCATTGCCTTGCTTCATAACTGTGCTGTTTGTGATCTTTCACATGAATGAGCGATTTATATAATTTATTTTTAGGTTCATACATTTCGTTAAGTTGGTAAATTCGATAAAATTGGGTCTGATAATGAAAATGGACTGGATTGTCGCACCCTTCAGGTATATCCAATGCAAATTGGCTTATTTTCCGAAATTCAGTCTTCTCTTTGTGATGTGTAATTATTAGGCAGCAGTAGCCTAGATTTTTGTCTGTTGTATTAGTTAGTAATTGTGGTTAAAATTAGAGGAAAATCGATCAAGTAACTACGCTGCCTTTTCTTGTAGCTCCCAAAGAAGTGACCATTTCGTCAAGTTAGTAAATTCGGTAAAATTGGATCTGATAATGAAAATAGACTGTAATGTAGAGCACTTCGGGTATGCGAATCGGCTGATTTTCCGAGAATCAGTTTTCTCTTTGTAATTTTTAATTATCGGGCCGGAGTAACCTAGATTTTTGTGCCAGTTAGTAATTAGTAAAGTAACCACACTCTTCCTGGCAGATGTCATACAAATGACCAATTTAGCTCATATTTTCGTAGCTTCATATTGTTCAAACAGTTATCCAGAAAATTGTTCACGCTCCATGCGTTTGATGAATTTTGTTTGGGAAATGAAAATAGATGGCACTGCCATACCCCTATTGGTAACTCCCACAAGAATTGGCTGATTTTTTTTTTACCGAATTTAACTTGCCCTTTGTGATTCCTAATTGTTTGCCTGCAGTAACTTAATTTTAAAGTTAAATTGCATTATGATGACTGATAAAATTTGCAAGATTGGCATAACTTCATCCTTTTTGTTACTTCCCATACATGTTATGTAATTGAATCCTTATGTTCCTGGGTTTATATCCTTCATTCAGTTGCACTGTTCAGCAGGCATTTCTTAAAATTAATCCTGCAAAATTTAGTGAAAATCAAATGGTCCACTATAATTGTAAAGCCGAATAAATTTTTAGTTGTATTTTTGCTACTTTTATTGTGTAGTAATTCAGAGCATTTTCTAATAAGAACCTAACAATTTACCACTCCCCTTCTGGCAACCCGCATTCTTTTGCGTCAATGCAACTGAACATTGGATTGAGGTACTCTTATTTATAAGTTAGTATCCTTGACTGAAATTTCTATACTTTTTCAGATTTCAATGCGTAGTAGCGCTTAATATCGGGAAATAAAGCCACGCCCAAAATTATAAAACTACCAACTAAATTACAAAAGTTATGAAAAGTTTAATGTAAAATTTCTTGTTATTTCTGCAGACTGAATCACTTTACGTGCTCTTAAAATTTGTTTTATTTTGTCTAAAAAATTCACAATTTCTTAAATATTAAGCTCCCTTTAAACAACAACTTTATTCCTATTTGTCATTCTAACATATTATTTCCGTATTCTCTGAGTAAAGCCCCACTAATCACAAAATTGTACACCACTCGTGGATTCTTTTTATTATCAGGTTTTTACTACACATTCATTATCATACATTATGATTTCATGCTTACAAAATCTTCTTAATCATACGAACTTAATACTACGGCCGTAAGGAAAACGACATAAACTTGTTGGTTAAATATTATCACAACGACCTTACAGATCACATTTCCATCATTTCAGAGCCTGCAGGATTATCCTTTGTATTATCTTACAAATTCATACTGCAACGAACTCTCATGATCCCTGTGCAGTCCGCACGGGCGACTCACATCTTGACTACGGTCATGTGTCCACACGTTGGCAACTGTAAAACAATAGAAAACGTATCTCAGTAACGCTATAATGACTTGGGGACATTCGGTTGCAAAACAACTACGATGTGTGTGTGTGTGGCATTGTGATTAGCTTACTCCATTTGGATCCCTTCAGGACGGGACAAGCCGCATGTTTGGTCCGGTAATCACCATCAAGCGAGCGATGTAAATTGTACCAGAACAGGACGTTGCCTTTGGTCGGCTTAACGGCAAATTTTAGAAACGGGAATGCAGTGGCGCCACCTTGTTCTACATCGGATAACTGAAAGACAAAAGATGGCAACAAATTCATGAAATATTTGGATATGCTAAACGATGAGTCAAAGTGACGTATGAGAGATTGTTGTGAAACAATCAGATTTGCCCAACAGCTTATGTAGTATAGTTTGTGGCGCAAGCCGCAATGCACAGTGGTTTGGCGAAACTAAAATATTCTGTAGTTGAATGAAAATGCGGCAAGTTAAAAAAAAAAATTATGTTTTAGATCAAATTATTATACGGTTTAAATCATAATTATTTGTTCAAAACGAATGAATTTTGAACATTTTAGGGGATAGTACACTAACAGATTAGTCAGGCAGACTTAGTCCTATTATTTAATGTGACAATTGAACCAAAAACTTTTAAATTTATTATATCATTCTCTTATATGTCATCTCCTTTACTGTTCTTGGTTGTAGTAGAGAATAATCTCCAAAAGATTTTTTTGCTAGTGCATTGTTGAAAGTATGCAGAAGATATTAGCGAAAAATTTGGGGAAATAGCGGTTGATTTCATTTAAAACTTGTAAGCAGGCGCAGAGGTTGGACAGGTTGAACTCTATCTGAAGTTTTAGTTTAGAACACCATTTAGTCTGAACATAAGATATTAGTATAAATAAATCATAATTCACAATTTAATACTTTCGAACATGTTTTGAAGTGAGAAGCTTAAGAGTTTACCTGAGTACAACCGCGATAATTCCAGTCGATTAGGACGACAAATATTAGTCGCATATTACGCGCCATCTGCAATGCCAGGTGGTACATTAGCATGAGCAAAATGTTCTGATAAAACTATACAAAAACAGTCTATTTGTGTGCATAGAGGGCTACATCGTAACATGCAAGCGAAAGGTCCATTTTTAGCAGGATCATTACGCGATTCAGTCAAATTATGTATGCAAATTATAATTTCCTCACAATAAAAGCTGTATCTTTTGGATACTTCAAAGCCAATGTGTAAAGGGGCTCTGTCAAGACATCGACTGTGATAGTCCGTTCTGAATAAACGTCGTCCTGGGCCAACTAAATCATCTATTGGAAGTATGAATAACATCATAATAAATCTGTGAAATCTGTGTCGTTTAAAAGCAAAAAAACTAACTTGGCAGAATAAATCATTCATATTTAAACATGGGTGGTTGTGGATAAACCCAATTATTTCGGTAATTATCAAAACGTAGAGTAATATAAGTCATTTTGTGGAAGGTTTATCCCCGATCCACCTAAATCATGTACACTAAATAAATGGTGAAAATGAAATGCATACTGTGGTTATCAAAGAAGATAAAACCAAGACGGCTTATTTGTATTTTTCTTTATACAAAATAAGCCGTCTTGGTTTTACCCACCACAACGTGCAGTAACATGGGAATATCGTGCATATGGCTCCATGTCTGGGACCCAAAACGACCAACCTTCTTTATTTAAATGGCGGTGAACTCGACGTGCCTTCGAATACTTCGAATAGTCGAATTATCGCAAGTCTAGTATAAACTGCTGAAATTGGCATGGGGAATAGTCATTAAACATCCTTTTTATGGGATGCAAGTCAATTGTTTTTATGTGCAAAGTATTATTTTTTAATATAAACCAGACTCCTAACTTTGTGATGCGATTATATTAGGTGCGCAACCAAGTTTCCGCTGTTTGCCAATAGATGGCGCCAGCTGTAACTGCTAGTCGATTCTGCCATAACCTAAGCATCATGAGCCAACCTCAGGCAGATGGTAAACATGCCGCCTCGACACAATAGTGAGTTTCCTTTGGCGCCATATTCTTTTGGTTGTGTGAACATTTATGATTTTGTGCCAGATAATCGTCATTTGCGGGCGGTTGAAGCTATCGAGAGCTTTAAAACGTTTACGCAGATGCTGTTTTAAGTGAAACAACGTGTCGAGATTGGTTCTGTTGCTTTAAAGACGATAATTTTGTTGTTAACGACCTTTTGCGTGAAGAAAGACGAAAAACCTTCGATGACACTGAATTTGCTAGGGTTGCAAAACTAGCCGAACAGGCGTGTAGATGGTGCCAGTAGTTTGAAAAAAATTATTTTGGTGAAAAGTGGCAACCTTATAAAACACATGTTTTAAATTTCAAGGCGCCAAGTTGTTTAGTATTTTTATGTGAGCCATCAAAAAATTTGTCACCGTTATGTAATTCAATATTTTATTTCCATTTGAAAGGTCTCAGTTGAACAAATATTAAAGTCGAGATAGATATTCTACTCTGGTGGAGACTGCTCCTTCGTATACGACTGTAAAATATTGGGTAGCAAAGTTTAAACGAGGCCGTACGAGCTGTCAAGAGGAACACCTTAGTGGTCGACCAATTGAGGTGTGCACGCCATCAGATACGGTTAAGAAAATTCACAAAATAGTATAGGATGATCGTTGGCTGAATGTGCGTGTCGTAGCTGAAATGATAAGCATCTGAAAAAGTACTATATATCGTACATTGACCGAAGATTTGAAGATGACGAAGTTGTGCGCAAGGTGAATGCCGCACTTGCTTTCAATAGAGCAAAAGCAGCCTCGTAAAGATGTTTCAGTAGAGTGCTTGGCGATGTTGCACCGTAATAAAGCCGAATTTTTGCTTCGATTTAGAACCATGGTTGAGACATGGGTCCAACACTTTACAGTTGAGACACAGTCAGGGAAAATAATCAAAGCAGTGGACTTTAATAAGAAAATTGTGTTAAAAGAAGGTGAAGATGATTCTATCTGCATATAAAGTCATGGCGTCGGTTTTTTGGGATGCGCATGGGATTATTTTTATTGATTATCTTCAGAAAGGAAAAATCATCTGTGGCAAATATTATGCTAATTTATTGCACCGTTCAGGTGACGATATCATGTAAAAAGGCCGCATTTAGCGAAAGGGAAAGTAGTGTTTCCTCAAGACAATACTCTAATTCACACATCCATTATTGCGATGACCAATTTTATGAATTAAAGTTAGAATTGCTTCATCACCCACCTTATTCGCTAGATTTGGCTCCCACGGACTATTTTCTATTTCAAAACTTAAAAAAATTGCTCGGTGGTAAAAGATTTGCCAACAACAAAGAGGTGGAGTCTGCGGTTGATAGCTATTTTAAGCAGTTCGATAGTTATTATTGTAAATAGGTTATAGGAGAAGCTATTGAATATTGCTGGAAAAAGGTATACCGAGCTAAAAAGAGATTACATTGAAGAATAAAGAAAATTATTCCCAACTATTTTTATGTCTCTTCTGTTAGGTTGGCTCATTCAAATCTTTGACGCCTGCCCACTTGTTTATATTTCATGATTATGGTGGACTCGTAAAAACTATACGAGTTTATGTAGATCTCTCCAGTATCAGTGGACTACCGTTAAAAAATAAATAATGAAATTACTGAAAAAAAAAAAATTTTGCTATTGAAGCGAGTTTGTTTCAATTACGACAAGTAGGACCCTAAGTGCTATGGATGATGTATCCACCATCTTATCGCTGATCATATTAATATGTCAAAAACTATATCTTTTTCATCTTACACATAGTATGTCGAAACAGCTCATTTTTCATACTTCATACTGAACCAGTTTCGGCCAAATTTTGAATATGAGATTGGGGAATACGGAGTGACTAATTTAGTATGCAACTGCGGTGCAGGATATAAGAAGTATTCAAAAATATGCAGCCCTCTTTACTGTGTTGATTCATAAATCTGCTTCAGCTTATTTTGCTGTTGTAGTATTAGAGATTCCAGCAGACATATTTGATCTGCGAACCACTGTGCACCGGAGATTAAAAATTCTATGTCATGGTAATATAATGGCATAACGAGTTTGTCCTCTGCCAGCTACTGTGCAGTTTCCCTGGTAGTGGTAATCTAAGAACCAATATGTTTGCATGGCAATCTGTCCCTACATGTGTAGTGGTATTGGGTACTTACGTAGAAAATTGAGGTAGATAGACGATTGCTCTGTTCTCCCCCTGGAGTATTCTGTATCCATCATCATCAACGTCAGCACCAGTGCCGACCGCCCAACAGTCAGAACACAAACATACAACCGAAATAGAAAGACTTTCTGTTAGCAAGCAAGTTACAGAGTGTGGTAATTTGTTCTCGTGTGTGCTCTTACGTACATATAAACCCATTATGTCACACCCACACACACACACACACACACACACACACACACACAAACGTTATAGTTCAAGTTGCAACTTACCATAAGGAAATCAAAATGTGGCTCGTAGTGACCACCCAAACCATAATTGACCACATGCAATTGTTCACTGTACTTCATATCTAGACCGGTAACATCACGTAAATCACGCAACATCTTCATAGCATAGGGATGGCTTTCATACGGCAGCCAAGCATTTTTGGAGATGCGATAATTGCGCTTCCGGTGCCCTTCTGCAGCCCGCACCGTTGAACGTACCATATTTGGCAAGGTCAATTCCTTGAGCATTTGAATAGCCTCCTCGGTAATCATATTGTGAAACACCATGACTTGAGGGTCAAGACTAAGTTCTTCAACTTTGAAAGGTGCCAGACGACAAAAATCACATTTGCTGTCGTAGCTATAATGACACCTCAATTGACGTTCTTCTGATGGAGAGCGCGTTATTTCTCCGCGGCATACTTTTTCATAGAGTTTGAATTCATTGGAAGACTGTGGGGATAAGTGTGGATCTAAATTAATCAATATTTATTTAAGGTTTTTCGCAAACTTACATGATATTCCCATTTGCCCGGGTAAGCATTTGGTAAAATATAAGTATTATCATAGATATCAGCCAAGACTTCTAATCGTTCGGGATTTTTGTTTAAGACCATTTGGAAAACTTCCAATGCCGTTTCTATATCGCCAATTTTCAATAGATTTTCCCCCAATTTTTCCATATAGGCCAATGAACTCTCGTTGGCATTCAATGTGTCGAAATGGAAACGTCTAGCAGATTCTTTAATCCATTTTCTTGTGTGATTATAAGCCCGAACTTTTATCAACTGCTGACCCAATAAAAGGCAATCCGACCAGGACATATCATTTCTGAAATGAGTTGGTAATATTTTGGACATGAATTTATACCCCTGATCTGGCCAACTAACCCATATTTTACGCCATTCAGTATACCGGATGACAACTGGGCAACGTCCAAATTGTAGGTGTTTTGTAGTCTCACTAAAGCCAAAGCAGATTCTTCGAAATCATCTTGTGAAGGAAAATTCAATTGCTTCGTCCGTAAATCCAATAACTGCAGGAAATCTATAATTGAAAAATAGGAAATGTTGAAAAATAGGAAACGAAACACCTAAACGTTATTTAATTTGGAAAAAATCTGTAAAATACTTACTCCCTAGAGTAATTTTGGAAGTGTGTATTCGAACATTGAATATTTTGAAATCGTAGCAAAGCCTATCCTATCTAAGCAGTAGTGGCAAATAATGATTATTGAAATATTTACTATATTTTAAAACGAAATCTTGTTGGTTCCTGTAGAGTATTTATTTTACAATATCGTGAAATATACATTTCGACGAGCTTTTCCCCAAACTTTGGAAACATTTTTGCTACATTTTGCAGCAGGCTTTTTTCAACCTGTTTGGCACGTGACAGTACATATTTGGTTAGTGCTCCAGAATATAATTGTTTATTTAGATAAATCGACTCAAAATCACTTCCTCATTCCATTTAGCGATATTCTGAATATTTGTTTTTTCATATATTCCTGTAAACTTCTGACAGATTGCAATTATAAACCAAATGTAAATTCTCCAAATCGGATAATTTTGCGCAATTTATTTCCTTATTTAAAATATTACATATAAAAATTACTGGAAAGTAAGATCTGTAGTCGTTCAATGATTGTAGGCCAAGGATAATTTCATGGACTACTTGCGTAGCTCTTATTTTTGGATGGCAGCAAGAGTGAAGAAATCACCCCAATTATCGACGATGGCATAAATTGCACAGCCTCGAGCCAAACAGAGATCGGAACAGCAGTATTGCGGCTTAAGAACAACAAAGCTGCGGGCGCTCATGGCCTGCCAGCAGAGCTGTTTAAAACTGGTGAAGATGAGCTGCATCAGCTCCTAAATACGATTTGGCTCAAAGAAAACATGCCCGAATGTGATATGTGAAAGACTAAAGCCGAATCTAACTGACCTGATTGGACCTTATCAGTGTGGCTTTAGACCTAGTAAACAACTGACCAGCTATTCTGGAGAAGACCCAAGAAAAACAGATCGACACGAACCATCTTTTCGTAGATTATAAAGCTGCCTTCGATAGCCCGATATGGTAAAAATTGTATGAAGCCATGTCCGAGATTGGAATTCCTACAAAGCTTATACGTCTTTGTGGGATAACACTGACAGACACGAAGTCTTCAGTAAAGATCTTAGTGATTTTTTTTACACCAAAGGAGAATTTAGGCACGGCGACAGTCTATCATGGGACCTCTTCAACATATTAACAAAACTGGTACCATCTTTAATAAAAGCCATTTGTTACTCGCATATGCAGATGATATAGACATTATTGGCAAAAAAACTGCGAGATGTTACTGCAGCCTTCTCAAGCATAGAGAAGGAAGGAGCGAAAATGGGTCTGGTGGTAAACGAGAACAAAACAAAGTTATTGGTTTCAACGAACAAAGAGTCTACTCGTTTGGGACGCTGTGCGAACGATGACAACTATAATTTTGAAATGGTGGAGGAATTCATTTACCTCAGTTCCGCTGTAACCAAAACGAATGATGTCAGCATGGAGATAAAAAAGAGAGTCGATTTGGACTTGCGATTTTCATTATTTTATCGACATTTTGACATCAAAATTACCGGAACGGAATCAATGAAATCAAAGAATATTTACACTTAGAACTGCCTGCTATTTCTTTCCACATGCATCGAAGAAAGACTTAAAATATCGCATATTTTTTCTTTCCTGGTGTTCATCTTTGTCGCGCCTTTAAACTATACTGAGTCAAGCAGTCACAAAGGTGAATTAACAGATTTTTTGAGCATAAAGTTTTATCTCTATTTCGTTGAGATATCAACTACTAAAGTCTACTATTGGAAAAATAATAAATTTTTTATCATACTTTTTATTTAGTACACTTGATTCAATTGCTCCTGTATGAACCTTGTGGGAAATGGGCAGTATCTGGGCATATTTTGATGTACCTCCAATACAAATGGATCAAATAAGTCGTCCATAGTCTCTATGCAAATGGGCCAACATTGCAATTGAATTGTGTTTGGGAAATATGATTTGGTTGAGTCAAGCATGAACTTTACTGGAACTCGAACATGTAATCATATTTCTCACCACCAAAAAAAAGTATGTTTTTATTTGTTTAAATTGTGTTATAAAATGTGCAAATTTCCAACATATGAATGTAGACAAGAATTTCTTATAATTTATTTGAGATATAGTATTGTATTCCAGACTAATTTCCATAAGGGAGATTTGATCGACTAAAGAAATTAATGTCGGAGGGCAAGTAAAACACAATTTATAGGGAGTACAATAAAATGTGTTTACATACCAAGTTTTTGAAATTTTTACATTAGAAATTACTCGTTTATTATCCAGGAATTTGCTGAAATAGGATCAAACTGGTCCATAACTTCAGGTCCCCCTAAACCCCCGTTGCTTCTGCAAATTTTTTTTCGATGCTTTCACATCACTCTTAGGTCGAGTGCAGTATAAAATGAGTTAATGTTGAGATTTTTGTATTCCTTTAAGGCACGTCTAAAATTTTAATTCGTGACATCTACCAGAAATCTGTACTAAGAATATGAACTTGCCGGAAAGCTATTCTAGTAATTAGAAATAATTATGATTTCCTTTTAAGATATCCACTGCCGCTCACTTGAATAGCGCCCCCCTAATCATTTAACAATGGTGGCTACTATTTAAAGTACACTTCACGTAACGGTTCAGTTTTTACTTATTTGTTTTGTCCTACTTCCACACATCACCTTCAAAAAATTGCAAGGCAGGGAAGTGTCCCGTTATTTTAATTCGCTCTTTTCTTTTAAATGAGTTTAAAATGTGCTCTTTTTTTCCATTTGAATAGCACCCCTCACGTGGTAATCAGTTTAAGTGTGAAAGTCTTTTGCAGATCATCATAAATCAGATCGGATTACAGTGAATGTGTATAACTAAATATAAAACAATCAATTTTATGTAAAATGGACCGAGCTAAATTCCTGAGTGTCGAGGAAAGATCCTAAATTAACATCTACAAAGAGTGTGGACTTTCTATTCATCAAATAACCAGAAAAACTAATAGAAGTCGGAAAGTTATATCGATATATTTACGTGACACCGAAGGCTATGGAAATAATATGAAAGGTCGAACAGCAAGCGCTATTATAGCCGCTAACAAGAGGGCTATTCTGAAATATGCCTCAAATTCACACGACTCTGTTGCCAAAATCAAGAAAAAAACTGGCGTAAGTGCAAGTGCATCAACGGTAAAAAGAGTTACTTTTAAAGCACACTTGCAACGATTGAGACTTAAAAAGAAACCACCGCTAGACAAACTCCGTAAGGAACGTACATCGTTGGGTTGGCGGGCTCATGGAGTTTTAGTCACTATGAATCACTTCGACGGGAAGCGTCGCGCATTTTACGAGAACTCTCGTTCATATATTGCTACTAGGCGACTATATTGTGCTGGATATGGAATACGGCGAATTAGTGAAGCTCCGAGTGCTAATTTAATTAAAATATGGGTAAAGCGTTTTGAAGAGACCGGTTCAACATTTAAACCACAAGCAAATGGTCGCCCAAGAACATCTAGGACCGAAGACAATGTTGAGAGAGTTATGGAGTCAGTACGAGGAAATCCACAAATGTCGACTCGCATGAGTTCGTCTGTCTTACAATTATCGCGACGAAGTTTGCAACGAATTTTAACATTGGATCTTAAACTGCA
The DNA here is from genome assembly GCA_019455685.1 of Philornis downsi. Lineage (NCBI taxonomy): Eukaryota > Metazoa > Arthropoda > Insecta > Diptera > Muscidae > Philornis > Philornis downsi. The sequence goes on from JAHXMU010026488.1 coordinate 361,659, forward strand.
TCCATATAAGCTGCAATTAACAGAATAATTGAAAGAGTCTGACTTCATAGCAAGGCTCGCATTTGCTAATGAAATGTTTAATCGATTTTCCAATTTTGACAATATTCTTTTCTCTGACGAGGCTCATTTCCTTATGAATGGGTTCGTAAACCGTCAAAATTGTCGTTACTGGAACAGTGAAAATCCCAAAATCAAACACCAGAAACCATTGCATAGTCCTAAAGTGACAGTATGGGCAGCAATCTCTGGCAGAGGAATAATTGGTCCTTTTTTCGTTGAAAATGCGCGGGGCCAAAACGTTACGATTAATACGGGACGCTATATTGAGATGTTGGACGGATTTTTGGCTCCAGAAATTGAAAGTTCAAGAATAGTGAATTCCAGAACTTGGTTCCAACAAGATGGAGCTACCTTTCACACATCAAATGACTCCATGGCGGTGGTGAAGCAGATGTTCCCTGGCAGACTGATTTCCAAAGGGGGTCATATCCCATGGCCCCCACGTAGTCCAGACTTCACTTTTTTTTGTGGGGATACTTCAAACACAAAGTTTACAGTAATAATCCAAGAAACATCGTTCAGCTCAAGATGAATATCCGTGGTGAAATGGCAGTCATTAGACCAGTATTACTGAAGAAAGTTTTCAATAATTTTCGTTTACGGTTAGAGGAGTGCCGTCGTAGAGAGGGTCACCATTTAGATGATGTTATTTTTAAAAAATAAACTCCATTTATTACTCTACAATGCCTTAGATTTATTTTTACAATACCGTTTGTATTTATTTTTTAATCTATTTTTTAAATATGCACGTTCTATTGCGCCACCCTGTATTATGACACATAGAGCTCCAGTTTCTCTCTGCAAAAATGAATGCGACTGCATTTAAAGCCGTGTTAGAAAAAGCTTTTCCTGAAGTTAACAATGTTTTCGGAGACTTGGAATAGAGGTTCAAGCATGACAAGAGTCGTCAAATCATGGATTGAAAGTCAAACTATTGAGGTTGTGAACTGGCCGCCTTACTCTCCAGACAAACATTATTGAAAACGTCTGGGGATGCAAGCAAGCAATATTCAAGCAGAAGTGAACTAATTATGGGAATAAAACAGACCTACTCGTGCATTTTGCTGAACCTAATCAAAAAACTGTATGGTTCTTTAACAAACAGAAAATTTCAACGTATTCTCAACCAGGGCGGAAGCAGCCGCTACTAAAAATACTTATTTTTAATTTAGATATAAGCAAACAACAATACCTATAATTTAAAATTAATGTTTTCTTGTATAATCTAATTTTTGTAAGGGGGGCTATTCAAATGAACCAAAAACTGAAATTGAATATCCTTTTTTTTTTATTTAATGTTCTAGTTGTTAATTCATTAAAACAGAAAATTTTTGTTATAGGATTACAGCGAATACGTGAAATGTAATATATAAAAGCACAACCAGTTCGCTATAATTATTATTTTGGAAAAAAAACCGAGCTTAGAAAAATATTTTAACAGGGGACTATTCAAGTTGGCGGCAAAGTTAGGGTGAACAAGGTGAGGTAGAGTTTATAGGATTTAATTACACTCTGATTTATTTAATTAACTTACCGCTCCCTTTTGCTATATATTCTCTATAATTTGACCAATCATTGTACAATCGCGCTATCAGTTTGTATACATTTACGGGATTTGTTAGATAATTCTCGGTGTCTAAGGCTGCTAGTTCTTGTTCTTTTTCTATTTTGGATATTTCCCTGCAACATGAATATTGAAAAAATTGAAAAAATAATTAGTAATTTTTCGTTTTTAGTTAGATAATTTGAAATTCGTTCGGTTTTAATTTTTGTATATGGTGCATAAAATAATGAGAAATAGTACAATATGGTATTTTCTATCGCCCTATGAATATATTTTGTTGATTACAATTATGTTTATACCGGGTGTAGTTTTTGAGATAACAAGCATATACAGTAGTGGTCAAAACATTTGCAACCGAGATGACATGTGCGGTTTGCATTTTTGTTTTTTGTTTTAATTACTCATTTATGAAGACTTTTCGTTGTTTTCTTAACTTCAGACGTTATTTTTGTTAATAAAAGGAACAAAAAAAAAAAAAAAAAACAATTCCATTACTTTACAACAATATGAAAACAAAATTACTACAGATAGTAGAAATTGAGTGTTCAAAACATTTGCAACTCTCCTTTCTTTTATTTTTGACTACGTAATTAACACTAATAAATGCTAGAACATACCTGTAATCACATTCCTTTTGATCATTTATGATTTACGTACTGGCATTTTATCAAAAAATGCATGTTTATTGTTTTGTTAAAGCAGTTTTAGTTCCGTGTTAAAAAGATTTACTTCACTTTAAAAATTTTTGAGGAAAATGGCTGGAAATAAATACTGTTTTTTTTTCAGTGATTTTAAAAATGGACTTTCTCAAAAAGTAATTTCTATAAAATATGGTATTCATAAATCGATAGTTTGTCGCATAGTTAACAATGGAAATATCCGAACAGTTCATAGAGGTGGAAGAACCCGTGTAACAACTGAACGTGATGGTCGGAAAATGAAGAATTTTTGCAAAATTTCCAAAAGCTGCTTTCAGAGAAGCTAAAACAAAAATGCCCGTAGATGCGAGTCTTTTCACTATAAAAAGAAGAGCCCGAGATTACGGTCTCAGAAGCTACAGGTGTACCAAAAAACTGTTTGTTAAAACGTCGTAGAGCTCGCCTCAACTTTGCTCAAAAACATTTTAATTGGACTCAACAGCAATGGAAAAATGTGTTATGGTCTGACAAGTCAAAATTTAAGCACCAACGAAAATTTAAGCAAGATCCAATGCTCGACGACCTCGGGCAGAAAAGTTTAATCATAGGTGCACAGACGCCACAGTAAAACACGTAGGAGGAAATATCATGGCGTGTGAATGTTTTTCGGAATATGTATGAGATCCAATTCACTGCAGTACTGATACAATGCAAGCCACAATATATAGAGATCATCTGAGCTCAGTTATATTTCCGTACGCAGAATGGGAAATGCCACTTTGTGGACGTTCCAAAATGACAACGATCCCAAACACACGGCTATTGTTAGTAAAGGCTGGTTATAGGAAAGTCAAATCAAGGCTATGTTGTGGCCACCTCAATCTCCCGATCTCAATCCGATTGAGAACTTGTGGATGATTGCCAAACGTAATATCAGAAATGTAGTATTCCAAAATGGTGATGAGTTTTTCGCCACTTCAAGCGATTACATTGAACAGCTTATTCCTCAATGCCTAAAAGATGTTTGGAAGTAACGATCAATCGATTCGAAAATCGTTTCAATCGATTTGAAAATCGTTTCGCGATCCAATCGAAAATTGTTTTTCGGCAATTCACAGATCGGTTTGGATCCATTCGAAAATCGTTTTCGATCAATTCGAGAATCGTTTTCGATCAATTCGGAAATCGTTTTCGATCAATTTAAAAATCGTTTTCGATCAATTCGAAAATCGTTTTCGATCAATTCGGAAATCGTTTTCGATCAATTCCAAAATCGATTTCGATCAATTCAAAACTCGATTTTGTTCAATATGATCAACTTGGATATATTTGAAAATAATTGTTTGATCCATTCGGAAAACGTTTTCAATCAATTCGAAAATCGTGTTCAATTAATTCGAAAATCGATTTCAATCGAATCGTACATCCATTTGCGATCCAATCGATAATCGTTTTGCGATCCAATCGAAAATTGTTTTTCATTAATTCATAGATCAATTTCGATCCATTCGGAAATCGTTTTTGATCAATTCGAAAATAGTTTTCCATCAATTCAAAAATCGTTTTCGATCAATTAAAAAATCGATTTCTATCAATTCGAAAATCGTTTTCGATTAATTCGGAAATCGTTTCCGATCAATTCCAAAATCGATTTCGATCAATTCAGAAATCAATTTTGATCAATATGATCGGTTTCTATGTATTTAAAAATAAATTTTCGAAGCATTTGGAAATCGTTTTAAATCAGTTCGGAAATCGATTTCAATCAAATCTAAAATCGATCGATTGATCGATTGGTAGATCGGTTTCGATTCATTCGAAAATCGTTTTCGATCAATTCGCAAATCGATTTCGGTCAACTCGAAAATCGATTTCGATTGATTTCAAAATCGTTTCCATCGTCCAAACAAGTAAATCTACCGTCAAAGTACAGGTGCCAGATTTCTTTTACTTTTGTAAAGAATTGTGATTAAATAGATACCCTCTCATTGGCTACATCAAAGTTTTGAATTGCGTTGAATTGATTCGTAAATTTTGAACTTACGAGTAATGTATGTTTTTATGTTATTTTTTTCTCCTGCAAGAGCATTAGTTTTCCAATAATTTGAAAAAAAGAAAGAAAAATATTGTGTGTCTTAGAAAATCGTTTACCTTCCACCATTTAATCAATATACAGAGTTTGAATTCTTTTTATGCAGCGTAATGGGAAGCAATCATGATCACGGCACGATGGTTAATACACTCAGTTATCGTGTATGCAAACTTTAAATTGTTTTTGTCTCGATATCGAGACGAACACTATCATTGGTTAAGTCTCCCACACTGGCATTTTGAGTTACCGCTAAATAATGGGTCCTGTTCGGCGAGTCCATAAATAGAAAATGCTTAGGTTTATAGGATTTGAAAAGTTCATCCATATCCCGTGTCTGTATCGGTGTTATAATCTCGTACTTTATTTGCATTTTTTAAATACACTTCTTTTAGGCTCGCTCACTTTTAATTCATAATTTAATTCATAAACTTTTTTTGTATCACAATTTGTTTTTCTACACATAATACATAATTAAGTTTTGATGGATTGTGGACATTATAAACTAATTATAATGCTTTCTTTTGTATTTATTCGCCTATGTTAACTTTATTTTACTTTTTTTCACTCATATTCAATTTGTGGTCAATTTTTAATGGTTTAGTTTAAATATGCAGATGTTTTCTATACTCATCATCACTCACTTTTCGAATATGTTAATGTTTTGCTTGGTCTGCGCCACATATTCTTTCAAGTCACCCAGTAGAATCTGTTCCGTCTTTAAGAGAGTCTCCAAGCCGGCTATCGATGAATAGTATTCACTGTCGTTACTGCTGCCGTCATTGCCATTTGCAACAGTGCGGAACAGAATTATGCCGACCATCAAACAAACTCTACCAGCGGCAGCGAATGATGACTTTCTCAGATTCATGTTTGTGGCCGGCCAAAAGATGATGACGGATGTTGTGGTGGCTAACGATGACGAAGAGTTGATTTCCTGCTCTGCACGCCAGTCGAAATATTTAAATTTACCTCAATTAAATATTTGTTTAGCACTTGAACTTAGTGCAAAGTCAACACACTTGTTGGGAGTTGTATAAAATTTCAAAACTTTATTTCCCATGCAATTTTCGCGCTGGCGAAAAATATATTCGCTATTCGCTTGTTTTAAGCCGTTACCTGTCGTCTTGTTGTCAGTTCAGTGTTTTAAAAACAACTAACGTTAGAGGGTGAGACGTTTTGTTTTCAAAACGTTTTGGTTGTTTTTTTTTATTGTTGTTTTTTTTTTTACGTGGAAACATCAGTGGCGATTCTGGCATTTTATTTCAAATACAGTCAGAGAAATATTTTGTATAGGTGTGATGAATATAAGAATCCTTAAGTAGGCAAAGTGTGGAATACTTGATTATGATTATTGACGAAAAATAATGAATATTCAGTTTATTTCTGGACAATATCATGAGTTGAAGCTATGAGCGGGTATTGCGATAACTAACCAGTGTCGAAAAGAACCACTTTTATGAGCAACACTCGTCTTATAACACCGTTTCTATGTAGATTGAAGGGTTTTGTTTAATATTTTTGTAATTAAAAAAGAAATTTATGAGTATTACAATTTCATTCCCTTGTCAGTATTGTCAGATAGTTGGATGTGTTTATTTTAACATAAACCTCAGAAATTCACGTGTATCGATAAAATTATATCATAAACTGACTAAACCAGCTTTATATTTATTTACATATAAAACAACTTAAATTTAGTGACTTAAATGAGGTGGAACAATAGCCCCTTGTATGTTTCAAGAAAGTGAGGTTTCTTGTCTTTTCTATGCTTTCATAATATTTTTTGAATATTTTTCAAATGGTTCTCCGTCATTTAGATCGCAATTTCATATCAATCACTTCAAAATAGAAACTTTGTGCTCTGTTGCCAACGTCAAGAAGGAAGTATTTTCACCCTACAAAATAGAACGAGATTAGACCAAGCTTGTCATTCTGCTTGCCATTCTGCTAGTAACAACAAGAAATATCAGTCTGGATCCCACGAAGTTTACCTATTCTATACGTAGATAAATCTCGTGTTATCTTGTCTGTTGCATTGGCAAGAAAGTAATTTCTTCGGTTTGGCAAGATAGTAATTTAGAATTTTTTATTGAAATAATTAATTTTAATGTACAATATATGTGCCATTTTGTTCAAGGACATTCAGTTGTCTTGTTAGGCAACTTTTGATCTCAAATTGGAAAAATGATTGATCTTTCCCAGCAAAATAATAAAGCAACTTGCAGATTCCAGAATAAACGAAAATTTCAAAGTGCCAGATCAATCAGGTCTATAAAGTGAATGCGGTATCCATGTACTAATATTTGTTGACGCCTTTGCGCTTTAGCAATTCGGGAAATTTTTTATTTCTGTGCTTTATAAAGTTGCATCATTTGCGATTTGCTTCCTTGGAAGCAGCTCAATATAAGTCATTTCTTTAAATTCACACCAGATAGACAACATATTCTATTTTGTTTCAATACAGCCTTTGCTGAAGCTTTAGAGTGTTAATTTTGCTTGAACCTGTCATCTTTTTCGATTGACATTGTCGTAGAGAAATAATTTTTCAAAGCCAGTGACATTGCGATTTATAAAACAGAATGTTTTGGTTACGTTTAAGCAACAAATTGCCAGTACTTATCAGCTTTGTAAAGTGAATTTCC
>JAHXMU010026488.1:368664-454300 GCA_019455685.1 Philornis downsi
TAAGCAACAAATTGCCAGTACTTATCAGCTTTGTAAAGTGAATTTCCTTTAGCTTTAGCCAAATACAGGGTGTCCGTCCGGAAGCTGTACTACTTTGTTTGTTTCTAATTTTCGATTAAATGAAAGGGATTGGATTTTATATTGATAAATGTTTTATTTAATGTCGGCAATTATAATATGGAATGTATGGAATACAATATCAGATAAATGTCCGCCTCTGTTAGCCTCAAATCCGAGCCCTTCTGAACACATTTTTCGTTCTCATTCTCACACATTTCACGCGGTATTTCATTAATTTCATCACGAATATTTTGCTTGAGTTGCTCAAGCGTTTCTGATTTGTTTGCATAAACGTTGCTTTTCAGATATCTTCACAAAAAGAAGTCCGGAGCAGTCAAACCAAAAGACCGTGGAGGCTAATCAACATCCTCATTTCTTGAAATAACCTGTTGTGGAAGAAGGTCTCGCAGTAATTCCATTATAATCCTGGCTGTATGCGATGTGGCACCGTCTTGTTGATACCACATGTTAATCAAAAAGTTTTCAATCATATTACGATATCGCTCCCCATTGACAGTTACCGCTACGCCGTTTTCAGTTTCAAAGAAATAAAATCCAATGATTCCTCCTGACCAAATTGCACACTAGACTGTCACTTTTAATGGATGCAAAGATGACCGATGAATAATTTGAGGGTTTTCTATTGCCCAGAACCGACTATTCTGTTTATTCACATATCCATTCAAATGAAAATGAAAATGAAAATCAGGGTTGTCATGGGCGAACTGTAACATCCTATTGGCATATGGACGGTGGCGTAAATGGTCTTGTGGAAGAAGCTCTTGTGTCAACTGAATCTTAAATGGAAACAAATGCAAATCCTTGTGCAAAATTGTGGCCAAAGTTGTTCTTTGAAGACCAAACTCCTGAGCACGGCGTCGAACTGAGGTTGATGGATTGTTTTGAACACTTTCTTGAGCAGCAGTAATGTTGTCAGCCGATCTTGCAGTATGTTGCGTTCCATGCTTGGCCTTATCAGCTACAGACCCTCTTTCTTCGAAATCATTCACTACACGATAAAGAATGCATCTTGTTTACACGTTCTTTCTCCCAAAAATTTCACGTAACTTTCTTATCGTCACAGTAATCGATGATTGATTTTGATAAAATGTTTTAATGATTAGAACACGTTGGTTTATCGAATATTTTTCCATAATAAATTTGCCATGTCTCTCCTTCACGACTGCCAAATAAGAACTGTCAAGACTAATGTTTACCCAAATGGCGTCCTTCCCGACGGACACCCTGTATCTGTTGTTTCAAATGGGGTTTAATGGTCGTGTTCGACAAGCATTCAGTTTTTCTACAACTTTTCGAAGTGGGACGGGTCGCTCCGACGTACTGATCAACCTTATATGACCGACCGCCATGGTGGTAGACTTTGAGCGTAAAATTTCCGAAACGAAATTTCACGAACCAATTTTAGCACAAGCATTGTGTTAAGACATCCTAGCCCTAAACGTCACAAAAATCCGGATGTGTTTCAGTGGAAATTAAATGGAGACCAGAAATATAAACAAAACTCGTTATATAATTGAAGTCTATACAAATATGCATTTATTTATATGCGTGAGGTCATTCATTTCAAAATGAGTTTGTAAAAACTTTCTGAATGTGAATTTTGCCAACCGGAGATTTTTGAAACCGGTGACTGGAAAAGAATCGTTTTGCTTTTTAATTTCCTAATGCATAAGCAATTCGGAGCGTAGCTTATAATTTTTTTTTTTGTTTCTTAAATTATTCCTTAAACCAGATTTATCAAATTTCACTATTTTTACATATAAGACGAGTTTAAGATTTATGGATCATATTTTACGAGAAAATATAATTTTTCTTAAATAATTTGTTGTTTTAATAAATAAATTTGACTTGAATTTAATATGTCTAATTTATTAAGACTACAATTTTTAACAATAACCAGATATCAACAGGCTGTTTTAAAGTAGAATTTGCTATGTCATAATCCAATATAAAGTTAAAATTAACATTTGCTTAAATACAGATCATTAATAAATTGCATAAATCGTAGCTAACAGCCCCTGTGATCGAAGATGGAGAAGATGTTAGAAGGAAAGAGCGAAAAAACTGTTGCTCAAAGTACCGCTTTTGGAAGTTTATAATGAGATAACATTTCATCAGTACCTGTGCAAGGTAGATAAGAAAATCCGGACTCGGAAAGACAGAGTATTTGATAAGAATTGGGACAGACAAGTTTGCTAGAGTTTTAAAAGTTTATAATGAGAGAGCATTCCGTCATTCACGCGCAGATGAGTAAGAATATCCGGACACGGAAACACAGAGTATTTGATAAGAATAGGAACAGGCAAGTTTTCTATTTCTGTGTTCTATAATGCACAAGTTTAAGAGATAAATATCAGAATGATTGATGCAAATTTGGAAAAAATGGCTACAGAAACGAAGCATGTTTTATTGAACTAATCTGAGTGCGCTGAATTCGAATCTGGCATACAAATTTAGCTATCACGTCTTGTTCATTTTTTATCGCATGCCGGCATTACTGTAAAACAGTCAATACTGACACTACATTTTCAAAATTATTAATTTGAAAGAAGCCCACATTCATTCTAGATCTTCATAATATAGACTGATTTTTTAATCGTAGTTTTGTTTTAAAATCGAATAAAACACTCGCATCATATATTACAATTTTTTATTGGAAAAGAGAAATTGGTCTTTGCCATTTAATTTTTAAAGATAATTTTATGTAAATGTTGTCCGTGGCTCCGTCTCAAAATGTCCATTCGGAATGTCCAATTTTTTGTTACTTTTTCGAGCATTTCGGCCTGTATTCTACGAATAACGCGTGTTATGTTATCCTGTAAGGCTTCAATAGTGTTCGGCTTGTCCGCATAGACTAACGACTTGACATAAACCCACAAGAAATAATCAAGAGGTGTTAAATCGCAAGATCTTGGGGGCCAACTCACCGAGCCAAATCTAGAAATAAGCTGCTCACCAAATTCATTCCTTAACATGTTCATTGTTTCACGACCAGTGTGGCATGTTGTACTGTCCTGATGGAACCACCTGTCAACTAAGTTCATCTCAGCCAATTGGCGCAAAAAAAATCATGGCTTGATGTCGCTCGCCGTTGATTGTAACGTTTCTTCCATGGTCGTCTTTGAAGAAAAATGGACCGATGATGCCACCAGCCCATAAACCACACCAGACTAACGCCCTTTCAGGATGCATCGAATTCATGTGTGGCATGTGGCGGCTCATCACTCCAGATGCGAGAGTTTTGCTTGTTTACGTATCCGTTCTGCAAGAAATGAGCCTCTTCGCTGAACACAATTTTTCGATAAAATAGCGGATTTTTATTGAACTTTTATAAGGCCCATTCACCAAAAATTGGACATTGTGGTAGGTAATTCGGTTTCAATTCTTGTGTGAGTTGAATTTTATAGGCTTTCAAACCCAAATCACGTGTAAAATTTTCCTTGTGGTTGAGTAACAAATGTCCTATCGCTGAGAACGGCGACGAATTGACATTTCACGATCGTCATTAACACTGGTCGCTACGGCTGCAATATTTTCTTCGGTACGCACTCTACGCATGCGAGTCGATGGTTTTATGTCCAACAAAGTAAATTTGGTGCGAAATTTGGAGATAACAGCACGAATTGTTGATTCAGCAGGTCGATTATGACGACCATAAAATTGTCGTATCAAACGATGCACATTTGTCCCAGAGCACGAATTTTGATAATAAATTTCAACGATTTGCAATCATTGTTCGTTTGTTAGTCTTTCCATGATGAAATGGCAGAGTATACTGTACACTTTTCACTTTGACAGATGACGTTTGGACGCCATTACCAACCAGTACTGCCAACATGAAAAACTTAAATCTTAAAAAATCACCCTATAGTAGCGTTTAAGCATGTCAGGGAGATCGAGCGTTACTGATCCAAGCTATTTTTGCTTTGTGTGTGATGAATATTTGGTTGGAAAAAAAGGATATACAAAATCCGAATCAGTAAAATATTTTTACAAACCGTGGACACCGACAATGTTTTGCAATAGTTGCAGAACTGTTTTATACAAGTGGTCAAATAGCAAGAAGATCTATTTCGATTTTTCAATTCCAGTACTTTGGAGAGAGTGAACTACCCACCAAACTGATTGTTATTTCTGTTTAACAAAAGTTACTGGATTCAATATGAAAAATCGAAAAAATATTACTTACGCCAATGTTCCATCGGTTTCCAAACCAGTTCAACGTCCACCAAATGATCCGTTACCACTACTACGAGTAGTGAGTCCGAAACATTTTTCACCAGCAGTGGTAGTTTTTATCAGGCTGATGATGAACGTCATTTAGTGGCTCAAACTGAGCTGAATGATCCAATTCGGGATTTATATTTGACGAATCAAGACGCAGAATTGCTAGCTTCACACATACAGCAATGGAAACATCTTGCAGTTGGGAAAAAAGTAACAATTCATAGAGAGATAGAAGCTTGGAATTGGTTGCATACTCGTATTTTGAAAAGAAGCACTCTATTCTATACTGTATTGATGTTGATGATCTATTTCAAAAAAGTTGCCAGCCATATGACAAAACTGAGTGGATATTATTTATTGATGGCTCTAAGTACAGGTTAAAGGATTTCCTTTTGCGTAATGGGAATGAGAAACCATCCATACCAATTGCTCATGCCGGTAATACAAAGGAAAATTACGGATCAATGACTGAAATGTTGTCATTACTCAAATACAACGATAATAAATGGAAGCTCTGTAGTGGCCTTAAGGAGTGTGACTTAAATTTCTTTGTATATAAATTATAGACCATCGTAAATAACCGTAAATTAATCTCTGTCAGGCCATTGGTTTGTTGACTGCTATGCAAGGAGGTTTCACAAAATATTGTTGTTTCCTTTGTCTATGGGATAGTTGGGCTACACGTCATCATTACGTCAGAATAGAGTAGCCAAAAAGAACTGAGTATTCATCAGGAAACAAAACATTTCAAATAAACCATTAATTGATCCAAATGACGTTCTTCTTCCGCCGCTGCACATAAAATTTGGTCTTTTTAAGAACTTTGTCAAGGCTGTGGACAAAGATGGTGCAGCATTTAAATACGAGTATTTGTTAGCGATTTTTCCTAAAATTTCATATACTAAAATCAAAGACAGCATATTTGTTTTCCCTCAAGTCAGGAAGCTATTGCATGATGACAATTTTTCACAATGTTTATTGAAGAAAAAATATTTTGGAAACAATAAGAGTGAAAACTGCAGACAAATTGTTGCTAAATTATTGAAAAATTGTCACGAATTGGATGCACGAATGTCACTCAAAATGCATTTTCCCCATTCGCATTTAGATTTTTTTTCACAAAGCATAGACGCGGTGAGCGACGAACTAGGGGATCGTGCCCAACAAAATTTAATTAAAATTGAAAGAAATTATCAAGGATTTGAGGACAAAAGCATGCTGGGAGACTATTGCTAGACTCTAATACGTGAAACCGAACTAACAAAAAACAAACGACGTTCAAATAATGCCATGAACTTCTGAAAATTTTTCGATTTTTAAATAAACTAATGATTTTTCATGTAAAAAACGAATAAAAACGGTTTGTTTGGTATCTTGAAAAGCTGATGTGATAGAGAAAAACCAATTACAGATTGGAATTCAGCCCACTAAATTAAGCTAAGAAATGTACATATTTGGTGCTCCAGTGCAAAACGTTTTTGGCTAGTGTAATTTTAGAGGTTTGATTACATAAAAATATAACAAATGAAATTTTGCTGACTCTAGTGAATAATACAAGTATTTTGCCTATTCTACAAAGTATGATATGATAAAGTATACCAGTACATACATATAAAGGGTATCCCAACTAGAACGCAAGATTTGAATGACTGATGCAGCAATTGAATTGTTTCTCTGACTGTATGACATGTGGCGCCGTCTTGTTGAAACCACATGCCCTCCACATTCATTTCTTCAATTCTAGGCATGAAAAAACTGGTTATCATTTCACGATACCGAACACCATTGACTGTTTGCGCTTGACATGCCTTATTTTCATAAAAAAGTTCCAATGATTCCTCCAGCCCAAAATCCATATCACACAGTGACACGTTGAGAATGCATTTGCTTCTCGTGAATCACTCGAACATTTTCCTCACCGCAAATGCGACAATTCTGCCTATTGACGAAGCCATCAAGATGGAAATGAATCTCACCACTGAAAATGATTTTATCGGCAAAATCAGCCTTTTCATGTTGTCTCTCTAATACCCAATTAACGAATTCCCTTCGCTGTCCATGGTCAGCTGGCTTCAGTTCCTGTGACAATTGAACTTTGTATGCATGAAGATGCAAATCTTTCGTCAAAATTCGCTACATAGTGGATTTGGAGACACCAATTTGCTGAGGTCGGTGTCGAATTGAGGTGGATGGAGTTTGAGCGACATCATCACATATAGTTGCGACATTTTCGGTCGATCGTCCTGGTCGAAGGCGCGTTTTTGTCTTTACATCACTAACAGACCCAGTTTTGGTAAACTTATCCATTAATCACTTTACAGTTGACTCTTTTGGAGCATTATTGTGACCCCAAATTGATCGCTATTTGCGAACTGTAGCCGCAAAAAATTTCACCATTTTGGTAAAACAATTTCACAATGAGAATGCGTTGTTCATTCGTGTAGCGCTCCATTTTTACTAACCTCGTACCTTCGACTAGCAAACAATAACCATGGTTCAAATGGCAAACCATGACACTTCGAATGGCGCCAAATTTAAATCTTGCGTTCTTGTTGGGACACCCTTCATTAAGCTTTCAAATAATATACTCGTACATCGAGATTACAAAAGTGGCAGTTATTTATATTTACCACCGTTTCTCCATATTTCCATTATCTCAAATTTTTCACTCTCATCGAATATTTTGTCGATTTCTAATACAAATTTTATGAAATTTCCCAAAAAAAATCTTATGGCATATTAACATTACGAAATGCTTTGTCGAACCATAATCAATTTTTGTGAAACGCTTTATAAACAATTCTGTCAAAAAAATACTTGGAATTGGTCAATAAAAATACAAAATATTCATTAATCATTCAAATATATTGTATCGTTCTCAAAGCAGTCCTCTTCTGAAATAAAATACGAATAATACAATTACGAAACGTTTCGTTCTCTTAAAAGTTTTCTGAAAACGACCAATTCTCTCGCCTCGAATTATGTTTTATATCTATTGGATGGAAACGGGCATCCTGAATTGGTAATTTGATTCTTGGAAAGAGAAAGAAGTCAGCCAGACCCATATAAGGCGATTGTTCGATATTATTATTATTTTTTTTTTACGTTTTGGTCAAATCTGTTTACAATGATAGTCTATTATCTTCTCAATAGGCTATCATGGTAAACAGGTTTGGTTATAAAGTAAACCTACCTCTCAGCGCCAGTTGTGATGCTTTTTATGAATGTGGGATTGGAATTGACTTCTTTTATGTAGAAGGTATGCATTGATATTTACAATACCGAGTTTTTGAAATAAATTCTGTTGTTTCGGAATTAATCGAGCAGCAATGCGTTTCATACCCAAACAATCAAGCAAAATACAACGAATTTATACGTGTGACACAAAAAGTTCAGCGGACATCTCTTTTAAACTTAAATGATGCTCTTACATCATCATTTCCTTCACTTTCTCAATGTTGAAAATAATACAGCATAAATAGCTATCGCCAACGAACTCTTTGGTAAATATAGAAGAGGATGACTTTGAGACCCTGACAAATATTTTCTAGAAAGAGTACTGTGTTCTGGCCTTATTTTTTGCAAAGTTTTGTTAAAATCATTTTTTTCATGTTAAAAAAAACAATTTGTATTTTCTATCACGCGAAATTAGGAACTTTCATCTAGAAAATTTTTTCGAATTAATTTCGAGTGGAATTCTCACTTCGAATTTTTTTTATTGTATGTTCGTGATTATTTTTTAACTAAAAAGAGTGCAGTTTTCTGATAATCATCGTTTGTAAGGAATCTACATTCAACTCCCTCCGACTTTCAGAACATGAATTGATTTGATTATTCTAAATTTCTATTGAGTTTTCTGAAGTCGTTCCGACATACGAGGTATTTGTTCTTAGACTAAAATTTGTCGTTCAAAAATTTGCAAAAGAGGGGATACAATTTTTTCAAAAACTCTTCTCGTGCAAGGTTGCTTGAGAGAGAATTCTTTGTTTGAGCACAGTGGGTAAAATTGTTATTCATTTTGCAATCTTTATATATTAAATAATAATTAATGGTCTGAATTATGTCTCAGAATGGCTAAGCAATCGTTTGAAACTCTTGTCTGTTGCCCATATCCTGGTATTCTTCGTTTTAGGCACAGTGGGTAGGAATTGTATCTATGAACGTCATACGCATCTAAGGAATAATCCGGATGTAACTTTTTGATAGAGCTTTGAAAATCCTACCTTGGAATACCTACCTTGGATTAAGTTTGGGTAATGGATGGTGGGCGAAAATGTTATGTGGGAATTTCATAGATCGCAGACGATTTTTTCCGTTTGAAAAATGACCATGCAATTTATTAGACATCCTTTAAGATGACAATGTCTTAGTATGATGACTCATAATCAGATAAATGACCTTATCAGAAGCGCCCTCTTTTCTTACATATTACAACGTCGTTATCGTTTTCTCGGTGAAAATTGATATTTTTAGAGTTTCTCACCAACCACACCCACAATTTGGGCTATCTATTAAAATTTTATGTGCGCAACAAAGTTCCCGTTGTTTGCCAATAGATGGCGCCAGCTGTAAGTGCTAGTATATTCTGCAATAACCTTAAGGCCATGAGCCGAGCTTGGTTAACATACCACTTCGACACAATGAATATGTAAGATTTTGTGCCAAATAATCGTTAAATGCGGGAAGTATTAATATTCTTCTTTCAGTCGAAGAAAACGGTGGCTGAAGCTCATCGAGAGCTTCAAAACGTTTACGGAGATGCTGCTTTAGGTGAAACAACGTGTCGAGAATGGTTCCGTCGCTTTGAAGACGGTGATTTTGATGTTGTCGACCGTTCGCGTGAAGGAAGACGGAAAAACTTGATGGGGATCTGTGTCAAACACAAGCTATTGAAACCAAGGGGATTAGTATCGACTTCAATTAATGCGATTGAGCCGAGCTTTGCGTGAGAAATACCCGGAGAGGCACGAAGAAGTGATTCTTCAGCATGACAATGCTCGGCCGTTAAAAACTAAATGGAAACACTGAAATGGGAAGTCTTACCTCATCCGCTAAATTCTCCAGGTGTTGCGCCGTCCGATTACCACTTCTTCCGTTCGATGACACACGGTGGTCTGGCTGACCAGCAGTTCCACTCATATGGCGATATCAAGTAATGGATAGATTCGTGGATAGCCTCAAAAGAAGAACAGCTTTACCGTGACGGAATTCGGGCTTTGCCAGAAGGATGGGAAAAATTAGTAGCTAGCGTTGGGGAATACTTTCATGTTTTCATAATAAAGTTGCATTTTTATGAAAAAACAGCGAGCTCTTAGTTGTGCACCTAATAGTATATGGGATGGATTGATTCTTTATCTTATAAATCAACTTCCACTACGAAGCAATGTATTATTTGGTAAATAAGTGGTAGCAAGTTTTTGGTACTGAATCGGTTGTGACCTCTGGTAACAACTGCGTCCAATAGTGTAGGGAGCGACATACCTACACACAGAAAATATCTATTTTCTAAGTGTAGTAAAACCATGCGGCGATGGGTTCATACGAGTATTTTTTGAATTCGTCATTAGGAGGAAGCGTTAATAATGCTTTTGTTCAACAATGATTCCCATGATTGATTTTCTGTTGAAAACTTTATGTTTTTATTGCACCTAACATAAACGCATTCCACAAAAGAGTCAAGTCGAAATGGAATCGACACAGCCAAGCATGAATATGTTTAAATTATTGGCTGGTTATTTGACACTGCTAATGTAGCATTCGCAGTATACATCGATTTTCACGTAGTCTAGCGGCGTATTCTTTATGAATTCATGCGAATGCCGCTAATTTCTCAAACTGATAAAAATAATCGTGATTTGTTTATTTAGATTTATTTAGAATAAATTAAATTTGGAGAAAAGTTTTGCTATGTTGAAGTCAGTCTTTACATATAGAAATTATTGGTGTTGCTGCCATTACCCTTTTTTTAGATCCAGTTTTTATAGCAAGCAGAGGCTAATAAAAACAAATCCATTTAGAATAGTGGAACAATTTCGCTAATTGTGCTACCATTACGATTTCTTTAGAAGCAGCTTTTATTGCAACCATAGATGGTAATAAAAACACAACAAATTAAAAACCCATTTTATAGATCAACTCGGCAATTTCTAAAAACATAAGTGAGTTATTATCGTATGTTTCTGATGTATCATTTAATTACTAAACATTTCTATAATCAACCATCCAATATCTAATTGATCTCTTAATTGTTTTAAACTGTTGACAGAGCAGCTGGTCGATTGATTCCATTTTTATCAAGTTTAAGCGCTAACTATTATCTAATACTGATCTTGTCGTTAGGCACACGTTTTATGGCTATGAGATATTATAATTAAATTAATCAAAACATTGTCTTATTCAATACAAACCGGTAGACAGCTATTGGGATTATAATAACTAAAAATCAATATCTTGCGGCAGACTGTATAATAACTACCAAGCGTCAATCATTTTATTAAAATGACAAGCTTTTGACTAAGAACACTTTAGTACCGCTAAAAGATACATAATGAGATCGACAGAAAAAGATATGTCCCCAATGAAATCTTGTGAAATCATACTCCCGTTTGTTTGAATCATTAGAAATTTCTTTAAATTAAATCCTTTTTCGTTTAAATGTTGGCTATTGTGCGACCGACTGTGGCGCGTTGGTTAGTACATTCAACGATTGTTGGCATGATCGCGGGTTCAATCGCCGACACAGCTACTGTCACTAGCGCTATTTGAAAGGCGATCACCGCAATGTGTCTGATGAACACCTCGAATTGCCGAGTAATCGACAAGTCTGATAAATGCTTTTCAAACTGTGAAATTCAGTTTCATCTAAAAATAAAATGCATCTAAGCTCACTGAATCGGAGAAGCTCCCCATACCTCATTCATGGGATAGGAAAAGGAAATTTGTTTTTTTTTATTTTTGTTGTTAGAAAGCAGAAACGCAACACACACTTTAAAAGACGTGTTTCGACATCTGTGACTGCGTTTTATCAGTTGTTTTCGCATTGGAAACTGCAGGCAACAATCAGTCGAAGATACTACGAAATTGACAATTACTGTGACTGTGATTGCGTTTCACCAGTTGTTTCCGCGTTGGAAACTGCAGGCATCAATTAGTCGAAGATATTACGAAGTTGTTAATAACCGCATTGCATTGACCGAATGAAGAAATGGTCTTAATGGCAAAGCCGTTTATTTGCGACCTGGGAACTTACGTGAATTCCCGTTTGGCTAAGTCAATTTTTCACCTGACTTTCCGTCTGACGTTAATCAATCGGCCGGGATTTAATTCCATATTTTCTAAAACTGATTTTAAATTTGAAATATAAATTGTAAATGTAATCTGGTCTTCAATAAAACAACTCAAAGTTTTCTAAAAATTCGAATGGAAATGCACCAGGGAATGCCCAAAAATCTGCTGGTTTTTCTTCATCTGTTAAAGAAACGCAAGTAAAGTCAAAAGTATAGACACAAAAAGTCTAAAGTAATATTAAAAATATATGTGAATTTTGTTGTTATTTACCGAAAGAAATTGCCAGTTTTGTATTACTCTTGTATATTTATATCGGATGGTTCGGTAATTTCATTCGGAAATGTATTACAAATGTACATAGTCCTGCCATATGTTCTGTTACAAATATAAAACGCGATAAAAAAAAAAACAATATTCATATTGTATTCAAAATTATTTCATTTATTAGAAGACAATATTGGTTATTGAAAAAAATTGTATTCACTCGAAATGGCCGCCTTTTGCTTAAACGCAAGCTTTCAAACGGTGTGGCCATTGGGCTATAGCTGCACGTACGATTTCCATGGAGATCGAGGACGCTGCTCTGGTTAATGCTGTTTTAAGGCTTCCCAAACAACTTTTTTCGCTTCCTTAGATGAAGTGGCATAAATCTTGTCATTTTGTTTGTTGAAAACTTCTTCCACGGTAAAAATTTTCTCATCCGTAAACAGAATGTTTTCATGGCCATTGTCAGCGTGCCGCTGCAAAAGTCGCTTGCATCTTTCCAGCCTAATTTTTTTTAGCTGAGGAGTTAGAAAATGCCCCGTGGACCGACGATAGGCTTTCATATGCAGATCATCCCGAATCAGCCTAGACATGGATCTGGTTGATATATCCAATTCCTTGGACATGGTTTTCTGCTTTCTAAGGGGATTTCTCCGAATTCTTTCACGCACTGCCTTTACTACCGCACTCGTACGGACAACGCGCGGGCGACCACTTTTTGGCCTGTCTTCTACTCCAGACAATTCGCCGAAGTGAGCAATAGCACGATAAACGAACATTCGTGATATTCCGAGTGGTTTTAGCAACTCGAAAATTTGGCCAGCACTCTTTCCGCACTTATTCAACGCTATTACGCCGACTCGATTCTCTTTAACGCCCCACTCCATGTTAATAGATTGCAAACTGAAACCAAACTGACTAGTATTCTTTACTAATCAGTGCATGTGTTCTGAAAAAAAAGTTAACGGTTCTATTCCCGCAAGAAGTTTTGAACGATAAGCACTGGAAATTGTGTAACAGAACATATGGCAGGACTAGGTATATATAGGGTGATTTTTTAAGATGTAAGTTTTTCAGGTTGGCAGCACTGGTTGGTAATGGTGTCCAAACGTCATCTGTCAAAGTGAACAGTGTACAGTATATTCTGCCTAAGACTAACAAACGAGCAATGATTGCAAACCGTTGAAATTTCTTATCAAAATTCGTGCTCTGTGACAAATGTGCATCGTTTGATACGACCATTTTATGGTTGTCATAATCGACCTGCTGAATCAACAATTCGGGCTGTTATCTCCAAATTTCGCACCAAATTTACTTTGTCGGACATAGAACCGTCGACTCGCAGGCGTAAACTGCGTACCGAAGAAAATATTGCAGCCGTAGCAACCAGTGTTAATGACGATCGTGAAATGTCAATTCGTCGCCGTTTTCAGCGATTGGGCATGTGTTACTCAACCACAGGGAATTTTTTTTTGCCCCAATTGGCTGAGTTGAACTTGGTTGACATGTGGTTTCATCAGGACGGTGCAACATGCCGCACTGCTCGTGAAACAATGTATATGTTGAGTAATGAATTTGGTGAGCAGCTTACCCCTCGATTTGGCCCTGTGAGTTGGCCCCCAAGATCTTGCGATTTAATTGATTGATTATTTCTTGTGGGGTTATGTCAAGTCGTTAGTCTATGTAAACAAGCCGAACACTCTTGGAGCCTTACTGGATATCATAACACGCGTTATGCGTGAAATACAAACCGAAATGCTCGAAAAAGTGATGAAAAATTGAACCTTCCGAATGGACATTTTGAAACGGAGCCGCGGACAACATTTACATGGAATTATGTTTAAAAATCATGGTCTTCGCCATGACCAATTTATCGATTCCAATAAATAATGTTAATATACTCGTATGATGCAAATTTGAGTGTTTTATTCGGCTTGAAGGTTATTTACTCAGCTGTCGATACTAATTTTGTCCATAACCCAATATGACAGAGAAGTTCTGTTTACGGGTTACTATTTATATGTACATATAGTTATGGAATTAATGTGTGCGCAACTAAGTTCTCCTTGTTTTTTTTTATAAAAATGCAACTTTATTATGAAAATATGTTCACAAAGGAGTCATTGAATATGTTGCCCATCGCTATCTACTACTTTTTTCCACATTTCTGGCAAAGCTCGAATTCCGTCACGGTAAAAGCTTCATCTTTTGAGGCTATCCACGAATCTAGCCTTGATATCGTCATATAAGTGGAACTGCTGGTCAGCCAGACCGTGTGCAATCGAACGAAACAAGTGATAATCGGACGGCGCAATATCTGGAGAATATGGCGAATGAGGTAAGACTTCCCCTTTTCAGCGTTTCCAGGTAGGTTTTAACGGGCTTGACCAAGTGAGGCTGGGCGTTATTATGCTGAAAGATCACTTTTTCGTGCCTCTCCGCGTATTGTAGGAGTTTCTCGCACAGAGCTCGGGTTCAGTCGCATTAATAGAAGTCGATGCTAATCCTCAGTGACGGTTTCGCTCGATTTTAAGAGTTTGTTATAAATAACACGGATCTGGTCCCACCAAACACAGAGCATAAACTTTGCAACGTGAATATTCGGCCGAAGTGACAACGTAGATGCATGACCGGGCAGCCCCTATGACTTTCTTTTCTTTGGGTTGCGGTAACGAATCCATTTTCCACCACCCGTAGCAATACGATAAAGAAAACCCTTCCTTTTTTGTCGCTGAAGCAGTTGTTCACAGGCGAAAAAGCGACGCCCATCGATGTTTGACTTCAACTTATAAGGAACCCATGTTCCTTCCTTTTGAATCATTCCCAACGAATGTAATCGCTTGGAAATGGCTTGGTGGGTAACTTTTAATGCTGAAGCAAGCTTTATCTGCGTTTGACAGGGACCCCCAACAAGCAATGTCATCAATTCAGTGTCTTCGAAGGTTTTTCGTCTTCATTCACACGAATGGTCGTCAACATCAAAATCACCGTCTTTAAAGCAATGGAAAAAATCTCGACACTTCGTTTCACTTAGAGCAGCATCCCCGTAAACGTTCTGAAGCTCTCGATCAGCCACCGTTTCGATTAAAAGAAATAAATCAATACTTCTTGCATATGACGATTATTTGGCACAAATGTATACATATTCACATAACCAAACGAATATGACGTCAAAGAAAAGTCACTATTATGTTGAAGCGGTATGTTTACCATATGCCCAAGCTTGGCCCATGGTGTTTAAGTTATGGCAGAATCGACTAGTACTTACATCTGGCGCCATCTATTGGCAAACAGCGGAGACTTAGGCGCGCACCTAATGTAAAAATTACTGTGTGAGGTCAGTGAAATATAAAAACATTGATTTTTTCTGTTGCTCTGGGTAATTATAAGTAAAATTTTAGTTTTCTCTCTCTCTCTCTCTCTCTCTGGCTCTCTGGGACTCTAGAAAGATGAGAAGTTTGATTTGGAGTAAACTTTAATCTTTGTATACGAACTAAATGGAAAGACTTTTACTTAAGACAGAAGGAAATGAATCTTTAGCTTTTTAATATTTTCTCCGAAAATTTAGTAATAAACTAATTTTAATTCTTGATTTGGATTGGAACAACTTATCGGCTGACTCTTATTTTCATGTGCAGGAAAAATTTAAAACAATAGTAATCCTTATTTCGGAGCCATGGGATGAAAAGCTCAAATAATTCCAAATAACACGACTCTTTTGAGTAAATGTTATATTTGGGAGCGTACCTGTTTACAAATAAATGAAGTATTTGGAATAACAAAATATAGCTTTAAATATTTTATCTGCTAGTCATTGGTCATTACCACGCAATCCTCGTATAAGTCATAACAACTGATTATGCGTATCATAGAACAAGCAAATATATTCAGTGGCGACATCTTCGGTTGTCGAAATAATTAATTCTTAATGCTTAATTATAATGACATTTAAACAGAAAACAGAACATGGGTGATACCATTGGAGTTGTATAAAATGTTTTCTAATCAGATAAGATTTTATTTAATTTATGCAAAAGTATTTCAGAGTTGATTTATTGTTTACGAATCAGGTATAGTTTTTTCATACCAATTTCCATATGTTGGTACAAGAAACCGGATTCGATGTGAATGAAAATTGTTATGAAAATTAGTATTTTTAGCAGTAACAAAACCTTTGCGTTGTTGGAACTACTATTTCTTCCTTTATGGGCAAGGAAATAATGTTAATGACCCCATTCAAATGTTTCATTTATGTCATTGTTATCTTTTGAAAAAGCAATAAGGAAGAATTCACCCTAAAAATGTTATAGGCTGTAATACCTTCATATAAAAATCTCAGCGGAATTAATGGTCAAATTAAATCGATCTTTGGATTTTCGGCGAAAAATTCGACTGCATTGTGATAAAATCTGAAGGCAATATTTTTACTAGAAATGGGGAATATACAGGATCGTACTTAGCGATGGTATTTATGGCCTTATATAACTGCTTGTCCATGCTGCATTAAGTGATCTTATTGTTTGCGGAGGTTCGAAATGTAAGAGCACTTCGGCGCGATCATATATCCTAAAGAGCGCCGAGTAAAAGTAGTCTCTAAAGGAATCGACAAATTTGTTTTTATTTTTAATATCTGCCTCGCTTTATTTACAAACAGAGTGTGTTATGACGATTGTTTGTTAATATTGGTCGGGCGATTATCAGGTTAATATGCCCATAATTGGTTGATAACCCTGTTGATTTCATTTCAACTTAATTTCCAGTTATAAATTCGAGTACAGCATCTTAATTATTGCTGTGAAAATGTGTTCAATATTTCCTTATTAAAATCAAACAATTGCAAAATCAACAAAATTTTAAATGAATTTGCAAAGTCAAATTGATTCAGTACAAATATCGGGTTATTCGGAAAGTTCGTTCGGTTAATTCGTTAGTTCACCATTCGTCACTTCCCATGACGTAGAGTCCCTTCAAACACTATAAAAACTTCCTCACACACCTTCTTTAAATTGTTTACTACAGAGCATTTTAGACATATTACGTTGTATCACTTCCGAAAAGGGAAAACGGCTGCTGAAACCAACCAACTAACCGAAAATTAAAGTTTATTTATTAAGAAAACGGACCAAATGAAAGAACATGCCAAAAATTGTTTAAAATGTTCTACGGCCGACTTCTCCGTAACGGGCGCTTCCACATCAGGATGACCTAAAAAAATTGTTTCCGAAGAGGTGAGAGATTTAATTATTGTTAATCCCCGTGCAAAAATTAGGGAAATACCTGAAATAATCAAAAAATCAGTCTTAACAGTTCATGGGGTCACAAAAAACCTCGGATTTGAGATCAACCTCACTCTCTCACCGAGGTCAACCGCCTGAATCGCATTGACGCCTGCGATAACATAATGATAAAGATGTTTCGAAGAACCTCTTCACAGGGGATGAGAATGGATAGTCTACATAATCTACAGATGGATAGTCTACAACAATGTAATGCGCTAAAGATCTTAGGGGAAACTAAATGAACCCCCTCAATCCACCTCTAAAGCAGGCCTTCACCCCAGAAAGGTAATGTTGTCGATTTGGTGGGATGTCAAAGAAGTAGGTTTTTTGAGCTTCTCCCAACAAATCAAACGATAAATGCGGACTACTATATCGCATAATTAGATAAATTGAAGGCGGCATTGGAAGAAAAACGGCCGAAGCTCATTAATCGGAGAGACGTTATCTTCCATCATGACAACGTCCGCCCTCACACTGCCTTGCGGACCCGTCAGAAACTGTCAGAGCTGGGGTTAGAAGTTTTATCTCACCCACCGTACTCCTCAGACCTCACTTCGTCCGACTATCACCTATTTTGCAGTCTGAGCAATCACGTGAAGGATTTTAATTTCCACAACGACGTGGAGGGGAAAATAGAATTGAACGCTTTTTTTTAGAAAAACCATGTGAGTTTTATGAGAGAGGAATTAAAAAGCTCTCAGAGAGGTGGGCAGAAGTTATTAAAAAAGGGGGAGATTATATAATAGATTAAAATAATTGTTTTCTTTTATATAAATTTCTAAATTTCTGAACAACCCAATACAAATTTAAAATATTGTTTAGTTAATTATTCCTTTTTATATGACGATAATAAAATGTTTGGAAATTTGTTTGCAAAAGCCAGATTGTATGCACTCAAAGTTACCTTTTTGTGCCTTTGTAGTAGCAATTTGCCATTTTGATGATTTTGGACACACCGTTTTACAGGTTTTATATTTGACATCTTTTATTTCCGTTCCAATTTGAGATACTTTTGCCAAGTTAAATTGATTGTTATAAATCTTAAATAAATATTTTCCCAAAAGTTATGCAGAATCATCGACAAACTCTTAAATATTGCCTGAATTGATAATTTGACGCGAAACGGGTGCCAAACGAAGAACAGAACTTCCAATTAAATTTAACTTGATGCGAGTAACTTTGAAATCGATGAATTTTATCTAGAGATATGTGAAATGGAATGTTCCGAGGGCGGTCCCAAAACTAGCCGACCTAACGAAGAAGACACGAAATAGTTGGGAAACATTTTCTTTATTTTTCAACATAATCTTATTTTAGCTCGATACACCTTTTCCAACGATGTTCGATGGCTTCTATACCCTGTTTAGAGTAAGAACTCTTAAGTTCCGTAAAATAGAAATCTGCCGCAGACTCCACCTCTTCATTGTTGGTAAACTTTTTACCCCCGAGTCACTTTTTTTCAATTTTGAAAATAGAAAATAGTCCGAGGGAGCAATTCAAACTACTATTTATTTTTTTTTCAATTTTCGGGATATAAAGTAGCCCACGGGAGCTAAATCTGGCGAATAAAGTACGTAATGAAGCAATTCGAACTTTAATTCAATAATGTTGGTTATCGCAATAGTGGATGTATGAGTTGGAGCATTGTCTCGATAAAACAACACTTTCTTTTTTGCTAAATGCGAACTTTTCTCCGTAATTTTATCGCCTAAACGTTGCAATAAATTTGCTTAATATTCGCCGTTGATGGGGTTTCCTTTCTAAAAAAAAATCTCATAAGCATCCAAAAAAAACAGACGCCATGACCTAGCCTGCAGATTGAACAGACGTTGTCTTCTTTGGGCACGATTGTCCCACTTCAGTCCACTGCTTTTACTGCTCTTTTGCCTCAGGAGTGAAGTGAAGTGGTGGACCCATGTCCCTTCATGGTACAAATCGATGCAAAAGTTTGGCTTTATTGCGGCACAACATCTATACTCTATACTCTGCTGAAACATTTTCACGACTCTGTTTTTGCTCTATTGAAAGCAAACGCGGCACCCATCTTGCACACAGCTTTCCCACCTTCAAATCTTCGGTCAATATTCGATGTATAGATGTATACCACCTTTCGAAATGCCATTTTGTGGATTTTCTTAACTGTGTCTGGCGTGGACATCTCAATTCCCAGAAAGGAAACCCTCTCAAATGGAAATATTGAATTACATAACGGTGACCAATTTTTTCCATGTTTACAAATTCACTGAGATCGTTTACTTTTGACTGCTCAAATAAAAATACTAAACACCATTTAAAAACGTATAATACTCGTAAAAGCTGCAGTTTATAGATTCCGCATATTGGCAAAATCGTCTTTATATAAGGAAACAGTCGAAAATGTCAGCGGAAGATTTGCCACTATTTTCAAAGCTTTTGACTGAACCCTTTGCAAAGATTTTAATTCTCCACTTTTTCTATATTCGTGTACAACAGCCAAGTAATTGAAATTGCTTTGGATCAACGCCTTATAAACCAATAATCTAGTATTTCAATCAAATTTGTTCTTGAATTTATATAACAATCCGAGAGCTTGTGCTGACTTCATTTTCAAGCGTTGAATGTGACGATCCCAATAAAGATTATTTTGAAGGTATCAGCCTAAGTATTTTATAGTATTCTCCGATTTCTTTGCCACCAACATGGACAACTAAGCTACTGTTGTGAACATTATATAGCCTAAAACGTATAAGATTGGTTTTATCAGAGTTTAAAAAAAATTGATTTATTCGTGCAAATTCTATATAAGCTTCAACTACAGTTTCAAAGCGGTAGGGATAAATCAGACATATCGTCAGCATATATGAATAGTTTGCCTGTTAATCTAAAGTTTATTGTTATTTATAAATATTTTAAATAAGAGAGGTCCAAGAACACTACCTTGTGGCAGCATGAGCCAAATCACTTTTATGATCACCTATGCTGACATACCGTCTTCGGTTATGCAAATAATTTGCGATAAGTGACAGCTCTCTCCCACAAACTCCATAATATTCCAATTTTTGAATTAAAATTGCATGATCAATAAGATCAAATGCTTTGGAAAAATCATAAAAAGTTCCAACTGCAAATCTTTGGACGATGGTTTTAAAGCATCGTCCAAAGATTTACAAATGCAATTGACTACGTTTATGACAGCTTCCTCAGTATCGCACCCTTTCCTCAATCCATATTGAAAGTCACTTAATAAATTGTTTTCTTCAAAATATCCTTATATTTGATTATATATCTGAAATAATGAATGAATGAAAAAGTTTATAATCTGAAATTATGTTTTATATATATAGGTACAGGCTGCCTGATGAATGTTTCTACAATAAGAACCTCAAATAACTTTTTGGTTATAATTCGGGTGGATTTTTTTATTGCTTATTCATTTGAAAAATGATGCATGTTAATTAAACATATGTTATGGTTTTTAAAAATAATTGAACTTAAGTAATTTTCGCGCTTAGTGATGCATAGGCGGCAACGTTATTGATTATTTCCTGGAAGATTGCAGTGGGAATTGTCTAAGTTTCGTTCGAAGGTATTTTTTTTTTAATTCAGCCAAACCTGTTGGTTTCGTTTTTTAAACTTCCTCCTTGTGATGCCCCCCAAAAGAAAAAAATCACACGCAGTAAAGTCTGGCGACTCTGAAATCCAACAGAATAAGAAATTTCTTGCAATTGGGAAAACAGATTTGGATGAGTTTAAAAAAAAGTACCTTCGAACGAAACTTTGAAAATTTCCACTGCAAGCCTCCAGGAGATGATCAGTAAAAAAATTGGGAAAACTTCGCTGCAATTTTGCCATAACAGGTTTAAATACATTATATATTTATTTCAAATTATATCATTTTGTTGAATCTACTCAGATTTGAAAGGGCTTTTTTTCGGCATACTTCTGCAAAGTAAAACTTTTTCTACATCGTTAAATAACATCTTAAAAGCTGAACTTACCAGCTATCTAAATGTTTAATAAGGGTCTAAGTAGAGTGTTTATTAATACCTGCGACAGAGTCTCAATTACACCATACCTAGCATAAGCAAACGAAAAATTCATATTGATATCTATTCAGATGTATACACAAAAATAGTGCGGAATTATTTTCACTATAAAATATTTTTAAACCACTGTGTACTGACACATAAATTAAGTCATAAAAATGACACAAGTTCGTCACAGAAATTAAATCAAATTGATATCGTAAATATTTTATTGTTAAAACTGGTGACTGCCTTCCTGAAATGCAGTAAAGCGGCCCTATCATAACATCTCTGTGGTAAATAAAGCACGGCCAGTTATCATCACATTGATTTTTTCAATTCATCAAATACAAAACTAACTCGTTCGAATATTTGAATAAAATTCTGCGCTTTGCTTCCATATACTTCACTTGTGTGGGTTTTTGTAAATAAGATTTAAGTCAAAAATCGCTGGCAATCGTTTTTAATATTTGGATGAAAATTGCTTTAGTTATTCAAAGAGCATTTGTAATGTATTCTGTTAAAAAATTAATTGGTATTGATCATTTAAAAAGACGACATGTAGGAATTTTAAATTCTATTCCCTTTATTGAGCGTTATCTATTATTATATTTGTTTACAGTGCTAGATTCTGTCAGTCCACACAAACGGATAAGTGGTACAGTGCAATCAAAAACGGTAGAGATGTGTTGGGGGATTTACTGCGCTGTGGTCGACCATTAACAGCTTCAACTGACAATGACGATATTATCTAAATTTAAGAGTGAAAGCCGCTTAACTTCTTAACATAATTGCTTAATTATGTCTCACTCTGAATTCTTGGTTTGAATTCACCGGTTTGAACTCAGATCATGTAAGAATTTAAAAGTCGAACAGACTTAAAATTTAAGCAACTGCACCTAAACTTATATCATAATCCAACATCGTCGCAATCATTTTTATTGATATGAACTCTCCAAAAAAGATACAGATGATAAGTAATATAAGAATAAGTAATACATATAATAATAAGCAACATAAGAGTAAGAATATTATCTTTGTATTGCACGGCGTTTGGCCGAACAAATTCGCTGAAGAAGGTCAGTTTTGTGGGAAGGAATGTCATGGATTTTGTACCACGATAACGTACCATCCCCAAGGCCATAACTGTAGACGAATTTCTAGCCAAAAATTCAACAAATATCATTGAACAATCACCGTATTCTCCTGATATGAGTTCGACTGACTATCCTTCCAAAACTCAAGACATAATCTTCACTTGTTATCCTTTGATAAAATTTTCAGCATCCAGAAAATTGAGTTTCACCCCTTGCACTTCTATAGTTTTGCTTTGACATTCAACTCATAATATAATAAATGTTTCTTCCGTCTAAGAAATGATTATTTTGTTCAAAGCGTCCCCTCCTGGCAGGTGTTACAATGTGCTGCAGGATTCACATATATAAAAAATCTTTACTCTTACTTGTAGATGGACTAATCCGAGCTAGGTTTCCCACAGATATATGTATGCGATTCTTGCTGGAGTTCGCAATGAATGCCAAATAAGTATATTGTGTCTGAAACATCAGAATTAGGAATGTTGTATTTTGGTAATTAAGAAAGTCTGTTGGAATAGGCTGCGCCTGTTTTCGGGGTAAGGATTCTTGCGGTATCTTCCTATTAAATACTTTATGGTATTGGCTCCGCGTAATTTTGTGTAAGCCTTAGCTTCAGCTGAATCGAAGCGTATGTTACCACCAAGGATCACAAGAACATCTATGTCACTAGAGTCACACCTTCGTTTTATTACAAAGTTATTAATACTGGGTGTCCGTCGGGAAGGTATACCACTTTGTTTTACCGCTATTTTGGTAAACATTAGTATTGACAGTTCATATTTGGTAGTCGTGAAGTATTAGACCTTACTTCTTTGAACCTGAAAGCGACGTAACGGTAACTGTCAGTGGGAAGTGATATCGTGGTTTGGTTGGAAACTTTTTAACGCAACAACTCCATGCTTTGGGCTTGATTAACATGTGGTATCAACAAGACGGTACCACATCGAATACATCCAGGATTACAATGGAATTACTGCGAGACCTTTTTTCACAACAAGTTATTTAAAAAAATGGTGATGTTGATTGGCCTGCACGGGCGCCTGATTTGACTGCTCCGGACTTCTTTTTGTGGGGATATCTGAAAAGCAAGGTTTATGCAAACAAACCAGAAATGTTTAAGCAACTCAAACAAAATATTCGTGATGAAATTGATGAAATACCGCGTGAAATGTGTGAGAATATAATAAAAAATGTGCTTAAAAGGGCTGGCATTTGTGAGGCTAACAGCGACGGACATTTACCTGATATTGTATTCCATACGAGCATATAATTGCCGACATTAAATAAAACATTTATCAATATAAGATCCATTCTCTTTCATTTAATCAAAAATTATAAACAAATAAAGCAGTATATATAGTGGTTTAGTGGTTTCAAAACCACCGGTCTGGCAAGGCTGCCTGTCATCTGAGGTGTTAGTGAAAGGTTTGCCATTTACGAATATAGATCGTTTAACAACCGAAGAACGCGTAGAAATAGTTATAACTTTCTATAAAAGTGGTGATTCAAACGTGTCCACTTTTTGTGCATTACGTGATGATTATGGTGGTCCTAATCGACTCACTGTGCAATAAATTGGCAAGATTATAAAGAAATTTGCAGAGAATGGAAGCTTTACAAATGTGGTCGGGCCTGCACATCATCGCAATGTACGAAATGCCGAAATTATCGCTTCTGTTAGTGAAAGTGTAGCAGATAAACTGCTCATTATAGCGTATTTTGCATCAGGATTTATACCTCCACCCACATGGAGTCCAAATGACGCAACAATTAAACCCGGCTGACAACCCTGTTGCTGATTGGGTGTTACAGCAACAGGCTTTCAATGCAAATTTTTCGAACAAAATTTTCATTTCTCACTGGGGGGTCACGTCAAGAAACAAATTTGCCGCATTTGAGGTCCATAGAATCCAGAAGTGGTTGTGAAAAAGCCATTTCATCCGGAAAAAGTGACTGTTTGGTGCGCATTATGGTCTAGAGGTGTAATTGGGCCGTATTTTTTTTAAATGATGCTGGAGGAATCGTTAACGTCAATTTAAACCGCTATGGCCTATGATAACCGACTTTTTTTTGCCTGCAATTGAAGATTATATGTGGTTTCAACAAGACGGTGCCACGAAGCACACAACATGAACGATTTTGGCTTTATTGCATGAGAAGCTTCCAGAAAGCGTAATTTTCCGCTTTGGCTACGTCAACTGGCCACCGAGATCATGAAGTTCGACGCCATTAAACTTTTTTGTGGAGCTACGTCAAAGACGATACTTACGTGGATAATCCCCAAACGTTGGAGTATTTGAAAGCCAACATTCGTCAAGTTGTCGCCGAGATACCGCTCGGAATGTGTGAAAAAATGGGCGAAAACTACCTCAAAAGGATCCACTGCTGCTACCAATCCTGAGACGGTCAAATAAATGATATTGTATTTGGTACATAATGGCGGGGTCCAAGCATTATAATCAAATAAAAGTTTCATCAAAATCATAGCTTTATGTGTGTTTTATTTAACTTTACTTTTGAAACCTAAAAATCGGTATTCCTATATGATGCCATTTGGACATCTACGACGATAGTAATCAACTTACATCCGCTACCAAATATAGGGCAGTATTATTTAGATTAACATAATCTTCCTATTCCATTTTTGCATTAAACCTCTCAGAAAGTTTATATCTTGGCTATGCTAGGAGTTATATATTTTTTCTAGGCACTCTTAAAGTGTGTCATTGGTCTCGTCGTCATCGTTGTTTTTCGTTGGAGCGGTACACAAATCAGCATCATAAAATGTTTACTGATTTCAACCGTGATATTTTACCATTTGCGAATAAAAATCTCTTTTCTTTTTTTCCTCCTGTGTTTTCGTTGTTTGTATATAACTGATGGCACAACCCAACCTAACCACCAACCACCACCACCGAAATGCAACGCCCTGCTGCCGCCACATTGGAGGTTTTTGATCGGTTTGGTGTAAAAGTTCCACCAGACTCCCCATGTTTATCATTTGTTATTCAACGTAAGTACACATCTTGTGTTTGTTCAAAATGATTGATGCCTAATAAAAAAGAATAGTTTGTGATGAAAAGACTGTTGGCTGATGAGGTAAATAAATAGGTAAATATTTAAATATGCGCTTTTGTAGGTCATTGAAAACAGAAATTACAACCGACGATTTCATCTAAGGACTCTTATTGTAAGTTATTATAAAACTTGGGCATCTCAAGTAGCAGCTCGATGCCGTTAACACTCCAATTATATCTCTGTTGGTTTTCACTCAGTTTGATAAAGACTATAAGATATTAAGGATTTAGTTTAATTTTTCCCAAACTATCAACTGTGCTTCGTTTTCTAAAAAACGTATTTTGCAATATTTAAAAAAATTTTTGTTGATTATAAATACTAAACATATTTCTTATCCAAGAAATAAATAATTGAAGAATGAGTTTTCTGCAAAAAAAGAAAGAAAAAAACCTCAAAAACTACCAAAAGTTGATCATTAAAAGGATTCTACTAAAGGAATTGTGTTTAAAATGTTGTTTTTAAACAACATTGAAAACTTGCTTATTTACTACTTGCCTATCACATTTTTTACAATTTTGAATTTTTGAATTTAACGAAATATGGAGCTAAACCTACTAGAAAAAAATTAAATGAAATGTGCCCAATTAAATAAATTTATAAAGCCAACTGACACATTCTTTGCTATTGTAAATTTGTTAAGTTTCTTTACTACAATTATACTAAACCACTTTTATTGTGAATTAAATTTAGAATATTTCGAAGATGCTAAAATTATAAAGAATGAAAAGAAACTTTTGCTCATTAAACATACCGTTAGTAGGTGAAATCGCACATAGTAACAGATTAGAAAACTTACAATCTATAGGCGAAACGGTGAGCATCCAAATAAACCCACTACTTATAGAACGAAACTTAAATTCTGGTTTCATTTTGATCTTCATTTCATCATCTCATCAGATAATTACCAAATGTAAGTTCTCATATTTTAAAAGAAATTACAATTTTACAATTTAAAGAAATTACCAGAGTGTAAATCACAAATACGAAGCGTGTTCAAACAATAAGGTGAATTTTACATTTTTCTCAAAAAATATTTATTAATTCATCAATTTCTATTTTATCTCCTTCAAAGTAGTCCCCCTCAGATATAATACACTTGTGCCAACATTTTTTCCAATCCTCCAAGCAGCTCTGATGTGAACTTTTTGGTATGTCCTTGAGCTCTTTCAGCGTCAATCGTCGCCAAACGCCGTCCTTCAATATTGGGAACAGAAAAAAGTCTCAGGGGGCCAAATCTGGTGAATACGGTGACTGAGGCATGACAACGGTGTGCTGTTTTTGGCCAAATAATCTCTCACTGAGCAGGTACAAAAGCCATGATACAAAAGCCATGAACTTTTTTTCCACAATTTCGGGCGTTTTTTTCGTATTGCTTCACGCAAACGGCGCATAACTTCAAGGTAATACTCCTTATTTACCGTACGATCTTGTGACAAGAACAAAACCTTGACATTTGATCAAACTTGGCGTGCTTTCTTTGGTCTTGGTTCTCCAGGACTCTTTCATTGGGACGATTGAGCTTTGGTTTCCATGTCGTATCCATACACCCATGATTCGTTACCAGTGACGACCCTTCTAAGCAAATCTGAATCATTGTTGACGTCATTCAAAAATTCCTGAGCGATGCTCATGCGACGTTGTTTTTGGTCAAAATTCAGCGATTTTGGAACGAACTTCGCTGCCACACTCTTCATGCCCAAAATTTCCAAAAAGATTTTATGGAATGAGCCAACCGATATGCCGACATCCTCAGCAACTTCTCTAATTGTGATTCGACGATTCTCCATAACAATTTTCTTAAGTTAATCAATATTTTTATCGGTTGTTGATGTGCTGGGGCGTCCAGAGCGAGCGCCGTCATTCACATTTTCTCGATCTTCTGTGAAAAGCTTGTACTACTTGTAAACATTTTTTTTCTCAGAGTACTCTCACTGTATGCCACTGTCACATTTCACATGTTTTTGAGCACTTAATTCCATTTTTTACTCAAAATTTGATGCAATTTCTTTGATACATTTTTTTCGATAGCAGAAAATTGCCGAACACGCAAAACACTTGTCTTATTTATGCCTTTCACAAACAAACTAAACATGCTACATGGATAAAATCGTAAAAAAAAAAGTAATAATCGAAAGTCTAGTGTACTTAGGCCGCAAAATTTGAAAATTCACTCCATTTTTTGAACACACCTCGTATTTACACATCTTTGCCAAATGAAATTCTTTGGTCTATTACCTCATCTTACCAATCGAATGCCACATTTTCATCATAGATTCTAATCTCTGGCTCATCACACTACCTACTCCCTTTAGATAAAAAAATCAATTCTTTACAAATTGTTAAAACTATTTTTGGCGCTAAGTTGGCACTACTGTTCTATGTACTGATATAGAATTTGGGCGTGATTTGCCATTCAGTTTGTTTTTACTGCTCGTTTTTGTAAATTAATCTTGTGTTTTGCGATTTTTACATGGATAAAAATAGCGAACAATTCACATCAATGTTGGATGGACGAAATGTTGGAAGCGTCTTACTGTGAATTGACTGTATGGTAAACGCGTACATATAAGTGGTACAGTGCATGGTGTTCGTACAATCCAGAAGTAAATGTGAAAAAGCCATTGCATCCGGAAAAAGTGTCTGTTTGGTGCGCGGTATGGTCTAGAAGTGTCATTGGGCCGTATTTTTTTAGCACAGTGAATTGACGGTATGGCAAACGTGTACATATAAGTGGTACAGTGCACTCAAAAACGATCTAGATGTGGAGGAAAATTTGCCTCACTTTGGTCGGCCATTCAAATGGCCTTCAACCGAAGTTAACATCGATAAAGAGAAGGAAACTGTAACCAGAAATTCTTTATTTCAGTTTGTGAGAGAACTTCCGCAGAACTTCTCGTGTCTCATGAAAGAATATGTATCATTTTTGAAGATATATGAATCGACTTGCCGGTGGACTATTTCCATAAAGCCAGAATTTTCTTGCAAAACCCAGTCTTGCAAAGGTCACTGGAGGCATGCTATGATGAACCAATTACAACCTCACAGCGATGAAACGTATCATATTTTGAGAGATATTGTACGGGATATCCAATTACAGGTTTCAAAACCACCTGGTTAGGCATGGCTGATAGCTGTTAAATAACTGTCTTTTGAAGTGTTATTTATTTAGTAAAAGGTTTGCCAATTACGATTATTGTTCGTTTAACCACCAAATAATGCTTAAAAATAGTTTAAACTTACTACAAATGTGGTGTTTCCAACGTGATTCAACACGCAATATCATGCGATTTGACGCTGTTAAACTTTTTTGTGGGGATACGTCAGAGACCATATACGCAGATTATCCCCAAATACACCGCCCGAAATGTGCGAAAAAGTGGTCGAAAACTACCTCAAAAGGATCCACTGCTGCAAACAACTAACAAAGTTTTCGCGGTGCTTTATTGCACTTGCGAGACCGATTCATCTTTTATAGTTTTTTCTCTTCCATTCAGTCTGTTCGTATTGTTACTCCTTAAATATTCTGTGTATTGTAAGTGGGGGAATTTAATAGACTCTCGCCCCTTCATTAAAATTCATTCAACTCTAAATGACCAACATTGTGATACCTCTTCATACTACTGCTATTTAAATCTTCATTTAGTAATTACTACAGCTATTTTATCTGATGTTGTCTACAATTTGTTAACAATAAATTATGTAATAAGTTTTTGTTTTTTTTTTTTTTGAAGTACCTGCCGACTAAAGCTTAGCTTTATTAACGTCTGTTGCAATTCCACCGCCTACAATCTCCGATTTGGCAAATCAAACAAACTGGTTGCTAACAATATAAACATTAAACTGTTGATATTTATTAACGTTGGAACAAATTTTGACACCGTCTGTTAACTCTGTGACATTTGGCAACACTCTGAGACTGCAATGATGACAGCCATGGTGGTGCTGCTGGCGATGTTGACGTTGATGCTACCGCAATTTGATGGCCAGCGTCACGGCTGACAAACCCTGCGTTCATGTAAAGAAATCGACTATAAGTGTTGTTGTTGTTTAACAGAATTTCATTGCTGTTTATTTCTAAGTCTTCGATACTCTTAAGTAATTTTAAAAACTAGCATATTTAAATTTGAAGTTAGTTTATGAACAGGCTTGAAGGGGGGGGTTACACCATCTAAACGTAGGTGGTCGCAGCTGCAAAGGAGGAAAATGTATATATTAGAAACACAAATTGGCAAACAATAAAAAAATGTAATCGATAATGATGAATGTATGACGGACAATTAAATGTTATTTTAAAATCATAAGATTGTGGAAAATTCCCATGAATGCACTACACTGGAAGTGTTAAGTCTCAACGTTGATAGTCATAGTATAAACAACTGTCGTACTACCTTATGTACAGTGTGGCACACAAATCACACTACAAACACAAAGTCAATGTTAATGTCAATGAAGAAGACCTGTCCGTTTTTGCACCATTTGACCAGACCGGTTATGACGGAGCTCCAACAATTATAACGAAATTAATATCTGGAAACTCCACTTTCCGCTGGCTTTTAAGGTCACCTGACATGACGACAGCAGACCTTTTTATGGGGTTATGTCAAGCAAGAGGAGTGCAAAACCAAACCAAGGAATTTGACTAAATTGAAGCAGTCCATTAAAGCAATAATTGAGGCGATCCCGACTTCAACTCTCCAGTCCGCAATGAATATTTTGAATATTCGTGAATGAATATGGAGATCGTTTATGTCCTATCATCTTCAAAACCAATTAGTTATATAAAATAAAAGTGAATTTTCTACGCAATAAGAAAAACAAAAATAAATAAAATACATTGATTAAAAAAAGAAACTTATTTGAATTTCTTATTGTAGCACAATTGGTGCGCTATCCTGTAATTTAGGACTAAATTCGTTGACTTAACTCTTTGCCTACTTTTTGCATATTGGTGATTCCGTCTCAACAGGATGTGTCTCACGTCGAATAAAACACTTTGTATGTCCCGCTGTTCCCAACCAAAATAGTCCAATTTAATGATAATCTATCCAATCATGCGGAGTTTCAATCTAAGTATAACAATTTCTTTATAATCCCGAGTTTTGGATACAAAATATTTGAAATTACATTATACCTTGTAGTACCTTCCACGCATACTAGCCTACGAGCATCGAAAATCCACCATACTATAACACCCTGCGGAATTGATCGCTTTATTGGCTTTGAATTTAGCATTTATTAATTTGGTAGGAACACTCACTTCCTACTAAAAAGTAGGTTAAATCCCGTCCGGTGCATCCACACAAATAAATTTGTGAACTTTGAAAACATATAATTGACAAGACTAGTTGGAATAGTCAGCAGGTACTTCCCGGTATGCAGCCTTGCCACATCTTCCTGCTCCATTCAACTTTGTCCAAACTTTAACTGCAGCCAGAGGCTGATTCGAACCTTTATTAGCATCGTGGATCACACAAAATTCCATAGCAGTGAATTCAAAACTGTGTTGACCCCGGCATTGCCGAGTTACTTGGTAGATGTCTACGGCAAAGTTAACCAGTTTGAATCATTAACAGACATAATGTATGCTGATCAAGAACTCCGTCTCTTTCATATAGTAATATATGGTATAGTAAGAAGAGATCCATTATTTTCGCATGACATTGAAAGCTTTTTTTAGTAGTTCTATTCTACTAAAGTTATACTTTACTAGTACTAGTTACTTTAGTAGTTACTAGTTACTTTAGTAATTACCAGTTACTTTTGTAGTTACTTTAGTAGTTATATATACTAAAGCTATATTATAATTTGTTGCCGTTTTGAAAGTACAACGAGGACGGTCCCAAAACTAGTCGACTAAACAAAGAGGACACAAAAAAGTTGGTAATAAATTTTCCTTATTTTCCAACATAATCTCCTTTTAGCTTGCTACACTTTTTCCAGCCATATTCAATAGCTTCTACACACCGTTTATAGTAAGAACTGCCTAATTCCTTAAAATAGCCATTAACCGCAGACTCCACCTCCTCACTGTTGACAAATCTTTTACCACCGAGCCATCTTTCCAAGTTTGAAAATAGAAAATAATCCGAGGGAGCTAAATTTGGTGAATAAGTTGCGTCATAAAGCAATTTCAACTTTAATTCAATAATGTTTGTCACCGCAATAGTGGATGTGTGAACTGAGCATTGGAACCACACTTTTGTTTTCGCAAAATGCGGCCTTTTCCCATGATTTCATCACTTAAATTCTACAATAAATTAGCATAATTTGCTCCGTTGATGGGGTTTTCTTTTTGAAGAGAATCAATAAAAATAATCCCATGCGGATCCCAAAAAAACAAAAGCCATGATCTTGACAGCGGATGGAACCGTTTT
This sequence comes from Philornis downsi, assembly GCA_019455685.1. Classification (NCBI taxonomy): domain Eukaryota; kingdom Metazoa; phylum Arthropoda; class Insecta; order Diptera; family Muscidae; genus Philornis; species Philornis downsi. The sequence continues at coordinate 400,356 of JAHXMU010026488.1, forward strand.
CGCCTTCTTTGGACACGATTCTTCCACTCCAGTCCACTGCTTTAACTGTTCCTTTGGCTCAGCGGTGAAATGGTGAGCCCATGTCTCATTCATGCTTATAAATCGGCGCAAAAATTCGGCTTTATTGCGGTGAAACATTGCCAAACAATTTACTGAAACATCTTCACGACGCTGTTCTTGCTCTATTGAACGCAAGCGCGGCATCCATCTTGTGCGCAGCTTTGTCATCTTCAAATCTTCGGTCAATCTACGATGTGTAACACTTTTTTAAATTCCTACCATTTCAGCTAGCTCGCGCACCTTCAGCCGACGATCATCCAATATAAATTTGTGGATTTTCTTAACTGTGTCTGGTGGTTAGACCACCAATACGGTCTTGGTAGCTCGTGCGGCCTCGTTTAAACTCTGCTACCCAATATTTTACAGTCGTAGACGAAGGAGCAGACTCCTCCGGAATAGAATCTAGCTCATCTTTAATATTGGTGGGACTGAGACAATTTCAAATATAAACATTGGATGGCATAAATGTGGCCAATTTTTTCCATGTTAAAAAATTCACTGAGATCGTTTACTTTTGATGGCTCAAATAAAAATACTAAACAACGTGGTGCCTTGAAACTTAAAACATATGTTTTATAAGGTTGCCAATTTTCACCAAAATAATTTCCTTCAAACTATTAACACCATCTATACATCCTGTCGGCTAATTTTGGGACCGCCCTCATACCATTATGCGTTCCTCAAGGAAGCCCTCATCCCAACTGGCAAAAAAAAACTGGGACAGGCGATCTTCGCATGCTTTTCTTAATGCGTATTTTGCACCAGCAAAATCAGTCGCCATAGGCAGGAGCAGGTGGTAAGCACTTGGTGCCAGGTCCAAACTATAAGGTGGATGCCTAAGGCCCTGCCAACAAACCTCCCGGAGCTTCTGTTGAGTTACTATCGGTGTGTGTGTGTGGCCTGAAGTTGTCTTCCGATGGAACACAATTCCGCTCTTATTGACCAAAGTTGGCTGTTTCCGGGCGCTTGCTTTCTTCAGATGGTTCAAATGTTGACAGTACTAGTCCGAATTAAGAGTTTGGCCTTAGAAGAGTGGAAGAAGACTTTAATCACACAGCAAAACATTCCTTATCGTCAATCTTGACGTGCTCATCGTTTGCGCCCGCTCGACGCAATTTATCAACGACCATATTCGTTTGATGTTGTTGTAAACGACCCGCTTTTCAGCTTTCGCTTTAGAAAGGGGACCGATTTTGTTGCGATTTGGCAGCAACTGCTTTTTGTGCAATATTTATTTCGAGACTATGCTTACATGATGGTTTTACATGTCGATTTCGATATCGACATTTTTGAGAATTGGCTTTCCAGACCTTGGTGCATCTTTGAAATCCAAATTACCGGAACGGAAACAACGAAATCAAAACTGCATGATAGGCTATTGCAGTATCGAGATCATAAACGCTATTTACATATACATTTTCATCTACCTGGCTCAAATTTTCGCCTTTATTGTAGGAAAATTATAAAATATGACGTGTTTTTACTTTCCCACCCAAGGTGACTCGAACAATCACGAAACTATTCCAGTTGTTTTCTGAGTACGAAACGCTATCTATTTAACGCCATCAAGCTCAACCCGATCACACTTATACGACGTAAGGCGCACATTACTAAAGCCATCTATTGGAAAAATAATGAACTTCTTTTTATTACATTCTTATATCAATACACTCTCACTGATATTGTTAGATGGGAAACCCAAATTGTAAGATTAGATTGCAAAAAATGTATCAGGTCACTGTGGAAGTTATCGTTAATTTGTTTCTGGTTCAGACAATGCTTTCTATTCAGAATATTAATCTTTAAAAGACAAATCCTCTTGCGTCCTATGAATGAATTATGGGAGAGCTTCTCATATTCAAGGAGCTTAAACTCACTTCATTTTTCGTATATTTTTGAAAATCGAAGGGCGCCGGAAGATATGAATGTTTTTATAAGCATTAAATCGGAATTTTTGTAATAAATAAGTACGCCCTTTGGACTGGACAACACACAGGCTTTTCGAAATAAAAAATTTGTACACAAATTGTTGATGAGTTATCGGTAATCGTTTTATACGTCAATGGATAAATTGTTTATTCCGTCCATGAACTTGTGGTGGCAAAATTGCGTTAGGACCGTGGTGTCTCAGACTTCCTTTTATAATATTTTTCCACAATTAGGAGAATTGAAAAAGTAAGCAAACGATTTCGTTCATTTATTAGAAACTATTTCTCCGTATTGCCGCCATGTGGAGATTTTCCCATAAACCCATTTTAAAGCATTTTGTTTTGTCTTTCTCAGAAATGTTACCAAGGTACGTTTCTTTCTCTATATCTAAAATGGTGAACATACAATGAGGATAGATGGTTTTGTTTCTTTTCTTTCAACTTTTGTTCTCCAATCATTGCATATTCATGAGTTCTTCTTCATGACTTAAAATTGCTGAAAAATGACTTTAAAATTGCAATTAAACAACTTACTCAATTGAGTGCCGCCAATCACAGGACAAACATGATAATTAGCTCTATAATCTTCTTCATTAAACTCATTCAAAGTGGACCAATACAATAAGGCACCCTTGGGCAAATTAATGCTCAGCTCCAGTTGAGGGAATATCACAGAACCACCCAGCAAGGATTGTTGCATCTAAAGGGAATAGTGTAGAGCACAAGGTTAGTCTAGCACAATGATGCCAATTTAATTCTTAAACTCACATTGAACAACAGTCCCGCCCCGCTTTTGCCTGTCTTAATGGCCTTGGGTGATGTAGTCTCCAATTTCATTAGATTTTCAAAATTGTAGCGACTCACTTGCCAGTGATTGGTGTCCAATGCGTCTCGTTCATGGCCAGTGACATAATGTAATTTTTCATTAATTTGACGCATTTTTTTCAAACCTATTTTCGTAAACTGCATCGAATCCTCATCGTCACTGTTGTCGTTTTCCACTACAAACTCCTTCAATTCGCTCAATTGTATGTCACTCAAAACGTTGTGATAGATGACAATGAATGGATCCAAACTCAGCAATTCCACTTGCAGAGGCTGCAACAGCAGCCACTTTAGATTGTGTGTCTGCAGGATGCATTGAGATTGGTGGGAGGAGTATGCATGGGGAACCATTGAGACGGAGTGAATTTGTTGGCTGTTGGTTGCATCACGGCAAATTTCCTCTATCATCAATTCTTCATCGGTTTTCTTGATTGTCTGTTTGTGTGCCAAAGTGAAATTGTAAAGAGGGATTGGCAAAGCAAAGGAAGAAACAAATTTAGTTAGTTGGTTGCGAATGTTTACAAAAAAAAAAAACTCTTTCTAATAGTGAACAACATTGCTTTAAGTCTTTATAATATATCAAATATTTGAATTTTAGCCTACATTTGAGTATAGCAATAATTCTACATAAAAATAATGCAAAAAAGCACTTATAATGACCAAAGAAGCACATTCGTAAATAGAGGTGGATGTGGTTTGCATTTGCGGTTTATGTGCGATTTGTAAATAGCATCGTAACCTTTATGTCACAATTTTCAACTTGTCACAAACAATAATTTAATGGAAAAATAACAAATAAAAGAACTCAAAATACGCTACATTAAAAACATTTAAGAAGATTTTAGTAAACAAACGTTTACGCCATCAATTCTATATATTTTGACCATTTTGAATTCAATTCAATGCCCTGCATGGTTTGTTCTAGATTTTTGCAAAATAAAATTCTTCCTCTGCAGCTTCAGCCGTAGACGCTCGGAGTATTACCAATTTCGCGCTGATGTCGCAACCAAGCGACTAAAGACAGCGCGCTCATTTTTAGACAATCGTCAGTTTGTCAAGATATTTAGAAGCCTATGGACACATATGGTTTTAGCAGCGGGTAGAAAGAAACTATCGAACGAAACTATGGAATTCAACAACAGAATTCAACAAGCAACAGTTTTTTGCTTTGCATTTGACTGAAAAATGCAAACCAGTTATGACTAATGAGTTAAGATATTTATGTGCGGACCAGTCCATCTTACAATGATGCCAATGGCCTTAGAAAACGCCTTGGAGGTGGACATCAAAAAACAGCAACGAACCATTTCTAATTCGAAAAGTGGAATCAACATCATCGAAACGTACTACAATTTGAGAAAATGTGGTGTACGTAATTTACTACTGTTGAACTAAGAACGTCTTGCCGTTCTGCTTTTTCATTCGAATCCCCCCAATAATTTCAATACTGTAACGCAGAAAGCGGTCGTGGGTTTCTTTTATAACACAACTTTGTCACCCGTACTCAATTTACCATTACCCAAATTACCACTCCCCACCCATCGGATCTTTTGGGTGTTAGATTTTTTACACTTTAGGTAACTTTACGAGGTCGTCAGATGGTATCAGTAGTTTTAAAAAGAACAAAAATTACATTGGTAAAAAGTGGCAACCTTATAAAACATATGTTTTAAGTTTCAAGGCGCCACATTGTTTAGTATTTTTATTTGAGCCATCAAAAGTAAACGATCTCAGTGAATTTGTAAACATGGAGAAAATTGGTCACCGTTACGTAATTCATTATTTCCATTGGAAAGGTCTCAATTCAGCTAATATTAAAGCCGATCTGGACTCTACTCTGGGGGAATCTACTCCTTTGTTTACAACTGGAAAACATTTTGTAGCAGAGTTTAAACGAGGCCGTACGAGCTGCAAAGACAAACACCGTAGTGGTCGACCAATTGAGGTGTCCATGCCAGATAAGGTTAAGAAAATCGACAAAATGGTATTGGATGATCTTCGGCTGAGGGTGCGTGAGCTAGCTGAAGTGATAGGCACTCAAAAAAGTGTATCCTGCATTAACCGAAGATTTGAAGATGAGAAAGTTGTGCCGAAGATGAGTGCCGCGCTTGCTTGCAATAGAGTAAAAACAGCATCGAGAAAATGTTTCAGTAGATTGTTTGGCAATGTTTCACCGCAATAAAGCGAAATTTTTACGTCGGTTTATAACCATGAATAAGACATGGGTCCATCACTTTACATCTGAGACAAAGGAACAGTCAAATCAGTGAATTGGAATGGGTGAATCGTGTCCAAAGAAGGCGAAGACGGTTCCATCTTCAAGCAAGATTATGGCGTCTGTTATTGGAATGCACATGGGAGTATTTTTATTAAAAACCAACGGCGAATATACTAATTTATTGCAGCATTTTGGTGATGAAATTGTGGGGAAAAAGGTCGTATTTGGCGAAAAAGAAAGTGTTGTTTTATCATCACAGTGTTTCAGTTCAAACATCCACTGTTACGATGGCCAAAATTAATGAATTAAAGTTTAAATTGCTTTAAAACGCACATTATTAACCAGAGTTAACTCCTTCGGATTATTTTCTGTTTCCAAATTTGAAAAAATGGTTTTGTGGCTGAAAATGAGCCAACAATGAGGAGATGGCGTCTGCGGCTATTGGCTATTTTATGGAGTTTGACAGTCCTTACTATAAACAGAGGATATAAGCTATTGAATATCGCTGGAAATTAGTTTTGGGACTGCTCGACAGATGCACAATTTATGTTCAGAAAAAAGCCTAGTACGGACCATATTTGATAAGTACATTTATTAGTATTATTTTATAGGAAATTGAAATTCTGATGATAAGTATTGTTGCAATTCTGAATAGTTCTTGTGTACCAATAATTTTACTAAATTTCTAAGCTATTATCTCTCAATCTCCATGATTGATCCACCCCTCTTACCATTTTTTGTTGTTGTGACTTGTCTTTTTTGATTTTGCTATTGTTGTGTCGATTTTTCTTCTTAGCGTCCTTAATTTGTTCAATGGCCTTAATAACATTCTTTTGCTTTGGGTTTATTTCCAACATTTCGGTAGTGATTGTTAAGGCTTTATCCAAATTACCTGCAATACAATACAAAATATCAAATTGACATCTACTGCAATGACTGCTAAGAATTGTTTATAAAATATGCCAATTAAATTGTTATTGCTGTTACTATTTCGGCGTCTTACCCGCCACCTACCAGCTTTGTACTCCAAATTAAGCAGAGCCTTTAAAACCTCTAAACGGGCTTTGTCGTTGTATTCATCACGTCTCGAAGTTGTTTCGCTTTTGTCACTTTCCTTTGACTGCCCTGCATTTGTCGTAGTGGCATTATTAGTTGACAAAACATTTTGTATCTTCTCTAATGCGGTTTCCATCCAATATTTAGCATAAGTTGGATAACCTTTTTTGAGGGACTTTATACCAATTTCCAAACAATCACTCCATGACATTTCTGATCTAAAAATGTGATTGTATAATTAAGCGTTTGAATTCAACTAGAATGTTTTCGTTAATTTTTGAGTGATTTAACGTATACGAAGAATACTGCTCACCCCAATTTGAGGCCACTGACTTCGCCTACTGACAGACGTTGTGAGTCCAGCTTGAACATATCCTGGATGCGCAATAAATTACCCAAAGCCTCGTCATAATCATCTTCGGTGGGAAAGGTAAGCGTTCGCTGTTGTTTTTTAATGTTGTTTATCAGTTCTGGAAAATGTTGCGGAAAATTAAATAATATGTTTGTTTAATTAAATGGAATCTAAGTTGGCATTTGGCGGCTTGAAACAGAACAACAGAAGATTTTTTAGGAAAAAATAAGTTTTCTGCGTGGGACGGTTATTTTGAAATGTGAATATTGAATTAACAAAATTAAGCAGTAAAACGCTTAGCGTTTTTAAGTTAGATTTGTTGCATTATAAAACCTGTGGTTGAAATACCAGAATTCAACCGGAAAAGCAAAATGTTGATCTCTCCACACCCGAATTTAATAAAATATTCAATGGACAATATGGCAACTCAGGTACATCCTCTGCCCGAGAAATGGTGACCACTTAGACGTTCCGTAGTTTCATTAAAGACGCTTTCTTTCAAAAGATTTGTCAATTTGTTAAACAACATTTAACTTTACTGTTTATGACCATAACTTTGGAAGAAAATATTTTCTACCATGACTTTCTTACACACAAAATAAGTTATATACAGGGTGGCGCATGAATTCTGCTACTGTCAACTGTTACACAGAACTGTGTCGAAGACATATGCGTTCCAACAGCATTTAGTTCCAGCAAGATGGAGATGCGTCGAAGACATATGCGTTCCAACAGCATTTAGTTCCAGCAAGATGGAGCAACTGCACCAGACCGGTTATGGCGGAACTTCAACGAAAATTCACAAACAAATTAATATCCGGAAGCTTGAAACACGAAACGTGCTACAGTCAACTGTCAATGGGGACAGTTATTTAAAGATGTATCCATTTCAACAGCATTTGGTTTCAGAAGACCACGAGGGTTTTACTTGAGTCTCGCCGTGAAGGAATAACCCACCGTGTGCGACACACTGGACATATTACAATGCGATTGTCAACTCCCCCCAGGGATAGCCAAGTAAAACTTGGGCTATCTAGGAAAAAGGGGTTGACAATTTTGATACTACCGCATATTGTCAACCCTTTCTTCGCAACCAGGAGATACCAAATTGATTATGCTAGTATGGAACATAATCCCCATTGGCGGAGGTGAGGCCTATCTTACCACCTCTGCTACTCTACGCCGACTTCAACCTTTCAGGCAGCAATGAGTTAGTTTGTAATGGAGGTCATTTACGGTCTATCATCTTCAAAACCAATTAGTTATATAAAGTAAAATTAAATTTTCTATACTATAAAGAAATGTAAATGCTGTAAACATTAATAAAATAAAAAATGTTATTTGAATTTCTTAGCACAATTAGTGCGCCACTCTGTACATATATCCATTCAAAAAAGTAAAAGTTATCAGCACACCAAAGCGGTCTTGTCACTTGTCGGTCACCGCTAAGTTGGCACAACTGTCTTCTATACTGGCGCGGCCATTTAGCTTGTTTACAGTCCTCGATTTTGTTCTCGGTTCATCTCAAATGCATCATCATCAAATGATTTTTGCAGTGGATAAAACTATCAAAAACCGATTTTATCAGAAAACGCTTACATATGAGTGGTACAGTGCACTAAAAATCGGTCATGTCTTGTTCTGGTTGGTCTTCAACGTCTCCAAATAGCGACTGCAAAATTGTTATTTAGGTTTGAGGTAGAAAGTTGCTGAATTTTCTATATCCTACAGATCGATTCGTATCACTTTTCACAAGTGTTTGTTTATGAGACAGGTTGCCTTTAGAATAGTTCTGGATGACTTGGATTTTCTTCAAAAACTCAATCGCGAAAACGTCGCTGGCAGCATGCTAGAAATAGTTAACTTCGATCCTAGATTTATAAAATCCGTACAACAAGCTTCGGAATGGCGATTTTGGATCTTTCAACTGAGTCGAAATCGGAAGAAAAGTTTTCGTTGATTATCGCAGAGTTGTCCATTCCCAATTCTTTCCAGAAAGTCAGACTGAAAATGTAGAATGTTACCTGTGCATTTTGAGCCAAGAGAGAGAGAGAGAGAGAGCAAATTCGTTGACAACCCTCAGATATGGGGAAGGAAAAGTCATAGATTTTGCACCACGATAATGCGTTATATTACAGGACTATCATTGCGAAGGAACTTCTGGTCAAAAACTCAACAAATATCATTAAACAATTGTCGTATTCTCTTGGCAAGCTTTTTTCCAAAACTCAAATTACTACCTCGGGGAAGACGTTTTCTGTCAACAGAAGAAAGAATTGAAGTCTCCTCCGGAAAATAAGTGCATAAATGTATCATTTCGGAAGGGGAGATATCATAAATTTGTATGAATAATAAAAACAAGGTTATCAATTATTCGTTTTCAAGTCAAGTCAAATAAAGCACACATAAAGCTATGATTTCGACGAAACTTTTAATAAATTATAATGCTTGGACCTTGCCATTATCTATGAAGCATAACGTAATTTAAGTGATAGCCTCCGGATTGGTTGCATCAGTGCATCCATCTGAGGTAGTTTTAGACTACTTTTTCGCATATTTGGACGGTGTCTCGGCGATAACGTGACGAATGTTGGGTTTCAAATGCTCCAATGTTTGGGGATTATCACACAAAAAAATCTAATGGCGTCAAATCACATGATCTTGGTGGCCAATTGACGTCGCCAAAATATGAAATTACGCTTTCTGGAAACTTTTCATGCAATGAAGCCAAAATCAGTCGTGATGTGTTGATCGTGGCACCGTCTTGTTGAAATCACATGCCGTCAAGTTCATAATTTTCAATTGCAGGCTTAAAACTGTCAGTTTTCATATGGTCATAGCGCTCTGAATTAAAATTCGGATTATCCACCACACTTTCACTAACAGAAACGATATTTTCGTCAATGCGTATATTGCGATGATCCACAGGCCTGACCACATCTGTAACGCTTCTAGTCTCTTTAAATTTATTTAAAATCTTGCCAATTCTTTGCAGAGTAGATCGATTATAACGACCATAATCACCCCGTAATGCACTAAAAGTGCCCTCGTTTAAATCGCCACATTTATAGTAAGCTTTAGTTATTTTTACGTGTTCTCCGGTTGTTAAACGGTCCATATTCGAAAATGGTAAGTCTTTCACTAAATAAATAGCACTTCAGATGACAGGTATTTAAAAGCTGACAGCCTTGCCTGACCGGCGGTTTTGAAATCACTAAATTCGTAGATAATTTATTCCACTATATTCATTGCACTTAAGCCCATATCAGGCGTTTAGTACTGCGAATAAAAATAGAGTGCACTGTCACGCCCCTCAAGGTACAGCATACGAGGTGTGTTCAGTAAATAAGGTGAATTTTCAAATTTTGCGGCCTACATACACTGGACTTGCGGTTATTATTTTGTTTTTATGTTGGTACACTCGTCTTGAGGATATGTTGACGGTTTTATCCATACAGCATGTTTAGTTTGTTTGTGAGAGACATAAACAAGACAAGTGTTTGGCGTGTTTGGCGACTTTCTGCTATCGAAAAAAATGGATCAAAGAAGTTGCATCAAATTTTGTGAAAAAAATGGAATTAAGTGCTCAAAAACACTTGAAATGTTGACAGTGGCATACGGTGAGAATACTCTGAGTCAAAAAAAAAAAATGTTTATGAGTGATGAAAGCGTTTCACAGAAGGTCCAGAAGATGTGAATGACGACGCTCGCTCTGGAAGCCCCAGCACATCGACAATCGATGAAAATGTTGGGAAAGTGAAGAAAATTGTTGTGGAGAATCATCGAATCATAATTGCGGAAGTTGCAAAAGATGTTGGCATATCGGTTGGCTCATGTCATGCAATCTTTTCGGAAATTTTGGGCATAAAGTGTGTGGCAGCGGAGTTCGTTCCAAAATCGCTGAATTTTGACCAAAAACAACGTCGCATGAGCATCTCTCAGGAATTGTTGAATGACATCAACTATGATCCAACTTTGCTTAAAAGGGTCATAACTGGTGACGAATCATGGGTATATGGTAATGACATTGAAACCAGAGCCTAATTGTCACAATGGAAGAGTCCAGCAGAGCCAAGACTAGAAAAAGCACACCAAGTTCGATCAAATGTCAAGGTTTTGCTCACTGTTTTCTTCGATTACCATGGCGTAGTGCACCAGCAGTTCTTACCACAAGGTCGTACGGAAAATATGCGCCGTTTGCATGAAGCAATATGAAAAAACGTCCGGAATTGTGGAAAAAAATGCATGACTTTTGCATCATGATAATGCATCTGCTCACTCATCTTTGCTTGTGAGAGATTATTTGGCCAAAAACAACACGTCGTTATCATGCCTCAGCCACCGTATTCACCAGATTTGATCTCCTGCGATTTTTTCCTATTCCCAAGATTAAGGAGACCCATGAAAGGAAGGCGGTTTGCGACGATTGAGGCGATAAAGACCGAATCGCTGAGACAGTTCAAAGACATAGCAAAAAGTGCATATCAGAACTGCTTCGAGGATTGGAAAACACGATGGCACAAGTGTATTATATCTAAGGGGGACTACTTTGAGGGAGATAAAATGGAAATTGATGAATAAATAACTATTTTTAGAGAAAAGTGAAAATTCACCTTATTTTTTTAACACACTTCGTATGCAAACTAGCCCATTTAGTAAATATCGATGGACTTTAATTAGTTAAAATTTTGCTTCTTTTGGCGTTTCAATACAATCTCGACGCAGCTGAAATCCTTGTCCGTCGAAGAGGTTAACAAAAAATGTCTTTCGCCGAAATACAAAAAAAAAAAAAAAAAAAAAAAAAAACGGCAATAGACTATGTTACTACTTTATTCTTTGTGGAATAATTTTTTTTTTGTTGCTTTTCTCTAACTCGTTATCAATTGTCTGTTATCTCTTTCATGTCAATTCTTACGATATCTATCGACTACTATTTCTGGTGCTCCGTTTTCATTTGTTACAACATTTACTCAGTTCATTTGTTACAACATTTACTCAATTCATTTGTTACAACAATTTTCGTCTGTGTACACGTCCGGAACATGTTGAGCGGTCATGTTTATTCTGTTCTTGGAATTGATGTAACTTCAGTGAAATGTCGTCGCTCTATCGACATCATTTAGTACATCATGAATGAAATGAAAATTGCCAGGATGCTCGAGTTTCTTTTTTTACATTTAGTTTTGTGGTTGATTATTGAATGCACTTGAAGCCAACATTGAACATGTTGTGGGAAATCGGTTGAAATGACATGGCAGCAGTTACCTTTATGTGTGATGCTTCACATCTCTTTATCAGTTTTTGGACAAGACCAGCAAAGAAATTTCAATCAGATTGATTGATTTATAAATCAACTCACACTTTGTCCATTTTCCGAAATTTAACTGTTTAGGGTTGTCATTAGCTTGTTAGGGTGATGTCCAGAAATACCTTTCGCCCTTTGAACACTGTGGAGGAAGTTAAGGTTGACTTTTTTTTAGTATTTGATTCTTTCACATAATCACCGGAATAATTTTTCTCATTAATTAACTCAGGAAGGAGATTATGCAGTAATTGTAATGATTGTCTCCCTTCGTAATTTACAAAAACTGTCAAAAAGTATTTGCAGTCTTTCACCTCTTTTACGAAATGAAGTAACATTTCTTCGATGAGATTGAAACGAAAAATGATAACTTTAAATATAATTTTTTGTTTATATTATGCATCTCATTTTTAGCATACTTCGGACACTAAAAATATTGATCAAAAATATTGGTGTTTAGGCAATAATTATTTTCCTAAAATTTTTAAGGATGCAAAAGTCATTCCAGTTTTGAAAACAGGGAAAGATGGAAAAATACCTACGAGCTATCGACCTATAAGTATGCTGAGAGTATTAGATAAATTATTTGAAAAGGTGATACTAAGTAGAATACTAAACTTTGCACAAGAAAATAATGTTATAAATAAGGAACAATTTGGCTTCAGACAAGGCCATTCGACAGTCCATCAAATAAAAAGAGTCATAAATATGATTGAAAGTAACAAAAACCTTAGAAAAAGCACGGGGGTAATAATGTTAGATATTGAGAAAGCTTTCGACTCCATTTGGAACGACGGTATAATATTCAAATTACATAAATTCAAATTTCCAATTAGCTTACAAAAAATTATTAGAAGTTTCTTGAAAGATAGATATTTTTCGGTACAAGTTGGTAATGAAACTTTAACGTCACGAAATATCCCAGCTGGAGTCCCTCAAGGATCTGTCATATCTTCTATTCTATATTCCATTTATATATCCGATTTTAATATACCGTCAAGTCAATCCGTTGCTTTTTATGCTGATGATTCAGCTATCATTAGCAGTGGAAAAGTTTCTAATGCAATTATCAAGAGAATGAAAAAAGCGTTATTAATAGCTCAAAAATATTTTGATGTTTGGAAAATAAAAGTAAACCAAGACAAAACCCAAGCGATTATATTTCCTTTTAATAAATCCCCTAAACGTATACCTACTGAAATTCTTTCAATACACGGATCAGACGTACCAATTCAAAATTCTGTAAAGTACCTTGGAGTTATATTGGACAAGAAGCTGAATTTTAAAGAACACATTTGGAACGCCCATGATAAAGCACTAAAATGTGGAAAAGTATTATATCCATTATTAAATAAAAAATCGTTGTTAAATGTTCAAAATAAAATGCTCATTTACAAAATGTGTATACGTCCGATAATGACGTATGGGTGTCAGATTTGGTTTCTGAAAAGTACTAAAACCAATCGTAGGAAGCTACAAATAGTACAAAACAAGAACCTAAAAATAATTCGTAATTTACCTAGAAGATACCCTACATATATGGTACATAATCATTGTAAAATCGAATATCTTGATACCACTTTCCACAGTCTAACTCATAGCTTTGAAGATAAATGTAGATCTTCAATACACGAGTCAATAAGGAATTTGTATAATTAACCTCTTTCATTAGCTTCGCATCGAAGCTAATAGAATAGGCTGACTTAAAGTTTCTTTTCATTTTAGAAGGGTTTTCTCTATCTTTTTACCTCAATCTTTAGAATAATTTATATGTTTTTATGTCGAAATATTAGTTTTAACTTGCTGTAATACTTAATGTAAAAACTCAAACATTGTAAATATTAATTATATTTTAAATTTTGTAACAATGATAGAAATTAAAATAAAAAAAAAAGAAAAAATATTGACATTTTGTTTGTATTCTGCTTTGTTTACAATTTGACATAAAAAAATGTATCTATCAAAAACGGGCAAAAGAAATATTTTTCGATTCTAAGGACAAAGGAAAATGATAATTTTCCTTGCATCTCACGAATAAGACATGAAATAGTTTCTCACATTCAGTGAGCTTACATGCATTCTATGTTTAAACCCACTCAAAGGGACCTACAGTTTAACGACGACTCCGAATGTCACAGTTTGACAAGTATTTATACGAATTGTCAACTACTCGACTACTCAAAATGTTCGTCAGACACAGCGGAGTAACCGCCGCTCACATAAAATGATAGGTGGCTGTATGCGGAGTTGAACCCGGGATCATGTAAACGATAGTCGCGTGTACTAACCTTCGCGCCATGGTCAGTACGACGGCTTAGTGTTTCTAAATAGCGATCGGTGCATAACGAAATTGTTTCAGTTTGACATTTTCTTTCTAAATTTTTCGTTTACAAAAAAAATTGTTCAGTTTTTTTTAAATGTTGAAAGAATTTTGAACAAAATAGTTGAATTTGATACAATTTATCTTGTCAGTGATTTACATTCTGCAAAAAATACAGAAATTGCAAAGCACGCTAAAAGAGGGATGTTAAAATGATTTTTGTCCTTAAGTTTGCCCAATAGTTCTCTACTCTGACGTGGAGTTTGATCCATATTATGGTTTTGTGATTTTGCCAGTTCTTCTCAAGTGCCTTTACAATGGATAAAAATATCAAACAAAGAATTCGTCCCAAATTTTGTATTACAAATAAAGTTTTTTTTTTTATACGGAATCATCGAAAATGTTACAGAAGTCTTTACGTTGAATAGACTTTGCCCAAAATACGTCCATTTGAGTGGTACAGTGCATTTGAAAGCGGTCTAGATGTGGTGGCCGGCCATCAACATCTTTAATTGAAGTTAATATAGATAAACTAAAGGAAATTGTAACTGGAAATCGTCATTTAAGTTTGAGAGAAATAGCCGCTGAATTTTCTGAGTCCCTCGAATCAATTCGTACCGTTTTACACTATTGTTTGGATATAAAACCCTTTGTCGCCCGACTACTTTCGAAATACCTGAAATTTCGTTTAAAACTCAGTCGCGTAAAAGTCGTTTAAAACATGCCGAAATGAGTTAACTTCGATTTCAAATTCTCTAAAATGCTGATGATGAGACATGAGTTTACGAGTTTAACGTTGAAACCAGTCAGCATCAGAAAGGTGCTTTCCAACTAAGTCGAAACAGAGAAAAAATGTATAAAATTTGATCGAAAATGAGCGTAATATTTACGATTTTTTTAACTATCGCGGTGTTGTGCACTCGTAATTTTTGCCAGAAGTTCAGACCGTAAACAAGGAATATTATGTGAGCGTTCTGTACCGTTTGAAAGGGCAAGTTCGTCGAAAAAGGCGAAGTTTGTAAAGAGAAAACCCTTAGAATTTTCACTATTAGAGACACATCGTCTTACAAGACTATCATTGTCGAAAAATGTGTGGCCAGAAAAACCTTACAAATAACATCGAACAACTGCCGTATTGATATGTTATGCTTCGGCTGACTTTTTTCTCTTTCCAAAACTCAAAATTATTACTTCGAAGCGTCCGGTTTTAGTCGATAGAAGACATAAAAAAGAATTCGTAATGAAAACAGAAGTATTTTTCGGAAAATTGGTTTGAGAAATTTTTGGGATTGGATGAATGGATTATTCGTTGGTATAAATGTATTATTTCGAATAATACAAATTTCAAGTTTATTTGACCAAATCCTGGTACTCTTACACAGATCCGAATTAACAGCTAAAACAACACATTTAAAGACGAGATTTACTGATATGGTTATTTATATAACTTCAGTTTGTAATAATAAGTATCGATTAGTAGTGTTTTTAGTACGACCTATACACATAACTCGATATGGGTCAAATTGGAGATATCATTTAGGCCGATTTTGCTTTGATAATTTCACAAATAATATAATTTCATGCTCAAAATGTTGCTCCTTAAATTATCACGCATTTTAGCCAATATTATTACATATTCTTTATGAAACCCCTGTTCAAGACATGTGCATACCTAGGATTTTCTTTCATCAAGGGTCACCACAAGGCTGGTGATCAGTACGTTTGAACTTTCGGCCAAATTAAAACTTGCTTGTGATCTCAAATTACAGAAGAAACGTTAAAGAGAGAGGAAAACATGGGAAAACTTAGGCCAACGAAATGTAATCCACAATAAAAAAAAAATGAAATACATACTAACTTACTGTAGTGTTCAACTTGAAATTATAGAGAAAATATTACTACTACAGGGTGGGCCATAAGGGTGTTGGCGGTTTAAATATCCAATTAAAAAAAACTACGAAATATAAAAAAAATATATTTGTATTTTTAAAAAGTGGAGTTGTTCTCGGCATTTTGTTACTTTCCTGAATAATGTTCCTCTTCAACTACTCTAAATTGGTCGGATTATTCTCGTAGACTACCGATTTGAGGTAGCCCCATAGAAAATAATCGCATGGAGAGAGATCGGGGCTACGTGGGGGTCATTCAATATCCCCCCTTTTCGAAATGAGTTTTCCAGGAAAAACATTTTTCAGCAGCTCTATGGATACCCTAGCCGTATGACATGTGGCCCCACCCTGTTGAAACCACATCCTCGAGGTATTGCCTTGAAGTTCTTGCAAAGCTGGCACCAAAAAGTCTGCTAGCATGTTGCAATACTTGTTCGCTCTAACCGTCATCGCATGCCCTCTTTCGTCCTCCAAAAAGTATGGTCCAATAATACCGGTTGACGTTATCCCAGCCCACACGACAAGCTTAGGGCTGTGAAGTGGACTTTCATGCAAGCGTCGGGGATTAGTCTCGGACCAGAACCGACAATTTTGCTTGTTCACATGGCCATTAAGGTGAAAATTGGCCTCATCACTAAAAATCACGTTGTTGAAATTGTTGAACCGCTCTAGCATCAAATTGACAAAGTTAAGTCGGTTATTGGCATCATCGGGTTTTAATTCTTGGACTATCTGAATCTTATAAGCCTTCAAATGCAAATCACGTTTCAAAATTCGTCGTAAAGTTGTTCTTTTGACATCCAAAGACTGACTTCTCTTACGTGTTGACTGTTGCGGATTTCGCTGAACTGAAACACGTACACGCTCTACAATGTCGGCTGATCTTGCAGAAACTGAGCGGCCACGAACCGTAATTGGTACTGTTAAGCCGGTTGTTTCGAACATTCTGATCCATTTTCGTATCACATTGGCGCTTGGAACTTCACTTAAATCGTGTAAACCGTGTTCATGCCGATACAAACGTCGTGCAGTAATCACTGATTTATTGTTTTCGTAATACGCTCGGACACAAAATGCACGCTGCACTCCCGTGTACGGCTCCATGGCGACTAAATTTCCAGGAAGCGGCGCAGCGAACAACATATCCCCCCGTCACCCCGCGCCACGCGTTACCGAGAAATTGAAGATTTAAACTGCAAACACACTTATGGCCCACCCTGTATAATTGACCGGACTATGCAAGCCTGGTGACCTAACGGCTTCTAACTTTTATTTAGTTGAATAAAATTAAATGGGACTAGGAAAATATGTGCTGTTTTTTCATAGAATGTAGGTTAGGTTAGGTCAGTGTGGTAGTCTGAATAGATAGACTCACTTAGACTACATAGTCCATTGTGATATCACGGAAACTAGAGATATGGATGTCCCTAGTTTCCTGCGTTGAACTATCTTAGCTTCCCCAAGAATCTCTTAAGTCGGACAATATCCACATCGTCCTGGTCTCCTAGATCCATAAAATAATAAGAGCCGAGTGTTGATCCCCGCCTGTTCGCCAGGGCGGGGCAATTGCAGAGAGGGAATTCTCCTCCTCTTTATCCCTACAGCTACTGCGGAGTGCACCAGTGATGCACAAACTAGCCACCTTCTGGACCTTGTCCACTATCCCACAGTATGTAGACTTCTGAAGGGCGTTCCACCAGACGACAACTCCACAGAACATCATCGGTCTTACTACTGCAGTATACAACCTGTGAACAATGCGAGGCTTTGATCCCCACTGTTTCCCTGTTGCTCTCCTGCACGTATATAGCGCCACTGTGGCCTTTTTCGCAATGCCCATAAGAGTTTGAAATTCAGATTTCTGTCCAATAATAGACCAAGGTATTTCGCACAATCCGCGAAAGGAATATCAGTACCTCCCAGGGAAATAGGATTCGCAGGTGGAATCTTGTACCTCCTAGAGAATAGAACCAATTCGGTCTTGTTTGGATTTACTCCGAGACCGTTCCCCCCCCCCAACTTCGTTACAGTGAGAAGGGCTCTTTGAAGGATATCTCTGAGTATTCCCAAAAACTTCCCCCCTATATATGCGAAAACCTTGACACCAGCCTCCTCTAAAGATAACAGAATACTGTTTAGGGCGAGGTTCCTCAGTAGGGAGAATAGAACACCACCCCACAAATCTGTTCAGGTTCGACGACCCCAATTTAGCCCTGATACGTTTGTTTGGAAAAATATTGTACACTAGCCTCCTAATATTGACGTCTACTCCTAGGTTTGATAGTGCTGCGACCATCGCATCGGGAGAAATGTTATTAAAAGTCCCTTTTATATCTAGAAAGGCTACCAAAGTATACTCCTTGACGGCGAGTGAACCTTGAATAAATTCGACCAAGTCGTCACAGTGGACCTACCCTCGCAGTAAGCATGTTGTCTACCCGACAGCAGCTTCCGCTCTATGATCGACCTAATAATGTATATTCGTTCGCTCTTATATTTATTTTTAACGTTTTCGAAAACCGAAACAATATTTTGTTACAACAGCTATACCAACTTAGAACGATTTTAGCAAGTTTTTGAGGATTACCTTCAGTATTTAAATACTGCTCAGCATCTTTCTTCCAATCCCTCCAGTCTGAGGTGAACCTTTTCAATATTGTCACCGCATTGATGGGATTACTTACATATTTTTCACGATTTGTTCCAACACTGTCGTGTATATTTTGAACTTTTTGGATGTTGCTACAATAAACGAGACAATTGCAGTTCATTAATCGTTATTTGTAGATCATCTCCAATCTAAATTGAGGTTTAAGATATGGACCACTGCCAATGTACCTCTTCAAAATATTCAAACTGTGCTCTTGTGTTTCAATATAATGCCTAAGGGAGTCTATTAAGACTTTTTCTGTGTGAAGCATTTCCAACAAATCATCGTGGCTGCTCGATGAGGCTATCAAGTCACTGTTCACAGTGGTATACGAGAGTATGGTTATGAGTATCGACGTCATTAACATAAACTGCCACATCTTGGCCATTAGATGCTGTTATGTCGGTGTTGTGGAGTTCAGTGGCCTTTTGAATTCGTTTTGTTTAATTTTTGGTAAACTTTTGTGTTGGCTGTTCTTTGCTTTTGTTTATGTTTTATATGATATTAGCCGACATTATTCGACTAGACACTAAGGGACGCGATCCGGTGTGTTTGGTGGTGAGGGGACTCGTTTATTTTATGGAAATATTTGATAGTTTTAGCTTTAGCTTAGTGCAAGTTTAAGATACAACTGTCCGTCACGATGTTAGCGATTTAAGATACTTTCGCAAACTAAAGTGGTGTCTTCAATGTCTTCATTCTTAGCTGGACATGGTGTTTCTTCAAAGTTGCAACATAGCTGAAAGCTTTTTTCATTGCAGAGGTTAACAAAGGTCAGGTCAAAACGTGTTTTCCTATCGAATTCCTATAAAACAAGAAATGATAATGAGCACATTTCTCTATGCTAATATTTCTTTCTTCTTAGAATAATGTGTAGGTTTTCTGGCATTCTCTAAATTCATTATTGATTTTTTACTGTATTTTATTCTTGTATAACGCTGTTTTTTAGGATGCCAGTCATCATCCATTATTTATGATATTCCGTGTTCACTCGTTACAATATTTATTCAGTTGTTTTGCAATTCAATAAATACCAGCAATTTTTGGTATACTCAGACGTTGGTACGGTCGGAGTTTGGTGAGCGGTCATGTTTGTATGTTCTTAATGACGACATGACTGTGTAAAATTTTGTTAATTTTTGTGTCGCAGCATTGACAACATTTAGTAATGAAAATTGTCAGAATAAGCAATAGCTTTGTGGTTTATATGATACGCTCGAGACCAACATTGAACATGTTATGAGAAATTTTTCGCAATGACAAAACATGCATTGTAGTTGAGTGTTGTAGCCTTCACCTGGGTTATAAGCAGATTTTTTTTAAATATAAACAAATTTGGTATATTTTTATTTATTATTTATTTATTTATTTATTTCGGAAAATTGCCGAATTAATTTTTCAAAATCCACTATTAAAAATATCTTGTTTCCTTAAAGAAAGGGGGGAGAACATCATCTCATCTCCTATTTACAAAATATAAAAAGAAACTCATTATTTTTACATGACATTATAGGGCTTTATTGAGTATAGTTAGAATGATCCGATTTACGCTAAATATGCACTGCTTCATTCGATAACTTATTGCCCGTTTTCAATGTACTTCAGTTATGCCCTCGTCCCTATCGGCAAAAAAGAAACAGAGCCAGTCGACTTTGACAAGTCTCTCTTGAGGCGAACTTTCTTCCACCAGCAAAATCATTCTCCATAGACAGGAACAGGTGGCCATCACGCTGTGCCAGCTTCAAATAATAAGCAGATGCTTAGGGTTATTCATTTAGTGGTTTAAAAATCGCCGATGCGGCAAGGCTGTCAGCTGTTAAACAGCCGTCATCTGGAGTGTTATTTATTTAGTGAGAGCTTTGCCATTTACGAATATGGATCGTTTAACCGAACGTAAAACGTACTGAAAAAGTAGTGATTCAAACGTGGACTTTCCATCATTTCTCAATCGGTGCTTACGTCAACAAGCAAAATTATCCCACGTGGGGATTGGAGAACTCAGGAGGATTGTTGGAAATCCATTGCAACCGGAAAAAGTCTGGGGGTGTTATTTAGCCGTTTCTTTTCGAAAAATACCTCAAAAGGATAAACTGCTGCAACCAATCCAGAGGCGGTCATTTAAATGGCATTGTGTTTCGTACATAATGGCAAATTCCAAGCATTAAAATGAAATAAAAGTTTCATCGATCTCTTAGTTTTATGTGCATTTTATTTAACTTAACTTGAATAATGGGTAACCCAATATAATATGCTCCCAATCAAGCTCCAGGAGCTTCGGGCGAGTCTTTTCGTTGTGTATGGCCTGGCATTGTTCTAATGGAGCACAAAGCTGTTATATCCAGCTTTATTCAAGTAGTTCCAAATAGTCTCATGTGTAAACTCTGGTTCTTGGGCAATCAATATGGTACCTCCTTGACAATTTCCAGTATTGTATTAACATTTTCGAAAATTGGCCTTCTACAAAGTGGTGAACCTTTGGCATTAAAATTACCAGAACAGAACGATGAAACTAGAATTTTTCGTAATTGATTGTTTCAGTTTCGGCACCGCAAACACTATTCACATTTTCAGTTGTCTGGCTTGCGTTTAAGAATACAAATTTAAAAAAATAATGTCGTATTTGCATTTTGCTGGTGCCCATATTTGATGTGCGCTCAAACAATATTGAGCCAAGCAATACAATGTCATTTGAAAGACCGCCTCTGGATTGGCCACTTTTTCACACATTTCCGGCAGTATCGCAGCGATAACTTGACGAATGTTGGGTTTCAAACGCTCCAACGTTTGGGGATTATCCGCGTAAACACTTTCTTTGGCGTAGCTCTACAGAAAAAATCTAACGGCTTTAAATTGCATGATATTGGTGGCCAACTGACGTCGCCAAAACGTAAAATTACGCTTTCCTCTATCCTCTATTGCAGGTCAATTATGACAACCACAATCACCCACCTTTGAATCACCACTTTTGTAGTAAGTTTTAACTTTTTTTATGCGTTATTTTTAAGCAATCCATATTTGTAAATAGCAAACCTTTCACTAAGTAAATAGCACTTCAAATAGCAACTATTTAACAGATGACAGTCCTGCTGGCCAGTTCTGAGACCACTAAATGGACAATCATGTATTACATAAAGCTGTGTGGGAGTATATTACATTATATTATATATATTTATTATTGATAGAGCAGCAGAGGTGGTAAGATAGGCCCCATGGGGATTATGTTTCATACTAGCGTAATCAATTTGGTATCTCCTGGCTGCGAAGAAAGGGTTGACAATATGCGGTAGTACCAAAATTGTCAGCCCCCTTTTTTTAGATAGCCCAAGTTTTACTTGGTTATCCCAGGGGGGCGTTGGCAATCGCATTATAATATGCCCAGTGTGTCGCACACTGGCGAGACTCACATAAAACGCTCGTGGACTTCTGTATTAAATATAATATTTATTTATATTTATCCCACAATGTAGGACAATTTTTGATGACGTGGCCTAATATATATGAATTTTTTATTCTTATCCTTGTCTCCAAATTTTTACCGAAAAAGTAGTTAGATCTTAATAAACCCGCTCTTAAAAATTTAATAAGAAAACTTCAGTAGTATTTTATGTCAGTTACTCTTTACGATCTGAATTGGCTGATGGGAAGACTGCATTGTATTGTCAGAAAGTCGGATACAATATTCGCAGCACATTTCGTTAAAATCCTTTAACCAGAAGATTATTGCTTGACTGATTTCTGTTCACAACTTTTTATTTAAAACCAGATAATAATATCTATATTTTGTTTTTCTTTTAGGTAAGTCTCTCCAGTTTGCCTAAGATATGTCGGTAAGTTTGCACAGCTACTTCTAAAATGCATTTTAGTTATTTACTAGCCGACCCGGCAAACGTTGCTTTGCCTTCAAATTTTATTTTTATTGCCGCACTCGTTGTGTTCCAATTCGAAGCAAAACAAACCACTTTTGTTAAACGTTAATTTTGTTTCAGAAAATGATGCGCGACTCAACGAATTAAAATAATATTCACTGAAAATGATTTATTCAAATCGGTCCAGCCGTTTAGTATGAGTTCAGCGACATACACACGTACAGTAGAATTATATACATAAAGAAGATTATTATGGGAGGTACCACGCCTATATTTGCAGAAGAACTTAAAATATGTTCACTCAACCGAAATACAAAATTCTGTTTAAATACCGTTAGCAGGAGCAAAAATATTGGATATTTAATTTATGGTTTGTATGGGAGGTACTACGCCCCATTGTCCAATCCCGCTCATATTTTCAGTAGCACCTAAGATATGTACACCAAACCGATGTACCAAATTTTGTTCAAATACCGTAAACAGGATCAAAAATATTGGATATTTAATTTATTGTTTGTATGGGAGGTACTACGCCCCATTGTCCAATCCCGCCCATATTTGCAGTAGCACTTAAGATATGTACACCAAACCGATGTACCAAATTTTGTTCAAATACCGTAAGCAGGAGCAGAAATAATTGATTTTTAATTTTTTGTTTGTATGGGAGGTACCACGCCCCTTTGTCCAATTGGACGTACAGTAGAATTATATATATAAACATAAAGCTTACGAGCATTAATTTAAGGCAAATCAAAATTGTGACTGTTAATGAAATATTTTGTATATGATAAGCATAAGCATAGATCAACTAAAAACATTTCGTTCCATTCCATGAATGAGATATGGAAGAGCTTCTCACATTCATTGAGTTTACGGACATTCTATTTGTGAACTCACTCATTAGAATCTAGTTTAACGACGATCCCGAACGTCACAGTTTAAGAAGCATTTACCAAACTTGTCCATTATTCGACTACACGAAGTGTTCGTCAGAGACATCGAAGTGGCCGCCGTTCAAATTATGATAGGTGCCTGTATGCGAAATTGAACCCGACATCACGCAAACAATACATTTGGACCTAGTTTAGCCACGATCCCGAACGTCACAGTTTAAGAAGCATTTACCAAACTTGTCCATTATTCGACTAGTCGAAGTGTTCGTCAGAAATCCTGTATGCGGGATTGAACCCGACATCACGCAAACAATAGTCGCATGTATTGACCATCAAGTCACGGTCGATCGTACATGACCGTACTACCCAATTCTTAAATGCCAAAAAAAAACCTCTTATTGTATTTGGGGATGCAAATCAATTTTTAGAACTATCAAATTTATTTTTGAATTACGATTGCCGTAATTGTCATAAATTGATAACAAGGTCAAGCAGTGGCAATTGTATTGACCATGTTTATAGCAATTTGGCTGAAAGACTTTTTATTGATTCGGTTGAATGTTCATTGACTGATCACAATATAATATGCTGCAAGTTGAAAACCGATTATTTTTCAGATAAGTATATTGAAATTCAAAAAAGCCATTGTGACTATGACAAAGTTCATGATTTTCTGCAAAATAATTTGACAGTAAGGGAGAAGAAATGATAATTCAGAAGAAATAACGGATAAGTTAATAAAATGTGTTAATGATGGTATTGACAATTCTATCAATTTATCAACAAGCAAGTTGAAATTAAGATTTGAAATAGCACCTTGGATAAATAAAGACTTGCAAACTATAATTTTATTTAAACAGAAATTGCTGGCTAAACGTCGAAAGTCGAAGAGTAAAAAGTACGATCATTTGATGAAGAGATTAGGTGGAGTTATTAAGATTGCCTGTAGAGGTTGTCGGAGTAATTATTTTTATGGGAATTTAAAAAGAATAGGAACGGATCATACCAAGTGTTGGAGGTTTATAAATGATATACTGGGGAGAGTATTAAAAAAAATTTTAACCTAAAAACATCAGCAGGAACTTTGGTTTTTGACGATGAAGTTAAAGCAAACCTTTTGAACCAGTATTTCATTCACGCTGTTAGTGTATTAAGAAGTCAGATACTGATATTACCAGGGGATAAATGGAATTATTTGCGAACTTAACCGCAACGTCGAATCGTTTTTTATTCGATCAGTTACTGCAGATGACATTAACGTAATAATAAACAATTTAAATTTAAAAAAGTCAACTGGTTGTGATAATATTCCTTTATTTCTAATGATAAAATGCAGAGAGTTAATTGCACTCATTCTGTGTAATATATTTAATAAAATGGTTGATATGTCAAGTTTTCCTGAGTGTTTGAAAGTTATCAAGATTGTTCCTATACCAAAAGTATCGAATGCTTCTGAAGCAGAAGATTTTCGTCCGATTGCCTTGCTATCAATTATTGACAAAATCTTTGAAAAGATTATTCATACAAGACTTTTAGCATATTTTGATCAGAACAACTACTTTTATAAATACCAATTTGGTTTCAAAAAAGGTTGTGGCACTAAAGAAACGGTAGTAAATGTCGTTAACTTCATATGTAGTGGTTTGGATAATGGTTCAGTTGGTGTTGCAGGTATATTTCTTGATTTTACGAAGGCTTTTGATTTAGTCGATCATGAAATAATGCTGCAGAAATTAGAATTATATGGAATAGTGGGGAAAGAACTGGAATTACTTAAAGACTACTTTAAAAACAGGAAACAATTTGTGCAAGTAAACCGTTGTAAAAGTGAAATGGTAAATGTTGAATGTGGAGTACCACAAAGTAGCTGTTTAGGGCCGTTATTATTTTCAATTTTTTTGAATGATATTTGTAATTTGAACCTTGTTGTTGGTAAAATGTATATGATTGCAGATGACGTTTGCTTATTTTATCCATATAATTACGATTTGATTTTAAAAATTAACATGGAAAGGGGTATTGCCCTAATATTTGAATATGCTAGATTGAATATAATTGTTCTGAATCCAAATAAACCTAAATTAATATGGTTTGGACCACATGCCAATGTATTAAATAATCATTTTAGTGTTTTAGTTGATGGTAATATAATTGCTGAACCCCTAATCTCTCTTGGGATTCACATATAACTGAAATTAAATCAAAAATGGCACCGGCTATTGGTATATTATACAAAATGAAATTCAAATTGAACGTGGAAATTAAAATGTTGATTTTTCAAGCCCTTATTCAAAGTCACCTAAAATACATGACGTTAATATATGGTTACAAAAGGACAAATGTTATGAAAACATTACAAACTATGCAGAATAAAGCACTGAAAATAATTTACAATTTATCAAATTTTCATTCAACTATATCTTTGTATGTTAATGTTTGTAAATCCATATTGCCTATTTATGGACTTCATAAACATCAATTACTCTTGTATGTTTTTAAGAGTTTGAACAATTTTGGTTATCGTACCATTAGTTTTTCCCAGAACCAATCGTTTATGTATACAAGGCATCAACAGTATCCAAGAACACCTAGATGCAGATTAGAAACTACTAAACAACGCATTGAGTACATGGGTAGTTTAGAGTACAACAATTTGCCTGTAAATATAAAAAGAATAAATGGAATATCAGACTTCAAAAGTGAACTAAAAAGTTTCCTTCTACAGAACCTTGAAAAGCTTCGTATGTAATTGCGGAATAATCCTAAAGAGTATTTTACGGATTCAAAACATGTTTGACATAATTTTTTATACACTGCATGTTTTTTTGCCTCTTCTTTCATACATAATTATACTTTTAATAACATTTAAATTTGTAATTACTTTAT
Source organism: Philornis downsi (assembly GCA_019455685.1). Classification (NCBI taxonomy): domain Eukaryota; kingdom Metazoa; phylum Arthropoda; class Insecta; order Diptera; family Muscidae; genus Philornis; species Philornis downsi. Next base: position 426,601 of record JAHXMU010026488.1, read on the forward strand.
ACATGTTTTTTGCCAACTTGCCTCTAACATGCCTTAAGGGCATTTTTAATCTGATATATATTTGTACATGAATTAATAAATACAAAAAAAAAAAAAAAACAAAAAATATATGAACTGGATGAAATAAAAACTCATCTAGTTAGGATTATCTAATTTTGATCAATACTCGCCATTTTATTTGCAGTTTCATAATTTGCCGAGTGAAGAAATTCTGGTTGCTATTGGTAAAAGTGTTCATCATCTAAATTTCACAAATTTTTTACCATCAAGAACATTTCGGAAATATTTGAGAAGGTGATAATCTCTGGGCACTAGATGTGGATTATACGGTGGCTGCGATAGAATCTCCCACCTAAGTTATCGGACCTTTTGTCGTGTCGTTGAGGGCGTGTGCGGCTTGATGTTGTCTTGATGGAATATAACGCCAATGGCCAATTCTGGCCACTTCTAGTCAATCGCCTGCTTCAATCTGATAAATTGCTGATAATAGAGATTTGGAAAAAACTCCTTGTGCATGATTCCCTTTTAAAACCAATTCTTCTTAAACGCTAAGTAAGAATCAGCTGTCGTTATGCGATCTACATTTCATTACGGTTTACTATCCGTTCCTTCCTTTTCCGATTAACTTACAAAGAGCGCTCTCTTTCCCTGTCTTCTATATATTTACTACCAGAATGGTAAAATTGAAACCATTGCTCTCCTGCCACATTTTTCTCTGCATGTTCCGTCTATTCACATTAGTCATAGTGGCGCTGATGAATATATCGAATTTTCTCTTGTTACCTCCATTTTGAAAAGCCGTAATCTACAACTAGCACTACCACTCACAAGACTGCCCAAGTCGCAAGACTTGTCATCTTCAAATCGCCATACCGTACTACTCGATGTAATGTATATACTCGTATTCTGTTAAAAAAAATAGCGGGAATTTTCCAATAAAACACAAGATATTTTTTATTCACTCAAATTTATTATATCGCTTTTAAAGTAGTACACGAATAACGAATAATCCAATCATCAAAAGGGTTCTAAACATATTTTTCGGAGAAGATTTCGGTTTTCGCTGCGAATTCGCTTTTATATGTTTGACTGAAAATGGGTTGCCTTGGAGTGGTCAGTTGAGTCTTGGAAATATAAATATGGCTCTAACTATATCAGATGAATACGGTAGCTGCTCGATGACATTTTTAGAGTTTTGTTTGCCAGAAAATTTTCCACAATGATAGTTTTGTAGGATGATGTGTTATCATAGTGCAAAATTTATGAGTTTTCCCTCCACAAATCAACCTTTTTCCAACGAATTTGGTCTTTCAAACGCCGCATAACACCCAGTCAATATTCCTTGTTTACCGTCTGACCTTTTGGCAGGAATGCCGAGTGCACAACTCCGCGATAATCAAAGGAAACAGTCAATATTACTTTGACCTTTGATCGACTTTGACGTGTTATTTAAGGTTTCGATCTAATTGGAGGGCGTCGTTCTGAAGTTTGTTTGCTGCTTTGCATGTTTAATCCATAAAGACATATCTCATCATTAGTTATAAAAGGCTATATGGATGTGGGGTCGGAATTGATTAGTTCCAGTATCTCTTCAGCGACCTGAACACGATAGAGTTTGAAGAGAATTCAGGTCCTTCGGAACTAGTCGGGAGACCAGGTGTAACAATCGTGTAAAATGTAACGAATGTATTCGTGAGATACAGAAGGATAAGCGACTGTTTCTCTCAAACTGGAATGACAATTTTTAGTCATCATTTCCTTCACTTTATCGACGCTACCTTCAGTTGAAAACTTTGATGGCCGACCAGAAAAAACAAATCTTTCTCCGCATTTCCAACGCTTTTGAATTCATTGCACCATACATATGTATGCACGTGTTTCTGTTAAAATCGGTTGACTATAAGCCTTTTGTAATATTTTTTATATTCAGCATGCGAAATTCCACTTTCAACTTAAAATTTGGGACAAATTCTTTGTTCGGTATACGTATTCATTGTAAAAATAGGGATGAACTAATAAAATTAAGCATTGCAGACAAACAAAATGGCAGATATTTTTTACAGAGTATAGTTTAGAGAACTGTCGTGCTAACTTACAAACAAAAATATTTTTCTAATCCCTTTAATCAAGCGTTTTGAATTAATAGTTCCCGGTGCTTTAATAACAGAATGTACATCGCGAGTTAAGGTTTGTTTAGCTTTAAGCTGATATCATGTTTACTTTCTTACAAATCTTGAAGTCAAATAGTAGTGCCACCATCGGTAACTAATTATATATCAAAAAGACACTTAAATCAGGATTAAACCAACTTACATGGTCTTTTTTTATCCGCGCATTATTTTCGCTGGCAGTTCCAAAAGCGGCGTAAAGTAGATTTCTCATTTTTTCGCCACTTTAATGCTATTGAGCTGTTGTAGTTAGAAATAAACAAATGGAAGTTTCAAAAGGTAAACAATTTCGATCAGGTGAAATGACTAAAAAACAGCCTCCTTCCTTTTTTTGTTGAAATGTAATGGATTTGTTCTGCAATTCTTAATTTTATGCAATGATCCGTAATGTTTGACTTTTACCCTTCACCCATTTTTAGTCATGGGAATGTCGAAAGAAAACGTTAAAGTTTTCAAAGTTTTCTGAAAATGGCTGCTGATCTAATAGTTGGATAAACTTAAGTGTGTCGTATACAAGATAGTTTCCAGACTGAACTTTTCCTTGTAAAACGTTTTAAATCATCTTTTAGTTATATCACATATAAAGATATCTTTGTCAGCTTATCAGATCATATGAGATAACATAGAATACTCAAGCGTATATTTATTAATTTTATATACATTTTAAGTAACTAAATTTACGCGACGAAGTTAAATTTATCTTCTACTTCAGCTAGTCGAAATATTGATAAGGTTTCGATATTTTGTCATCCGGTTCCAAACCACATGGACGTCTAAATTCCTGACCGACCGAATGGAACCATTCATTGCAAACTGCAGAATAAATATATTTGTTATAATTAATATTTCAAATGACTTCACCAAGTTTGAAACTTACTCCATTTGCTGCCTTTTATGACTGGACAACCTGCGTGTATGGTGCGGTGATCCCTTTTACCAGATTTATGCAAATTATACCACACAAGTAGACTGCCTTTAATAGGTGGCACTGCTAAATGCAGATATGGGAAAGCGGTGGCGCCACCCATTTCGACCTCATTGATCTGTGGGGGAATTAGAAAATATGGTAATCAAAATGAGTTAGTGCGTACGGAGCACAATGAATCTTTCTACGGGAAAACTAATAGAGAATTTTCAGTCAGTTATACTGGGAAGTACCATAAGAGACGTGGTTACTTGAGCGATTTTTATCAAATTTTGCCTGATAATAAAGGTTGGCGCATAAGCAAAGTTTTCCTCAATATTTGCTTGCACTAGAGGAATGGTCACTTCATTTCGAACTGCTCGAGGTCTTCCAGTACGCGGAAGATCACAGACAGCCAAAAACGCTGAACCAATTGGTAAATTGTTGGAACGCTAAGAGCATTTCGAACATGAAATAAATTTCGATATGATCTGAATAATCGAATGCTGACTTTCAATGTAAAATTGAAAAACTTTGGTTCTTTGTTTTGTGCTGAACCTTTCCATCATAAATTTCCCAAGTATTATTTAGTTAATTCTGTAAAAAGACGACAGAAAAAAACTTAAACAAAAAATGTATTCACTGATCAAATCTTAACGCCACCCTGTATAAGGCAATACAATGAACTAAAATCCAGGTCGTTGCAGTCTACAAATTGGGAGTTTTATAAAAAAATATTAATTTGCAGATACTCGGTCAATTTGCATAGGTGGTGCAAGGAGTGGTGTGACAATGATGTCGATTTTCATTCTCAGATATTGTCTTTGCAAACTGTTTGCAAAATCGTATCCCAAATGTTGCTGCATTTAGTGCAACTGTATAGGGGATATAAATCTAAGAATGTATGGATTAAAGCGGTCATTTGTGTGGGAGGTACTAGAATTAATAGTGCCAATTCAGAAGTTACGTTACCCAAAAATATATTCTGATTTAAGGCCCTTACATGTATTACTATTTTTATTCGAAATCTTTAAAATTACTTAGAGCAAAGAAATCATAATTTATTTAAAATGTTTATCAACTTTTTTGTGTCTTCTTTGTTAGGTCAGTTAGTTTTGCGAACGCTTTCGTAGGCAGGCCTATTAGAAGAGTTAAAGAAACTCCATATTCTCGTTGGTCTCTTGACCTTAATGCATCTGATTTCTGATTGTTCATTTAATGCATCCAGTAGGTTTACAAAGGAAATTAATAAATTTCGATAGTTAAAGGCAATGCATTCGAATGATAACTGAAAATTGAAACAATTTCTGCTAAAACCATTCAGCCTGTAATGAGCAGCGGAATCGCATAGGTGTGCTGAGCCTGGAGGTCATGTAAATTCAATTATTTTGAAACTTTCTGAAAGGATAGGAATAGAGGTGAAGCCCGAAAATTCTACTAACGATAAGAAGTAATCACAAATTATAAACAACCAAAGTAGTATACCGACGTACACCCTGTATATTTACAAATCCTTAGAATATAACTTTAACAATGTTAAACAACTTTAACTTTCTTGAAACTTTAGCCCTTGAAGCTTGAAAGTAACAGAGAATATACACCCACACAGTTGGAATTTCAATATGCTGTCACTTTCCGAACGCTTCCATTAGAGTCTTTATAATTTCTGGTGGCTTATCGTAATGCTAGTATGGTCGCGTACAATAACAAATTTTCAGAATAAATATCTATGTTTTACTTTACTACTTTGTCATGAAAGCTGGTCCTAAGCGACTTCAAAAACTTTTGATCTGCACACACATATCAGGACAAGCAGTTCTTACTTGAATGCACCGAGTGAATACCTTATTGAATTCTTTTTTTAAATAGCGAATTGCTTCTTTTCTATTTTACACAATCGACATAATCTTCGATTGGCAACATCAACAATAAATTAATATGCCAACATTGACATCGATTTTGGGCTTAAGAAGGTTATAGAATTTATCTATGTGCGAAACGTCAACTTTCTGCCACAGATCCCCTAACTTTCTCTCCATTTTTATACGAGAAAGATTCACTCTGCTCTTGTGATTAATTTGTATTTACTTACATATATTAAGGCTGTTAATATTCGATTACCCCTTCCGGGATAAGTGATATCAGGTACACTAGAAGCGTCCAAATGAGGTGCATAATGACCTCCTATGCCATAGTTGGCTACTTGCAGTGATTCTCCGCTTTCAATACTCAAGCCTGTTATATCCTGCAAACGTTGCGATATTTTGCCTAGAAAGCCATATTCGCCAAAAGACAGCCAGGTACTTTTACTAATGCGCTGTTCCACAATGCGTGTTTCGTTCTTGTCCCCAACTGCGGATCTTTCTAAGCTATTTGTGGCTGCCTCAATAATCTGTCTGCTTTCATTCGCTGAAATAACCTGATGATAGTAGGCAACGAATGGATCAAAATTTAACTCCTCCATTTTCAGGGGACTCAAGAAATAGAAGGGAACATTGTTTGAAACATAACGACAATGCAAGTTACGTTTTACTGCAGGAATCTGTTCCAATGTACCACTACAGACTTGAGTATACAGACGTCCTATATCAGTGGCCATATCTGTGCTAGAGTTTGGTATTATGCGCAAACGTCGCTGTTGCCTGACACCATCTTCGAAGACGAGCTTATTTTGAAGGCCATATTTGTTGTTAGGATCCAGCTCTAACAGTTCCTTATTCATAGTCACAGCCAATCTATGGTTACCAGCACGGTGCAAAGCAGGTCCCAACAACTGCAAAATTTCGATTTTTGTTACATAAGAATACAAATTACGAATTTGTTCTTCCTGTGGACTGTCGTCTGTGATTCCTTCGTCAACGTTGATATCCCTTCCATAGTCATCCTCATCTTTCAGTTTATGGATGGCCTGGATCAACCATTCACTGGCGTGTAAATATTGCCTGGAATTATACAGACTACGGCCCAAATGGAAACAATCCTCTGACGTTAATTGTGCATTGTATTTCTTATCACCCAAATAACCATCGGCTATATCTTCCGCTTGGAGTTTATAGATGTGCTGCAATCGCGATATGCCTCGCGAGGCTCCCTCCAAATCGCTGATTGTTGGGACAGTAACTACTCCAGCGGATAAAGCAGAAAACTCACTGAAAGCTAATGTGAAGCGCACAATATTTTATTACTGACATCTGCAAATTATCTCGTTACACTCACTTGACAGTTGATGTATACGCTTTACCAGATCAGCGATTTGCTTCCAATCGACCACAAACCGCTTAACAGTTTTGAAGGCGTTAATGGGATTTTCAAAGAAATGATTTGTATCATTTTGAAATTTCACTTGTTCTAATTCGACTTCATTAAGGAATCTACGAGAAAACAAGTAAATTTAGGTAACAAAAAATGAAAAGTAAGCGATAGTAAGTAATAAATTAGTAAATTGAATCAATTAATAGTATACAATATATCATAATCTCAGACACGAAGGGATACAATTTTATAAGGAAGCTTTAAAGCAAACCTTTAATTTTAAAGAATTTGGTTTGACGAAGTGAAGTTTTCGTATGTAATAAAAAATAACCTCTTTTTTGGCTATATTAGGGTGGGGCTATTTATATATTGTATTACAAAACTTCTCCTAACTATAGGTGATCATTTACTGAAAACCTAACTCAGCTATAGCAAAGCAGAGCTCTATTAAAGAATACTTATTTCAGCTTTTGCTAAGCAGATTTTCTTGAAGAAAACTTATCTAACCATTACCAAAACAGGGTTTTTGTATACAAAACTCGTTCTTCTTCTTGGGTGGCGACTGGAATATCTGTTATACGCCGCCCGTAGAAAATAATTCCAAGCGCTTCGATCTTCTGCGCTTCTCCTCCTATTCGTCACACCATGTTTCGATAGTGTTTCAAAAGCTTGGTACTTCCAACGGAGTTTTGGTCGCCCTCTTCTGCGCCGTCCATTGTGTTCGTTGTCAAAAACTTTCCGTGCCAGAGCATTTGGCACCATCCGCACATGACCCAGCCAAAGCAATCGCTGTATATTAATGCGTTTGACCACGTCGATATCGGTATATAGCTCATACAGCTCATTATTCATGTGACACAGATACTCTCCGTTAACGATGATGGGTCCATATAGTTTTCGGAGTATTTTCCTGTCGAACTGCCACTACTAATTCATCCAGGATTCTGCGCCATATAATAAAACGCAGAACCAACGTCTGGTACAGTCGGAATTTTGTTTGTCGACAGAAGGTCTTATCATTGAATCGCTTGCTTAGCCCATAGTAACATCTGTTAGCAAGCAATGCTCTCCTCTTTATCTCCATGCTGACATCCTTCGTTTTGTTTACAGCGGAACCGAGGTACATAAATTCTTCTACCACTTTAAAATTGCAGTTGTCAACGTTCACACAGCGTCCCAAACGAGTAGACTCTTTGTTTGTTGATAATAATAACTTTGTTTTGTCCTCGTTTACCACCAGACGCATTTTCACTGTTTCCTTCTCGATGCTTGAGAAGGCTGCAGTAACATTTCACAGTTTTCGACCAATAATGTCTATGTCATCTGCATATGTGAGTAGCATATGGCTTTTGTTAAAGATGGTACCAGGCGTATTAACTGCAGCTTTTATCATAATCCTCCTCCTCCAGTATGTTGAAGAGGTCGCACGATAGACTGTCGCCCTGCCTAAATCCTCGATTGGTGTAAAAAGGCTCGCTAAATTCTTTTCCTATCTTTACTGAAGATTTCGTGTCAGTCAGTGGCATCCTACAAAAACATATAAGCTTCATAGAATTCCAAACTCAGACATGGCCTCACACACTTTTTGCCGTATCGAACTATCGAAGGCAGCTTTATAATCTACGAAAAGATGGTGCGTGTCGATCTGTTTTTCTTGGGTCTTCTTCAGATTTGTCACAGTGTGAATATCTGGTCAGTTGTTGATTTACCAGGTCTAAAGCCACACTGATAAGGTCCTTTCAGGTCAGTTAGAATCGGCGTTAGCCTTTCACACATCACACTCGGCAGGACCTTATAAGCAATGGGTAAAAGACTGATACCGCGATAGTTTCTACAAACACTTGAATGACCTTTTTTACAAAACTCGTTACTGGTGCAAATAAACAAAAAATTAAGCTTGATTTTAGAAAATAAATTTCACCTGTAGCTAAGCGAATCTTTCATTTCCATCTAACTTCACTTTTTATATGGAATTAATTCCAGCTGTTGCTAGTCGAAAAATTGTTTTAATAGCCTAGCTCAGCTCTACTTAAATAGCATTTTCTTATAGAAAACCTGTCTTAGCACTGCCTAAATACAGTTTTCTGATAGAAAACTTGTTTTGGCTCTACGTAAATAGAATTTTCTTATAGGAATTTTGTTCCAATCTAAGATAAATAGACTTTATTTTATAGGAAACTTATCTCAACTCTATCTAAACGGAATTATCTTATAGGAAACTCATTCCAGCTTCTCATAGACAAAATTTGTTTATAGAAAACAAATCTTAGCGAAACTTTTTGATACAAAACTTATTCCATTTAATAACTGAGCTTTTTTATACGGAATTTATTCCAGCTGGTGTCAGCGGAGTATTGTTTCTGTTTGGCTCAGTTTTACCTAAATAAAGTTGCCTTATAGAACACTTGTTTCACATCTACCTAAATAGAGTTCTCTTACAGAAGACTAGTGAGGGTTCTTCGCAAATAGAGTTTCTTTTTTTGGGAATCTGTTTTAACTACATCTAAATAGAGTTATTTTTCTTTATAGAAAACTTATCTCATCTTCTTAAAGAAAACTCGTCTCAGAGTTTTCGTATAAATAACTCGTTACGACTTCTGATAAACAAAGTCTACATATAGAAAACAAGTCTCGGAGTTTTCTTATAAGAACTTGATTAGATTTCACTTAAGTAGAGTTTTTTTAGAAGAAATTTGTTGAATTGAATTATAAAAACATGTTTCAGATTAAACCAAATAAAGCATTCTTTACAGAAAGCTTGCCTCAGTTCCATCCAAATATACATTTCTAGCAAAAAGATTGCTTTAAACAAGGTTTTCCTACAAATCCTTGAATATAAGCTGAGTTTTCTTATGCAAAACTCACTTCAGCAATAGCCAAGCTTATATTTCTTACAAAAATCTGGTCTCAGTTCGGGATAATCTCATTCTTTTATATTCGACTGCTGTAAGCCCTATATAAGAAAATTAAGCAAATAAGCAATAAGTAGTTAAAGTGCCATTTATAATTATGTCATAGCTCTTATGGAACAATTCTCCCAACTTAGGTATTGTAAAGCTTAGTTTTCTTTTATAGAACTTAGTTCAATCACTGCAAAGCATGGGTTTCTTACAAAATTTGCCTTACTTGCAACAGAGAGCACTTTTCTTACAGAGAAATTAAACAGTGTTTTTAATAGAAATCTTAATGCTGATTGTGGTCAAGTTTAAATACGGTCGTACTTCTGAACTGAGTGCTCTTCCATTTGGGATGTCCGATTGCGGTTGTTATGCCTAAAATCTTTGATAAAGTTTGTTATATTCTTATCACTGGTATATGAGTAAAACTTTACAAGCTTGTTGATCGCTTGATAGTGATTACAATTTTGCATAAATAGTTGGCTATGATGGGAATGAGAAAGTTCTAAATGTTTGGAGAAACATTGAAGTTACTATGTAGCACTAGCCTTTAAAGGAAGAGATTTTTGGGAATTATAAACACATTCTTGTTTTAACGATCTTTTGGAATAATTTTTGCCACCACAAGAAAAATGCTACTTTAGAAATCCCATGTGCTTAGAAACTTCTAAAAAAAGCGATTTTCGTGATCGAACGCTCCGTTTCCGCTACATTGGGGTTTTCTTACCTTTCCAACATTTTCATATTTTAGTGATGTCTTTCAGCCTGAATAACATTCTTTTTCGGAAATATTCAGTTGCAGTTAGCAGTATGAAGGCGTTCCTAAAATTAGCCGACCATATGTATAGTTTGAAAAAGTGGCAACCTTATAAAACATGTGTTTTAAGTTTCAAGGCCCAACGTTTTTTTTAGTATTTTTATTTGAGTCGTCAAAAGTAAACGATTTCAGTGAATTTACATGGTGAATAAACATGGAAAAAATTGGCCACCGTTATGTAATTCAATATTTTCATATAAAAGTCCAGTTCCAGTCCAACCAATATTAAAGCCGAGCTATATTCTACTCTGGAGAAGTCTGATCCTTCGTTTATGACTGTAAAATATTGCGTATCACAGTTTAAACGAGGCCATACGAGCTTCCTAGACGCATACCGTAGTCGTCGAGCAATTGATCGAGGATTTGAAAGTTGTGCGCAAGATGGGTGCCGCGCTTACTTTCAATACAGCAAAAGCAGCGTCGTGAAGATGTTTCAGTAGAGTGTTTGACGATGTTTCAACGCAATAAAACTTAATTTTTGCGTTGATTTATAACAATGGATAAGACATGAGTCCACCACTTCACGGATGAGACAAAAGAACAGAAAAAGTCAGAGCAGTTCATTAGAATGGGAAAGTCATGGGTTTTGTTTTTTGGGGGTGCGCATGGGATTATTTTTATTGATTATCTGCAGAAAGAATAAAACATCAACGGCGCGTTATGGTCTGGAGATATCATTGGGCCGTATATTTTCGAGAATGACCTCAAGTCAAAGCTCTATGGCCATGTGAAAACCGACTTTTTTGGTCTGCGATTGAAGATTATGAATTGGAAGATACGTTTTTCAAACAAGGCGGTACCACGAGCTAATCAACTCGACCGATTTTGGCTTTATTCCGTGAGAAGTTTTCAGAAAGTGCAATTTCACATTTTGGCGACGTCAACTGCTGATCACTGACCACGATCATGCGATTTGACGCCGTTAGTTTTTTTTTTTTTGTGGGGAATATCAGAGACAGTGCTTCTGCATATAATCTCCAAATGTTGGAGCATTTGAAAACCAGTATTCTTCAAGTTATCGCCGAGATGCCGCCCGAAATGTGCGAAAAAGTGCTCGAAAACTACCTCAAAAGTATCCGCTGCTGGAATCAATCCAGAAGCGTATGCGGGATTGAACCCGTGGTACTACGAGCGCTATTCACCTGTGCTAACTATCGTGTCACAGTTGGTTGCAGAGCCTTCCTAAATCTTTTTAGCTTCATATCATTCAAACGGTCGCACTTGAAGTCAAACAAATTTATCTGACTTCATGTGTTTGATAAACTTCGTTCTGGGAATGAAAATAGACTGGATTACCATCCTTATTCTGGTGAATGATATATAAATAGACAGATTTATCGAAAACAGTGATCCCTCCGTAATTTTGGGTGGAGAGCTTCCAAAAATTATAATTTTGCTTTATTCATTGCGCTTTAATTCAGATCATTTATTGATGTTAATCTGTCGATTTATCACACTCCGTCTGTCACTCCGCACATTTTTGCACCCAACTTTTGCAAGGATGTTGAGAGAAGATATTTGCACGAGGAGGCCAAATCTGGTGAATACGGTGGCTGAGACATGATAACGGTTTTGTTTGGCAAAATAATCTCTCACAAGCAAATATGAATGAGCAGGTGCATTATCATGATGCAAAAGCCATGAATTTTTTTCATTAATTTCGGGCGCTTTTTTCGTGTTGCTTCAAGCAAACGACGCATAACTTCAACGTAATACTCCTTATTTAGCGTACGATCTTGTGGTTAGAACTTCTGATGCACTACGCCATGGTATTCGAAGAAAACCAAGAGCAAAACCTTGACATTTGATCGAACTTGGAGTGCTTTTTTTGATCTTGGCGATTGGGCTTTGGTTTCGATGTCATAATCTTATACCCATGATTCGCCACCAGTTACGACCATTCTAAGCAAATCTGAATCGTCGTTGACGTCATTCAGCAATTTCTGCGACGTTGTTTTTGGTCAGAATTCAGCAATTTTGGAACGAAATTCGCTGCCACACGCTTCATGCCAAAATTTGCCAGAAAATTGCATGGCATGAGCCAACCGATATACCAACATTCTCAGCAACTTCTCAAATTGTGGTTCGACGGTTCTCCATAACAATTTTCTTCACTTTCTCAACATTTTCATTGGTCGTGATGTGCTGGGGCGTCCAGAACGGGCGTCGTCATTTACATCTTCTCGACCTTCTGTGAAAAGCTTGTACCACTTGTAAACCTTTTTTTTTTTTTTGACTCAGAGTATTCTCACCGTATGCCACTGTCAACATTTCAAGTGTTTTTGAGCACTTAATTCCATTTTTTACACAACATTTTATGCAGCTTCTTTGATCCATTTTTTTCGATAACAGAAAATCGCCGATCACGCGAAACACTTGTCTTATTTATGCCTCTCACAAACAAACTAAACATGCTATGTTGATAAAACCGTCAACACATCTTCGAGACGAGTGTAGCAATATAAAAAAAAATAATAATCGAAAGTTAAATGTACGTAGCCCGCAAAATTTGAGCATTTCCCTTTTTTTTGAACACACCTCGTAGTTTACTTTACATTAGTGAATTTTTTGAAGTATTTTCATTATGCCTCCCTAAAAGTGTCACTGATTCGCACCGAAATGCTTTTGCCTGTTATCAGGTATTGTGATAAATTAAAAATCAATTTTCTCTTAACAGTCAGAACTTACCCTTCAATTTCTTTATTGAACTTTTCCACTTCGCGTATATGTGCATTCAAACAATCCAAATAGTAATCTTCTAAACTAACTAACTTCTCCAGGCCCGCAATAGAAGAAAAATAATCACATTTTATGTTATCGATCGATGACAGGAATAATATTAAACTCCAAAAATATCTTAATAATCTCATTTCTTTACGTCCCTGAGTCTTCAGTGAGACTGCTAATGTTGAAACTTCTTAAAGAACTAAATTGAAAATTTATTTAGCCTTAAAAAATGTAAATTCTAGATCGCATTGTTTATCCAAGTGTTTTCAACTAAAATACAAGAATATTAAATACCAGAATATTACATATATTACAAGAGTATTCTTCAAAAGATGAATATGACATTATGGGGTTATAACCAGTGCCAGATAAAAGTGGATATTTAAACATTTGTTCGGACATTAATCATATATTCGATACAAGTAGGAGACCCGTTTGTGCTCACATTTCATGTATTTACCATTTCGTGTGAATACTCTTAATGCCTTTATCATACATTGTACTCGTGTGTTTGTTTACATTTCTCCACATGTTGGCTGGCTTAAATGGGTATTTGAATGAATTACTATTATTGACATTAATTGTATGTTGTTGACAATTTCTTTTCTATCAAATTTGAACAATTTCTTTCTATACGTTTAGTGCTCAATGTGCTTGATTTAATAATGTGGAACCTATAACATTTCTGAACTTGCAGTGTCGTCCATACTCATAATAATTTAATAAACTGTTTTTCTATAAAAGAAAAATGGATTTAGAAACCTGTTAAAAAATATTTAGTTCTTGGTGATAGCAACATTTACTCAAATCGATAAAGAAAAAGCGGAACTGAGCGCGTTATGTTCAATTTAGTTCGTTAATGAAATTCTTATCAAATGCCGCAAGAATTAATTTGTGTGTCGACTGTCTTGTCAAATGGCGGGTGGGTCTCTTTCACACGGTCTATTGAACTCCTCCTCCGTCACTAAGTTATCAACGCGGCCTTTAATAATAATTTCGATGATGACTCATGTTTGAAATGTTTACTGCCTATTATTATATCATTGTAATCTACAAAGCTAAAGTGGCTAAGCTCACAAAACCTTTATTAAATAACAGTCAGATTAAATTTAAAACACATTCTGTTCAAAAAGTATCGGGAATTGGTCAATAACATACAAATTATTCATTATTTCAACACATTTATGGTATCGCCTTTTAAGTAGGCGCTCCATGTCAACGAATAATTCAATCGGTAAAACATTTTTCAAACGTTTTTGACGAAAAAGACTCAAAATTTTTTTTTCTCAAAATTTTCTTTTATGTCTTCTATCGCCTAAAAACGGAGGTCTCGAAGTAGAAATTTGATTTTTGTAAAAGGAAGCTTTATCAGGTGAATACGATGATATTTGTTAAGTTTTTGACAAGAAATTCATTCACAATGATGGCCTTGTAAGAGGGTGCGTTATCGTGGTGAAAATATATGTGTGTTGTTTCCACTATTGTGGCCTTTTTCGACAAATTTGCTCTCTCAAATGCCCAACAACGCCCTTATAATATTCAATATTTACTATCTGACCTTCTGGCTACAATTCTGAGTGCATAACACCGCGATTACCAAAAAACGATTTTCGTTTTAAACTCGATCGGAAAGCACCGTTGTCAAGCTTATTGACTAGTTTTCATGCGAAACTCCTAACCAACGTCTCATTACCAATAATAAATTCATTGATTCATTCTCCACCATGTCTTTAGCGATCATTACAGAATTTAGCTTTTTAAAGAAAATTCCGATATTTCAAAACTTGTCAAGCGGCAACATTTTTTATACCCAAACAATCATATAAAATGGAACGAATTGAACCGTAAGGCACAGAAATAAATATAACTTCTAAATATATATAACTACTAGCCGACCCGGCGAACGTTGCTTTGCCTTCAAATTTTAGCAGGAGCAGAAATAATTGATTTTTAATTTGTGGTTTGTATGGGAGGTACCACGCCCCATTGTCCAATCCCGCCCATATTTGCAGTAGCACTTAACATATGTACACCAAACCGATGTACCAAATTTTGTTCAAATACCGTAAGCAGGAGCAGAAATAATTGATTTTTAATTTTTTGTTTGTATGGGAGGTACCACGACCCTTTGTCCAATTAGACCGAATTGTAAATCTAAACCATTCCGGGCACCACACAGACGCATATACAAAAATTTATGCAGCCATTTAGGAGGAGTTCGCTGACAACGCCCGTACAGTAGAATTATATATATAAAGATTTTCAGTCACCATTTCCTTGACGTTATCCGTGTTAACTTTAGTTGAAGCAGATGATGGCCGACCAAAGTGAGATAAATCTTCCACAACATTTTGACTGCTTTTGATTGCATTGTACCACTTATATGTTCATACTCGTACGTTGTTGATAAAGTTCAATCTTCATACATCTTCCGTAAGATCTTTAGCAATTCGGTACATGAAATTCCACAAGAAACACAAAATTTGAGGAAAATTTGGATGAATTGACAAAATCGACCACTGTAAACATAAATATAATAAAGTAAATACATATAATAAAATAAAATACTTTTTAAAATTTGTTTACCACCTATTGCGAATTCATTGTAATTTAGCATCCAAAATGTCGATGTGTATTTGAAGCATTGCCAATTGTCGACTGATAACATAGAAATAGTTTAAATCGGTCTTGAATTAAACGTTAAAATTACGTATGTAATTTGAAAAAGATAAACATAAATTGAATATAACAGCTTGGCAACCCACTGATTAATGCAATACTTTTACATTAATACCTCTCCATTAATCAGTGGGTTGCCAACCAGTTATATTCTATTTATGTTTAAATTTTGTTCCTACAAATCGTATCAGAGATTTGAATGTTATAAATACATAAAAGCACTACATAAATAGTACTGAATGATTGTCAAATTGCAGATGTTTTCCTCTTATGACAATCCATTGTTAAATTCATTGGTGTTTCACTTAAATTTGCACCACAACTGGGCGAATAGTTGTGGCGAGTATTGTGATGTTTGGTACACAATGTTTTTGCTGGGTTGTCTTGATTTATGAGATATCACGGAAACAAAAAAAAAAACATTAAATAGGCTATTTTAGTGCAGTGTGTTTCCTGAAAAGGAAAAAAAAAAAATGGAAGTAATTCAAGGAGAATTACATTTTCACCACTTCTGAAGATGCAATCCATGCATATTTATCGCTTCCAACGAAGCAGTTTTGAACCACGTTCAAAAGCACCGCAGTGAAGTCCTTAAAGAAATGGTTTTATTTTTATTTATGATTAATTAAATTAAAGCAAAATGTGTTCGAATAAAGTATTTCATAAACTATTCGTTAAATAACATAATACGTTCCGAAGACGTAGTTTTTGGTACCCTTTTTTACCCTTTTTTATATGATGACCGATGCGCTTTGTTTGTCATTTTATTTGTGAAAACTACAAACATTTAGAGATAAATAAAGCATAAATATTTTTATCTGCTTAAGAATGTTTATCCCCAATACTGCAGAATGCAGCCATTGATAGAGGACATACAAACTTTGGCCCTACAAAAAATTAGGTGCTCTTCTAATTCAGCGCCTGTTTACTGGTTTTTTTTTTTTATAGAAAGTATCAAATTTATAGGGATCTGCGGACGGTTTTTTGAAGAAACTGACTTCTAATATAAATAATACAATAATAGTAAAGGGTGTCCCAACAAGAACGCCAGATTTAAAAAAACAGTCAATGGTGTTCAGTATCGTAAAACGATAACCAGTTTCTTCGTGCCTAGAATTGAAGAAATGAATGTGGAGGGCATGTGGTTTCAACAAGACGATGCTACATGTCATACAGCCAGAGAAACAATTCAATAGTTGCATCAGTCACTTCCCGGTCGTGTTATTTCGTGTTTTGGAGACCAAAATTGGCCGCCTAGATCGTGCAATTTAACATCATTAGACTTTTTTCTTTGGGTTTTTTTGAAGACGATGGTATACGCGAATAAGCCGACGACGACTCAAGTCTTAAAAGAGGAAATTGGACGCTGCATTAATGAAATACCACAGCATTTATGCAAAACGGTCATTGAAAATGTTATTAAAAGATCGCGTGTGTGCCATCAAAGCCGCGGCGACCATCTGCCCGATGTGTTGTTCCATACATAACCTCATTCTGTCTACTTTACGATATAATAAAGTTTCACGATCTTTTTCTAAATATCTGTGTTTTATTTAAAATTTAAATCTTGCGTTCTTGTTGGGACACCCTTTACAATAAGAAATCAATTCTCTGAGCAATGACAATTTGATTCGACTTTTCGTTACACTCATGTCACTCATGAATTTAAAAGAGAAGAGGTATTATAAAATAGCGCGTCCCTTTTATGACAACCCTATGTTAATTTCATATAGTAATGAATATTCGCTTCTTTGGATGCACTTTTTCATTTAATTTAATTTATTTATTTTGGCTTGTATTTTAAAGACTTCCGCTCAGTTATAAGTGAATTACAATATGCAACAATTCATCGATTATATTTAATCTGCTCAATAATATAAATTAAAAAAAAAACACATACTAAAATTTAAATATAAAATTTATAAAAATATAATATGATCTTAAAGAAAGTAAATTATTAAAAAAATATGAAAAAAAGACTAATTTACAAGTTAGAAGTTAATCGGTATATAATCTGGAATATAAGATAATCGGTATGTAATAAAGTCTGCTCACAATTTAATTGAAAACAAAATTTTACAGGAAAGTCTGAAAGTGTTGCAGAATGTGCCTTTTGTAAGCATCAGCACATAATTTAAAACATTTTAAATGGCTTGATAGTAAATTGTAAACTCGTACTACTTTTACTGCAAAAGCACGACCCATATGTGAGGTCATTTTAGGAATAAGAAGCTGCTTATTGCGAGTGGAATATGAATAAAGGTGTTTAAAAGAAATTTAGGACTACACAGTGGAACAACTTTATAAAACAACAACAAAAACCTCAAATCGATATAATTTTAGGACTACAGCTCAAGAAACTCTTAACATACGGTGTTGTTTTGAACATGACGCCTCAGTGAATACAAATACCTCATAACTCTATCTATTTATCTATCTCATAACGCCATCTGAATTTTCCTCAAATTTTGTTTATTAGTGCCACTATATAGCTCTAAACAATATTGAATACTGGGCTTGATATAAGCGTGAACCAATTTCTCCTTAACCGATCTAGGCAACACCAAATCAATGTTGTAAAACCTTCGGAGTGAATAATTTGAACGCTGGACTGCATTATCCACATGATAGTTAAAGCTTAGTTTGTTATCTGAAACTATTCCCAAACAATGTACACTGTGAACCACTTTAATACGTGCGCCACGATAAGATAAACTCAGGTTTAAATCATGATTATAAAAAATCATAGCTTTTGTTTTTGGAATGTTGATTGAGAGTTTATTTTACGTCATCCGTGAGCAGATCAAATTTAATGCATAATTAATATTACTTTGCAGGATATCAGCAAATTGATATTCACCCTTAAAGAGCAATTGTACATCATCTGCAAATGAAAAGGGATGATAATAAACAGGTCATTCAAGTATAAATATATATAAAAGTATTGGTCCAATTACCATGAGGAACACCGCTTTGGACAGGTAAAACAGAAGGCAACGAAATCATTGACAATAACATATTGACTCACCATATATATAGATATGATGAAATCAATCGACAGGTATTAACGTCGAAATTAAAATTGGTGTATGAGTATAACTTATCTAATAAAACACCATAACTAACACGATCAAATGCCTTTTCTAAATCCAAGGGCAATAATACACAAACCTTTTGATCGCACCCTTCTTTCTTTATGGTATCAATAAGACCAATAAGTAGTCCAGTGGTAATTAGATAGGAATTAGGTAGGAAATAGAGGTTAGAAATGCTCTCGCTCAATTTGTGCTCAATCAAACAAATAATGACTTTCAGAAAATGTACGTGACACAACTGTGTGATCCCTTATATTTCCGGCGGATCACATTGGTCACATGTGACGGAATTGTTTAGAATCGCTTATATTTAAATCAATATGGGGTATTAAATGCTGAATTTATAAGCATTGTTTTGACGTATTTTTAATAGTAACTACAATTTTTTTTCAATTAAACTGAAGATATATGTGAATAAAATGCTTGATAATACATTTTTTTATTATTTCTCTTATTTATTTCCATGTACATGAAGAACCATAGCAAAAAGTAGGCTTCGGCCAGGTTCGTTAATATATCATAAAACAAATGGAAAAACTTAAGCCTGATGTTGATCAGTAGTTTTCTATATTCCACTGGTTTTGTTCTCATAACTAGAGCAAATAAATACAGACATTTCAATCGGGTGAATAATATAAACATAAATATAAAAACAAATTCTATTGTAATTCGTACACTAAAGACAACAATCTGAAATATCGTAGATGAGGGGGATTTATTTATGGAATAAATGGAACACAAATATGCTGGCGAATGTGTAGGGTGATTTTTTAATCGCAGTTATTTTAAAAATCGAATAAAACACCCAAATATGCATCATATATTAAAAATTTTTATTGGAATCAATAAATTGGTTTTTGCCATTAAATTCTTAAAGATAATTTCATGTAAATGGACATTTTGAGACAGAGCCGCGGACAAGCTCTGTCTCAAAATGTCCATTCGGAAGATCCAATTTTCGGTCGCTTTTTCGAGCATTTCGACCTGTATTCCACAAATAACTCGTGTTATGTTATCCTCTAAAGCTTCAATAGTGTTCACTTGTCCACATAGACTAACAACTTGACATAACCCCACAAGAAATCGCAAGATCTTGAGGGCAAACTCACAGGGCCAAATCGAGAGATAAGCTGCTCACCAAATGCATTCCTCAATATGTCCATTGTTTTACGAGCACATGTCAACCGAGTTCAACTCAGCCAATTGGGGCAAGAAAAAAAAAATCGCGTATCATGGCTTAATATCTTTCGCCGTTGACGGTAACGTTTCTTCCACGGTTGTCTTTGAAGAAAAATGGACCGATGATGCCACCAGCCCATAAACCTCACCAGACTGTCGTTTTTTCGGGATGCATCTGTAATTCATGTATGGCATGTGGCTGTTCGTCACCCAGATGCGACAGTTTTGCTCGTTTACGTATCCATTCAGCAAGAATCGATCCTCATCGCCAAACACAATTTTTCGATAAAACAGCGGATTTTCATTGAGCTTTTGTAAGGTCCATTCACCAAAAATTAGACGTTGTGGTTGGTTATTCGGCTTCAATTTTTGCGTGAGTTGAATTTTACAGGCTTTCAAACCCAAATCAACGCGTAAAATTTTCCTTGTGCTTGAGTAAAACGTGCCCAATCGCTGAGAACGGCGACGGATATATATTTTAAGATCATTATTAACGCTGGTCGCTACGGCTGCAATATTTTCTTCGGTACGCACTCTACGCATGCGAGTCGATGGTTTTATGTCCAACAAAGTAAATTTGGTGCGAAATTTGCTGTTAGAGATAATAGATAACACGAATTGTTGATTCAGCAGGTCGATTATGACGGCCATCAAATGGTCCTATCAAACGATGCACATTTGTCACAGAGCACGAATTTTGATAATAAATTTCAACGATTTGCAATCGTTGCTCCTGTGTTAGTCTTTCCATGAAGAAATGGCAGAGTATACTATACACTTTGCACTTTGACAGATGACGTTTGGACGCCATTGCCAACCAGTGCTGCCAATCTGAAAAACTTAAACTTAAAAAATCACCTTATATAACATTTCATAAACTGAATTAGTTGTTCGATAACCATCATAAAGAGAGTACAAAAAACAGCTGATTAAACGCGAAAGTTTTTTGTAAATTTCAATTAAATTTTATTAATTTTATTATAATGAATCCCAAACGTAAGAAATTCTGGGGCAGCAACCCACGGTTTAAGGCGCAGAAAATTGGGCACATTAATAATACCAACAGGTTTACTGATCTGTCAGATCCCGACGACAGTGATGACATGGATGAAGATCAAACCACTCCTGTAGATGTTAAGGTTCCTCCAATTGTTGTGGACAACACCCACAACTTTAGTTCGGTCATCAAGCTTTTTGGTTCAAAATGCAGCTACAAAAGAATGTCGATTGGTACAAAAGTTTTACCAAAATCTATGCCAGATTATGACGACATCATCAAAACTCTAAAAGGTAATGCGATGCTGTTTTACACCCACCCGGTTAAGGATACCAAAAAATTTAAGTTGACCTTATTCGGCCTGCCAAAGCTTGAAATAGGAGAAATAGCAGACGAATTTAAAATGAAATATAATATCGAGCCAGTCAAAATTAGCGAAATCCAAACTGCTCGTTCCAACCGCGATGACGCATTATATATACTAGAATTTGATCGTTCACACATATCGAAACGAGAAGTCCGAAAAATAAAATACGTGTGTGGAATTGTTATTTATTGGAGAAATCCTCTGAGGCGAGCAAGAGGCCCGACGCAGTGTTCCAAATGCGCCATGTATGGCCATGGTTCTGCAAATTGTTTTAGGCCTAAAGCATGCTTAGGCTGCGGCGGACCCCACGACTATGCAACATGTCAGCTACAGAAAGTGCCAACAGATGATGCCGTTGTTTATAAATGTTTCAACTGCAACAAGATGAAACTGAAAAACATAAACCACCGCGCTGATGATCCACGTTGCCCTTGCCGTAAGGAATATTTGGAAATTCGGCAAAAAGTCACTTTTAAGCGTCCTCAAATAAAATCAAAAATATCGCCGGAGTTCCGCCTGTCAAATGATGACTTTCCAAGTACATCCCAACAAGCGCCCAATCGTGCACCATATTCATGGGTCCACAAATCTCCAACTCCTAAAAATGTGCAGGCTACAAATAATATGCCTCACAGTGATAATGACCTGTCTAACGAAAAACTGTTAGAAATATATTTCGAAGCAATCGATGCTTTAGAAAAATGTCGAACCAAATACGACAAATTGAGAGTGCTAGGAAATATGCTTCGTCATGTCATATAGGCCCACTAATATAAATAGACTAAAAGTTATGCATTGGAACGCACAAGGCATAACAAATAGAAGCTCCATAATTCAATTGGAAAACTTTTTACAGAATAAGCAAATCCATATAGCTTTTATTAATGAAACATTTTTAAAACCGTATCATCAATTCAAACTCTCATCATATAAAGTATATCGAGCCGATAGAACAAGTCACGGCGGTGGAGTGTTGATTGCTGTAAGGGATAATATACCACACAAAATAATGCCTCTGAATCCAACAAAAGACATGGAAAACATTTCAATTTCGGTGAATATAAACCATCGGCCCATCAGAGTAACTTCTGCATATTATCCCAAGCACACGGCGAACTTTATCCATGACTTAAATAAAATAACCTCAGCAGATGAGTTTTTTATATTCGGCGATCTAAATGCACATCACGGAAGTTGGAACTGCGGACGAAATAATACAGCTGGCAATTGTTTATATAATCATCAGCTTCAATCCAGCTACTATGTTTATGCACCTTACGATTTCACTCGATTTCCTCAAGGTGGATCTGCAAATCAACCATCTGTAGTTGACATCCTGCTCACAAACTCCAGTCTGAATATATCGCCGCTTGAAACCCATCCGGGCCTGATGTCTTCAGATCATGTTCCAGTCTGCTGCGAAATATACGGGTCAGTCGTCCAAACTGAAGTTCTTGTCCCAATGTTGAAACTAGCCAATTGGAGTGCAATACAAAGTTGGGCCGATACTGAAATTAACAATCAAAACATTGAATATTCCTCTATAAGTTCGTCAAATGTGGAAGATATGCTTACCCGTTTAACAAAAGTTGTCCAGGATGCTACGGAGAAAGTTCCAAAAATCAAACGGCAAGTATGGCAAAAACGAATTTCAGAAACAAGCATATATTTAATTGGTCAAAGAAAGCGTTTCACACGTCGATTACAAAGATCTACGGATACCTCAGAGAGAAACACTTTAACATGTGTTATTAAACAGCTGACCGCTCTGATCGATTGGCATGTTTGTAATGACAGAAATAACAGCTGGAACAAATTCTTACAAGAGTTGCCACCCGGCAAGAAAAAATTCTGGGAGTTAAAAAAAAGCATTAAAGGGAAAAGATGTACTGTTGAAAAATTAAAAGTTAATGGACAAGAGATTTTAAGTAACGAAAATAAAGCAAATCATATTGCGGATATTTTCGAAGATGCCCACAAAATTACTATTACTTCAAATTCGACTGTCGAAAACAAAGTAGAAAAACATATTAAGTGGCTAGACTCACAAAACATCCCAAACAGTGTGTCCGATGCATTAACTTCTGTTGAAGAGGTTAAATCTACTATTTTCAATTTAAATAACAGGAAAGCTGCTGGTATTGATGGTATAAAACCAATATTCTTAAAGAAGATGCCAAATGTTTTCTTTTTGAAACTAGCTTTAATTTTCAATTGGTGCTTAAGTAACGGATACTTCCCCAAACAATTTAAAAAGGCGAAAGTGGTTCCAATTTTAAAAACTGGAAAAGACGCAAGTCAAGCTAGCAGCTACAGACCAATCAGCATTTTAAGTGGACTCTCCAAAGTATTTGAGAAAATTATACAAAGCAGGATATCTGAATACTCAGAATCAAATGGTGTCATACACAAAGAACAATTTGGCTTTAGAAGGCATCACTCAACCACACACCAACTGAAAAGAGTACTAAATTTCATCACTAATAACAAGCAAAACAGAAAATCCACAGGCATTGTGTTTCTAGACATAGAAAAGGCATTTGACTCAATCTGGCACAACGGTCTTATTTTTAAAATGAATCAGTTCCGATATCCGATTTACATACAGAAAATTATACAAAGCTTTCTGTCTGATAGATCATTTGTAGTAACGGTGGATGATGGTATTGCAACACAACGTTCAATTCCTGCAGGTGTTCCTCAAGGATCAATACTATCCCCACATCTGTATTCGATATTCATATCAGATTTCAAAACTCTGAAAAATCAATCTGTTGCATTCTATGCAGATGATTCAGCTCTTGTTACCACCGGAAAAGTCTCAAATGCTATTGTTAAAAATATGGCAAAAGCAGTTTTGGCTTCGAAGAAATACTTCGAAAAATGGAAAATAAAAATTAACTCCTCTAAAACAAAAGCTATAATTTTCCCGTACAACAAATCCCCTAAAAGAAAGCCAAGTATCGGATTATCAGTACAAGGAGTCGACATAAGCGTGGAAGATTCTGTCAAATATTTAGGCGTTATATTTGATAAAAAACTAACATTTAAAACTCATGTAGCTGAAGCATGCGAGAAAGCTATTAAATGTGGAAGAGCCCTCTACCCATTATTAAACAGAAACTCTAAACTTAACCATAAAAACAAACTGCTTATCTTTAAAATGTGCATTCGGCCCATTTTAACCTACGGATGTCAAATTTGGTACCCAAAATTGGCGAACTGTCACAGGAAAAAACTGCAAATTGTCCAAAACAAAAACTTGAAATGTATCTACAACCTGAACAGAAGATACTCAACGAATCGATTACATTGCAAATACAAACAAAAACTAATGAATAGCTTCTTAAAAGACCTCACACAAAGATTTGAAGATAAATGTAGATCTTCTAATATAGAACTAATAAAAAATTTGTATCGATAATCATTTTTCAATCTTCTGAAAAGAAGATTCAAAAAGTGATTGTCCTTTAAAATTTTTCTAACTAAAATTAAAGGTTTTCCCTATCTTTTTCCTAAAATGTAAATAAATATGTATATACACAGTTTTCTTTTATCAATAATATTAGTTTTTTCTTGCTGCAATACATTATGTAATAACTCAAACTCTGTATATAATAAAATTAAATAAATTTTGAATTTGTAAGAATGATAGTGCAATAAATAAAAAAATAAAAAAAAAAAAAAAAAAAAACTGAATTAGAATCAAAATATTTCGTGGTGTCGGATGTATGAATCAGAATCAATATAATTTTTACTTTCTTTTCATATGTATTTGAAACAATATTGAACACAATTTCATTTCGAGTGTCAGAATCAGAACGAAAGATGTGCACGACTATGATTATCTTTCCTCCCTAATTAATTTAATTTAATTTTCTTATATTTTTAAGGTTAAAATCTATCATTTTCTAACTAAACAGGTTTCAAATTTTAATAATATTTTTTTTACTAACTAAACGAGTAATAATAAATGTCAAGAAATTGACGTTCTCACCGAAATATGACCCAGGTAGTGGAAAATTTATCTTTGGAAATTTAACCACTGTTTTCTTAATTCTATTTTGCTTTCTCTACCGACTTTATTAATGTATACCTTCTTTGCATATCACCTACCTATATTTGCTCACCTTTTAACTCGATTTTAATCGGTTACTCACTCGAATAACTGTGACAGCTCAATTATTTCCCCTCCCCTGTATTTTCTAATTATATCCGAACGAGCGAATGAAATCTAAACATTATTGATAAAAAAAAATATGAAATTTCAAAGTGTTATCTGAACGCTAATAGAATATTTCGAACTGTTTTCTTTCATATTTCTAAGGAATCAAAGTCAATAACTATTTCAGTTACCGATAAAAGACCGCCGGCTGCAAAACTAAAAACCACAACACCTACTAAAAGAGGCCAGTACAAGTTAAAAATAATTACTTTAACTTAGTAGAACACACGGTTTCGCGTCGCATACATCACCTCAGTGACGAATAATAGCATTTTCGAGTTAAGATATCGAGTACAATTGCCGGCGGTTGTAAAATATGCAGACTACGTGTCTAGTAATAATATTTGGAATAATTTTTCTCGTAAATTATGTGCGATGTCAAGAGCAAAGTTTTTCCACCTCCGTCGCAGGCATGGAACAACTTTTGTTTACCGAACAACTTCTAATCGATACCATTGAAAAATATACTGAGGAGTTACAGTCAAAAGTGGATACTTTGAAAAAGTGAGACACATAAGCGTGAAAAAAAATGTTGATGAAATATAAGAATAACTGAAATGTCTTAACTTTGAGTATTGCAGACATACTTCTAGAAAATATGAGCGCGTATATTGAGATTTATATTGAGCAATTAATCAGATATCCTCCCCAACTACTGTTTCGCATCTAATGAAATGAGTAAAACACTACCATTTGGAGCGTCTGCACATTTCATATCCAAACTACATATATTGAATCTACTATTGCGCCACCTATTGTGCATTATGTGTACCATACTAGACTTGTATACAATGAAATGCACGGTATTCCAGTTTGACAAAACTGTCTTGAAGTTCGTAGAACCATTAGCCAATAATCCATTTTACGAGAAATTGCATTACATTTTTCAATATTTGTTTCTATATCATTGAATTACAATGTTCATAACAATATGATTTGCTCTGTCAATGTATAAAAATTATTCTTTATGACATCCTTGTATGTCAAGCATCAGTAAAATTTTAAAATACAAAAGCCCAAGGTAGCAAGAAATGTTGCTATTTTTTATATTTGTTACATCTGTGCACAAAAATTGCTTTTTTACGCCTTAACAAAGTTGTAACACAAAGATGAAATGCGAGAGCGTTCCCAAAATTAGTCGACCTAACAAAGGAGGCGCAAAAGGATTGGGAACAATTTTCTTTACTTTTCAACATAACCTGTTGTTCACTGTTTCCAGTTTTTGTACCCTGTTTATAGTAAAAGCTGTTAAATTCCTTAAAACAGCCATCGACCACAGACTCTACCTGTTTAATGTTGGCAAATTTTTTCCCACCGAAACATTTTTTAAATCTTGAAATTAGAAAATATTCCGAGGGAGCTAACTCTGGCGAATAAATTACGTGGTGAAGCAATTGGAACTTTAATTCATTAATTTTGGCCATCACAATAGAGGATGTGTGAACTGGAGCATTGTCATGATGAAACAACACTTTCTTTTTCACCAAATGTGAACTTTTTAACATAATTTCATTACCAAAGTGCTGCAGCAAATTAGCACAATATTTGCCGTTGATGGTTTTTCCTTTCTGAAGATAATCAATGCAAATAATCCCAAGGGCATCCCAAAAAACAGACACCATGACCCTGCCTGCAGATGGAACCGTCTTCGCCTTCTTTGGACACGATTCTCTCATGCCAGTCCACTTGTTTGACTGTTCTTTTGCCATAAGCATGAGGTGGTGGACCCGTATCTCATCCATGATGAAACATTACTGAAACATCTTCAAATCTTCGGTTAATATACGATGTATAGCACTTTTTGAAATGCCATTTCGTTTCAGCTACTCCCACGATTCTCCCATTCCAGTCTGCGGCTTTGATCATTTCTCTTCCTTTGTCTCAGGTATGAAGCGATGGACCCATGTTTCATTCACGGTTATAATTCGATTCAAAAATTCGGCTTTATTACGGTGAAACATCGCCAAACACTCTACTGAAACATCTTCACGACGCTATGTTTGCTCTATTGAAAGCAAGCGCGGCACCCATTTTGCACATAGTTTTTTCATCTTAAAGTCTTCGGTCAAGGTATGATGTAAAACACTTTTTGAAATGTATATTATTTCAATTAGCTCACGCACTTTCAGGCGCAATTATCCACTGCTATTTTATGAATTTTTTACCGAGTCTGGCGTGAACATCTCAATTTGTCGACCACTAAGGTGTTCGTCTTGCCAGCTCGTACGGCCTCGTTTGAACTCTGCTGCGCAATATTTTACAGTCTAAAATGAAGGAGCAGACTCCGACAGAGTAGAATCTAGCTCAGCATTAATATTGGCTGCACTGAGACAGAGTAGAATCTATCTCAGCATTAATATTGGCTGCACTGAGACCTTTCAAATGGAAATATT
>JAHXMU010026488.1:454310-474677 GCA_019455685.1 Philornis downsi
TATTGACTGCACTGAGAACTTTCAAATGGAAATATTGAATATTTACAATTGACAACGAAGGAGCAGACTCCGACAGAGTAGAATTTAGCTCAGCATTAATATTGGCTGCAGTGAGACCTTTCAAATGGAAATATTGAATTACATAGTGGTGATCAGTTTTTTTTTCATGTTTACAAATTTACTGAGATTGTTTACTTTTAAAGGCTCAAATAAAAATACTAAACAACGTGGCGCCTTGAAATTTAATAAATATATTTTATAAGGTTGCCACTTTTCACCAAAATGTTTTTTTTTTTTCAACCTACTGGCATCATTTATACGTCGGATCGGTTAGTTTTGGGACCGCTCTCGTACCTTTATTTGCCAATTAAAATATGAATTTCGTTACAACTCTTGTTAAAGTACACCTACGCCTGAAGGATTAGGAGCATCATAATTTTGAATGTTATCAGTTTTGTCTTAATTTTACCTGTTTTCTCGCCTTAAAGTGTGGATTTGGAAAGATCGATTTTTATTGAGTCCCTGCTCTGTAATGCCAATTTTAAACCCCTATTTTTCAACCGTTTGCTATAAATAATAATACAATTTTTGTGTCCTTTCTTTCTTATTTGATCTCCCGAAAGTACGAATATCGCTAAATTCAATTCTAAGTCCACACATAATATCTAATGGGAATGCGCAGAACAATTTTTGTGATTCTATAGCCATTATGTCTAGTCAATGACACTATTTTCATCCCAACTTACTCTATTTTAGTCTCTAGAAGCACGAATTTAGAAAATGTTCTTCTTATTCTTATTCTAAAGGGATTGTAGATGCAAATTTTTGTTTATTCTAATTAATTTGTGATTTTACATTCATTTAATCTGTATCGAGATCAGTCAGAAAATTAGTCTGCCTATCAGTAAATCATTCAACAATTTTATATGAATAGAATATTTACATAAGCTGATGGACATACGAACTGATTGTGGTACGATGGCCACGGCTACTATCCATATGAACGTGGTTTTGAGTTTGTGTAAATCGTCTATAATTAATTGAGAGACAGTCACATTGATGTACTACAAACATATCATATAGTCGACCAGTCGATAAGTCTAGTAAAAAGTCGATAAGTCGACCAGTCGATAAGTCTAGTAAAGTAGTAAAAGCTTCTCAAACCGACGTTGGGAGTCATCATTAAACAGTAGATCTTCTTCAGCGGGTCTGCAAGTATACTGTATGCAGGCTCTCTGAATGCAAAATTCATTTCATTGTTCTTCGTCTGAATAACAATCTTTGCATATTAGTCAGTTTATTTGCCTTTTTGAACTTTGCTTGAAATTTGTTTGTTTTATAACATTTAATAAACTATAAAAATACCTGTATTAAAAGTTGTAATTTTAGGACAAGCGATTTGATGCATTAGCTATTTATATTTGGTATCATATTTTTTGCCAAATATTGGGGTTTAGAAGTATCAAAATTTCTTTTAATTTTAATTGCTTCAAAAATCTACCTCAGGTCCTTAAGTGTTAACTGTTTCCTATCTTCCTTTTGGAATCTCAACTACATTCTGTAGCAATTGATTTATAAAACATTTCAAATTGAACATTTTTACGTATTTGCATATTGCATTGCATATTTACATATTTATATTGTTAGGACAAAATATTCTAAATAAATTGTTGTATTTTTCTATCAGTTATGGGATGAATCAATACTGGGTTCACTGGTTGCACTTTGAGTAAACTTTTTAATAGCAAAATTTAGCCTAGATATGACTACGGGAAACAAACACAAGACCCAGGTATTTTTTTCAAATACTCGTATTGCAGGTCAATATTGAAATGGAGTGAAACAAACTGTATGTGAGGTATTAATAAAATCTCCATGAATTTCATCATGTAATGAAGATAACATCGTTGAAATGTCCGCCGCAACTTTGTACGGCAGCACGGATATGTCCAATTTTCAATGATTCTACTGCACAGATCCAACTGAATTCGAAAGATATCCAGTTTATGTTTATTTTGAGGGCATCGGTCAATTGCGGCATATTGGCATAGACACCTGCGACTTCAGAAAATCTCATAATTTTGAGAAAAAACGATATATTATATAGAGTGGCGCATAAGTAACGTTAAAGGCGACTATATTGAATGCGTTCTTGTGCATCGTTTGGCTTTAACTCGAACCAATTGCATCTTATATGGGAAAAGATATAATATATGTAAAACTCTTTGCAAAGACCGCCTAGACATCTCTAACAGCTAAGAATCTCACCTGGTGGAAGTCGCGGGATATTCCTCAATACTTGGTTGCACTCGAGCAATGGTCATTTCATTTCGAACTGCACGAACCAGCACGCGGAAGATCACAGACAGCCCCTTGGTGCCCAAAATGCTGAACCAATCGGTAAATTATTGGAGCGCTAGGAGCATTTCGAACATGAAAGAAATTTCGATATGATCTGAATAATCGAATGCTGACTTTCAATGTAAAATTGAACAACTTTGGTTCTTTTTTATGTGCTGAGCCTTTCCATCTTAATATTTATTCAATGATCAAACCTTAAAGTTACTTATGCGCCACCTTATATTATTATTAGGGTCTGAATGCAGAGAGCAGATTTTACTCCGAACATGGTTACATACAAAATAGTATATATTTCGTCGTACAAAATAGTATACATTTCGTCGGTTTAAGATCTACTTTAACCCGTATCTGGAAGTTACCAAAAATTTATCTAATTTGTTCGACTAGAAATTTATCTAATTTGTTCGACATTGAATGATATTTAGTAATTCCTTCAAATTTGGCTCGAAGGCCAAAAACCCAACAACTATTATCGGACAACCACTATATTCACCTGGTTATGGAAGGCTTTTTCTTCTTTCTAAACGTTAAACTATTAGGTGCGCAACTAAGTTCTCGCTGTTTACCAATAGATGGCGCCAGCTGTAAGTGCTGCTCGGATTCTGCCATAACCTATACGTCATGAGCCAAACTTAGGCATATGGTAAACATACCGCCTCGACACAATAGTGGTTTTCTTTCGACGTCAGGTTCTTTCGGTTGTGTGAATATGTACGATTGTGTGCCAAATAATCGTCATATAGGGAAAGTATTGATTTTCTTGTTTCAATCGAAGCAAACGGCGGCTGAAGCTCATCGAGAGCTTTAAAACGTTTGCGGAAATGCTGCTTTAAGTGAAACAGCGTGTTGGAGATTGGTTACGTAGCATTAAAAACGGTGATTTTGATGTTGATGACCATTTGCGTGAAGGAAGACGAAAAACCTTTGATAACACTGAATTGACGGCATCGTCAGATGAGGATCCATATCAAACGCAGGTAGATCTCGCTTCAGTATTAGGAGGTACCCGTCAAGCCATTTGTAAGCGATCGCGGGCGTTGGGAATGATTCAGAAGCAAGGAACTTGGGTTTTTTATGAGTTGAAGCCAAGGGACGTTGAGCGTCGTTTTTTCGCCTGTGGACAACTGCTTCAGCGACAAAAATGGAAGGGTTTTCTTCACCAGGTGATGAAAAATGGATTCTTTATAGCAATCAAAGAAAAGAAAGTCATGGGGGCTGCTCGGTCATGCTTCTACGTTGTCACCTCGGCCGAATATTCACGCTGTTAAGGTTATGCTCTTTATGTGATGGGACCAGGTCGGTGTTATTTATTAAGAGCTGTTGAAACCAAGCGAAACCATTACTGGGGACCGGTATCGACTTCAATTAATGCGATTGAGTCAAGTTCGGCGCGAGAAACGCCCACAATGCGCGGAGAGGCACGAAAAAGTAATTCTTCAGCGTGACAACGCTCGGTCTCACGTGGCCAATCTCGTTAAATCCCACTTCGAAAAGCTGAAATGGGAAGTCTTACCCCATCCGCCATATTTTCCGGATATGGCGTCGTCCGATTGTCATTTGTTCCGTTCGATGCCAAACGTCTGACTGACCAGCAGTTCCACTCATATGACGACATTAAGGAATGGCCTCAAAAAATGAACAGTTTTACCGTGATGGAATTCAAGCTTTGCCAGAAATATCGGAAGCTGGAAGTGTCGCTTCCTGTGAATCATTAGTAAGCATGTTTTCATAATAAAGTTGCATTTTTATAAAAAAAAAAAACAGTGAGAACTTCGTTGCGCACCTAAT
This sequence comes from Philornis downsi, assembly GCA_019455685.1. Lineage (NCBI taxonomy): Eukaryota > Metazoa > Arthropoda > Insecta > Diptera > Muscidae > Philornis > Philornis downsi. The sequence goes on from JAHXMU010026488.1 coordinate 458,460, forward strand.
ACTTTTTAAATTCGTTTGTCTTGGCAGCTTGTACGGCCTCGTTTAAACTCTGCTACCCAATATTTTACAGTCGCAAACGAAGGAACAGACTTTCTTTGGAGTAGAGTTTAGCTCTGCTTTAATATGGGTTGAAATGAGACCTTTCAAATGGAAATATTGACTTACAAAATGGTTACCATGTTTTTCCATGTTTACAAATTCACTGAGATCGTTCATTCTTGATGACTCAAATAAGATTACTAATTCTTGATGGCTCAAATAATACTGCTAATCAACGTGGCCCCTTGAAACTTAAAACGTATGTTTTATAAGGTTGGCACTTTTCATCAATATATTATTTTTTTTCAAACTACTATCATCATCTATACGTGAAGCCACCTAGTTTTGGGATCGCTCTAGTAATTGCTTTGTTCAGGAATTCACCTGCGGGCAGTTTCGATTGAGGTATTTCTGTTACATTTTGTACCATTTAATTCGCCACATTTGATGCCTCTGTAGGAAACCTGATTTTCGTAATACTACGCTCAACAATTAGGTATGGAAACATATTCTTCAAATTCGAGATATCTTTTTCAGACCTTTTGGGCGGAGTGGTAAGCAGTGACTCTACCAGTCGCAACAATTTTGTATCATAAATATAAATAAAAGGTTTCCTCGTTAGCAACCATATCGAATTTCTTGTTGCTTTTGTTCACTTAATGGACTGGAATAAAAATAGTTAATATATTACTATTGAAACTTTGCTAAATTTGTGGAAATTTCATCTAAAATTAAGTAATTTTTAAAAGTTTCCTAATTAACTCGTAATATTCATCAAGCGAATATTAAAAATTTTACTTTTATTCAAAGTCTAATAACTGAATTAAGAACTGAAAATGAAAAGGGCGTTAAGAACGCGGAAGAGTATCTCTATAATCCCCTAAATGGTTACTCACTTGTGCGACGAATGCACTACGACTGGCCTCATATTGAATTGTATTTGGCCAAACCTGTGGGCGAGGGTAAGTTCTTCCACATACGATATTGGTAAATTTGCAAAGCTATCAAATCTTTTTTTACAGATTATTTAAACATTCTACGAAAATATCGCCCACAAATGCCCACTTCGAGAGATTTAGAAGAAGCCTCTGAAGCAATTTATCGTCTACAGCTCACCTATGATTTGAAAGCATCAGATATGTCTGCAGGCATTTTGAATGGCCGCCAATATGAGTACGCCGTTTATAATCTGTGATATTCAGAACAGCTTAATTGTGTTTACAATTCTGTTATTATTTTCAGTGTCAAATTGAAAGCTATTGATTGTTATTTTATTGGCTATCACTTGTTCAGCAATGAAAAGTATTTTGATGCAGCTCATTGGATTTATAGCGCTATAGGTTCACATGCTGATTCGAATTACACAAAAATTTTGGAATTTGGCGGGGAAAAAGCTTGGTCATTGTATGCTGAGATTTTACTGAAACAGAGTATGATCTTTATGATATGTGAATAAGAAGTATATGGTAATAATACGCCTTTGATCATAGATCGTTACCAGGATGCTGTAATATCTATACAACAAGCTAGTAATTTAGTGCCGGAAGATGCGGCGCTAATGAAGCGCAAAATGGACATTGAACATCAATCGAAAATCAACAATGAGCCAGAAAAAGCGGTAATTTCTAATCTAATTTTTGATTTGATTTCTGAGCATTTGTTGTGGGGTCAAAATTATTCCCGATTTCAGTTCAGATTGAGAAAATACCATGTGAAACTGAATGTTTTCATTTTCATTTACGAATATTCGAAATTATGATGCTTGTGAAGTATTTAACTGCAATTGAGTCTTTCCGTTTACGCCACTGTGTTCAAGAAGTAATGCTAGTTTTACACTGAAATTTCACGGTTATGGCGAACCGTAGAAGTATTCTTATTTTTACGTTGGTAACACTATCACAGATATCTGTGCCAAAATTCTTACCATAAATTTTAGAATAAATAGAAATCCATTATTATTGCATGACATAGAAGGTTTTATATAGGTATAGCACAATAAGAATGATTCGAATTAAGTCAATTATTTTGTTTTCGATAACTTGTTGCCATTTTGAAACTACTTCCATTTTGCCTCTCCCATATTGCAAAATAACTCCCCTCATGCCTATTGCAAAAGAATTGGGACTAACGATTATCACAAACTTCTTTTGAGGCTAATTTTGCGCTCGACAAATCATTCGCCATATATAAAAACAGGTGGCAACCACTTGGTGTCAGGTGCGGCTATAAGAAAGATACATGAAAATCACCCAGCTGAGTTCCTGGATCTTCCAGCGACTCACCATCAAGGTGTGTAGCCTGAAATTATCCTGTTTGAACACTATTGGCCAAAGCTGCCCGCTTCTGGGTAGCGCCTCCTTCAATCCAATTATTAACAGTATAGGTCCAAATTAAGAGTTAGGCCGTAGGGGAGCAGCTCACAGGAGACGATTCCCTGCCATACAATTCTGAGTCAAGTAATTATAAAATTGTCTGCGTAGTTTTTTAAGTACGAAATCTTATATTTCTTACGCCATCTAGCGTAACCCCATCGCAGTTATACTCATGAAATATAGATTACTAAAGCCATCTATTGGAAAAATAATGCATTTCTTTTTACTATACCGTATAAATGTTATTAGTGTTGGAACTACACTTAGTTGCGTATGGCGCGAAAAGAGATTTTGACGAGTTTTACTATTTATGATTTTGTTGAAAAAAGAAATTACAGTTTGTGGGCGAAAGGACCCGACCAATCGCCTGAACATCATGCCATAGATGAATCAAGTTCAAAAAGATCACCAATCATCGTGGTATTGTGGTATTATGAGTTTCTTCGGCGTAGCGAAACTGTCAATAAATATTATTTTTTACGTGTTATAGATCTTTTGGATGAAACTCTGCGCAAGAAACTGTGCTTGCTCTTCGTGAATTCTTCGCTAGAAGTTTAATAACATGGTTCCACAATTATTGTACGCGTCTGCTTCAGAACTATGAAATTTCAGGCAAACTCAAAAGACTCAGAACTCAAAAGAACGACCCGGGGACATCGTTTTAGTTCAAGGATATTTAGCATGAGTCGCAGCTCGCCCTGAAAGCCATACTGGACTGTGACTATTTGGCATGCTTTGAAGATTGCAAGAAAACTTGGCATAAGTGCATTGCGAATTGGACTATCGAAAGTAGCTTTATACTCCACGAAAATTTAATATTTGTAAATCTGTTTTCTTGCGTTTTCTCCAGATGGTTATGTAAACATCTGGTTAGCTATGGGCTTACCACATCGATGGGTAAAAGACTTCCGCCACCATAGTTGATTTTCACACTAGGAACACTTTTTTTAGTTAGTGTTTAGCACCTGATGCATATTGAATATCAGCTCATCTCAATCGGCCTTAAGCTGCTCCGCTGGCAGGTCATCAGGATGAGCATCTTTGTTGTTCTTAATCCTTGGAGCTTTTACTATTATCTTGAGTTGGCTGTGTGCTGGACGGCCTATGCAATCACCAATAATTGGTTTAGTTTTTTCACTTGTGCTGCCATCCGAAGCTACTACCTTATAGAAATGCTCTTTCCAGACTTTCACCGCAGTCGTTACAGGAGGGGGCCCTGTTTCATAATATCCGCTTTGAACCTTTTGGTAGAATTTTCGGTATTCGCCTCTCTCCCTGAACCTATCAATATTTATGCTGCCCCACACTTTTTAAAGCGGTTTCTTCAGCTGAAAAAGCTGATGTGTCTCTCTTATCATAACGTTCCTTTTTAGCACGCATTACAATTGACTGCAGCGTTGCCATGTATATAGTATTCTTTAGAATACTTTCCTGCCATGTATATAGTTCTTTAGACGCAATGCGACATTCTTCATTATACCGTATGTTGTCTGAACCCAGTTGTTGTCGAATGTCCAATATGCTGCCACTGTTTGTCAGAAATATTAAGATAGAGGGCGTTCTTCCTTGGTAGTTGAGAAAGTTTGGTGAAGTAGACTGTATTTTGGAGGATATGCAACTTGACGACGTCCTGCACTCTTTGTGTTTGGTTACGTACGTTTTTCTCTCTGTTCAACGAATCGTATCTTAGCCTCGACCAGGTGATAATTCGAGTCTATGTTATCATCATTGATCACATACAAGTTCATCACACTAAAAGTATGGCAGTCATATGTTCCGTTCTCGGAAATATTGCTACGTTGGCTGAATTTTCTGACCGTTTAAGTAAGCACATCTTCCCTCCATATTTTGCCAAAAAAACTTCCAAGCAGAGTACGTATTTGCCCACCCATGAGTAACCCATACACATCGTTGTGGGCAATGAGTAATGGTAGCTTACACACTATCCATGGTGTAGAGTTCACGGCTTGTGCACTCTATCCACGTTTGCCAATTACTTAACTTAATTAATTCAATTACGTTAAAAAATAATACTCCCGAATTGTGCATGAATAAAATTTTATTTCGTCATACTTCTGTCTTCAGTTTGTAAGACCTGCACCCACCGCCTACGAATTCGGATGCCGCGGCGATTTCTCTAATAAACCTTCTCGTTTCCATTGCCTCTACAATACAACAACATCGGCATTTTTACGTTTGGCACCTTTAAAGATGGAAATTTTACATTTGGATCCGTATATGGTGCTGTATCATGATGTCATATCCGATCAAGAGATTGAAGATCTGAAGGAATTGGCAAAACCGAATTTAAAACGTGCCACCGTTTACAGTAGTGATGGAGCCAAATCGAAGGTAGTTAACACAAGAACATCGAAGTTCTCGTGGTTCCAAGATGATACCTCCAATACTACGCTACGCCTTAATCAACGCATACGAGATATGACCGGTTTTGATATAAACGGATCGGAAATGCTGCAGGTTATGAACTATGGCCTGGGAGGTCACTACGATAGTCACTTTGACTTTTTTAATGTCTCAGATGTAAGTGGGTGATATACGAAGGCTCGGAATTGTTTTCAATGGATAATAAACTAAAATTTCAACTTGCAGACAGCGGGTGTTGTGCGCGAACAAGGTGATCGCATTTCCACTGTATTGTTTTATGCAAGTATCATTGTTTTTGTTTTTTTTTTTGTTTGTTCGCAGCTGAAATGTGTGGAATGACGGCAAGTTATTGAAAATCTCTCTTTCAGCTGACTGATGTGGAACAGGGTGGCGCCACCGTCTTCCCCAACCTTGAGGCTGCTGTGTTTCCGCGCAAAGGCTCTGCCGTTGTTTGGTATAATTTGAATAATCGCCTCGAGGGTGATTGGTATACTCTGCATGCCGCCTGTCCTGTCATCGTGGGCTCCAAGTGGGGTATGTGCTAGTTAATGTTGTTATCGTTGACATTTGTCATGTCATACATTTTGAAATTGTCTGTTCTTGTTGTTTATTTGTCATCTGTTTTTTCTTCCTTTTCAGTTTGCAACAAATGGATCCGTGCCAAAGCTCAAGTGTTTAGAAGGCCTTGTTATATTTGATGAATGCTGAAATGCGATGAATAAATTAACTTTTTTTTATAGAATATGCGATTTTTCCTATAGTGGAGAAATCAATACATCATTGTTTGATTTATTGCATTAAGTTATTTAAAGATATATTGTTTCAATGCGAATTGTTGCAGTAGATGTTGATTGACTTTGACATTCCATTGCTGTTTGGGGGCCAAAAGGAATTGTGGATGGTAGATGGTAATGCTATTTTATTTGCCAATAAGTTATCGCCGCTAACTTGTTGAAAAATAGAACAAAAGAGTTGTTAAATGTGTCAGCAGAGGCCAGTTATTCCAAGCAATAAAAAGGAAATTATTGTAAAATACAGAGGTCGGCGCTAGAAATCTTACTACTACGAAATGTTCTGTAATTTTGTCAGTTTTGATTTTTTCATTTAAACGCTTTAGTATATCTCAAATACATTTTAAAACGTTGCACTCCACTAGTGGTAGTTCTGCTTACTTATGTGCCCATTAAGATGAAAAAGAGCTTCATCCTAAAGCAAGATGTTGGTTAACACTGAACAGTGATCATTATCTAGGTTACTTTAATTCTTGCGCCAATTAAATTTTGTGGGAATGCAGCTTTAGGTCTTTGCGTACAAAGCAGTGTAATGATCATTTATGCACATTCAAAGTAGCTGCGTGTTTCCGCCAAGAAGCCGACAGCTTTGGTTAATAGAAATCGAATTGTGTTCCATCAGAATAATACCAGATTACAAACATCATACATACCTAGTCCTGCCATATGTTCTGTTACAAATATAAAACGCGATAAAAAAAACCAATATTCATATTGTATTCAAAATTATTTCATTTATTAGAAGACAGTATTGGTTATTAAAAAAAATTGTATTCACTCGAAATGGTCGCCTTTTGCTTTAACACAAGCTTTCAAACGGTGTGGCCATTGGGCTATAGCCGCACGTACGATTTTCATGGAGATCGAGGACGCTGCTCTGGTTAATGCTTCCCAAATTCCTGTGGGGAGTCTTGCAAGCCATATTCTCCAATTCTGACCACAAAGCATAATCCAGTGGATTGAGATCTGGACTCTCTGATGGCCAATCTTCTGCTGCTATAAAGCCAGGAATATTGATTCTGAGCCACTCCTGCGTGGTTATAGCTTTGTGCGCAGGAGCAGAGTCCTGTTGGAAGATCCATCTATGTCCATTGAAAAGGGTATTGGTCAAACCCTTCACGACACCCTCTAGCACATCTTTTTGGTAAACCTTTGCACCAGTTTTTACGCCCTTTTCACAGAAATGGAGGGATGTGACACCATGGTGGGAGACCCCCACCAAACCATTACGGAAGAGGGATGATGGCCACGTTGAACCCTTGGAACAACTTTTTTCGCTTCCTTAGATGAAGTGGCATAAATTTTGTCATTTTGTTTGTTGAAAACTTCTTCCACGGTAAAAATTTTCTCATCCGTATACAGAATGTTTTTATGGCCATTGTCCGCGTGCCACTGCAAAAGTCGCTTGCATCTTTCCAGTCTAATTTTTTTTATCTGAGGAGTTAGAAGATGCTCCGTGGACCGACGATAGGCTTTCATATGCAGATCATGCCGAATCAGCCTGGACATGGATCTGGTTGATATATCCAATTCCTTGGACATGATTTTCTGCTTTCTAAGGGGATTTCTCCGAATTCTTTCACGCACTGCCTTTACTACCGCACTCGTACGGACAACGCGCGGGCGACCACTTTTTGACCTGTCTTCTACTCCAGACAATTCGCCGAAGCGAGCAATAGCACGATAAACGAACATTCTTGATATTCCGAGTGGTTTTAGCAACTCCAAAAATTTGGCCAGCACTCTTTCCGCACTCTTATGCAACGCTATTACGCCGACTCGATTCTCTTTAACGCCCCACTCCATGTTAATAGATTGCAAACTGAAACCAAACTGACTAGTATTCTTCACTAATCAGTGCATGTGTTCTGAAAAAAAAGTTAACGGTTCTATTCCCGCAAGAAGTTTTGAACAATAAGTGCTGGAAATTGTGTAACAGAACATATGGCAGGACTATGTACAATACATAATGTAACTATTTTCAAAAAGGCAATAAGTTGTCGAAAGTTTTGAATGTCGTGTAGAAATATTGAACATTTTACTACACCGTAAACATTGTACAGATTACCCAATAAATTTAATTTTCTTAGCTTTCTTTAGTTTTTTGAAAAAGAAACAATAAATGTTATTAGTAATAATAATTGTATTGGTAATAATAAATAATTGTTAATTGGAAAATTATCTTACAACCGGATAACGAGCCAGCATTAAGTTGATATTAACGCAATTTTCTTGAGTGTACGTGCGGCTGTGCTGCTGAGGCCTACAGCGAGCTCATATCTGTGGCTTTGGGTGCACTCATGTGTCAACGGCAACGATATCGGACTTCAATGAGTCCGAGTGAAGTAGTCAATAAGCATTCCAATTCCATTAACTTTGTTCATAAACTTACATACCATAGCCGCGATTAGTGTTAACCGCGGACACATTTGCTCATTGCATAGTTGTCACTTCTTTGAGTGCTACCAGATTGCCTGCCTGTGTCATAATAACATGTAATTTAACAAGTAACCAACAGAGCTGCTAATGCAAGAAGAGTTGGTCTAGATTGTAATTTCGCGATCGGTCTCGGTTGATGAACTAATGAGTGAAATACTTTAAAGTTAACCGCAGAGTACGCCGGCAAAGTGTTACTCCTACCTGTGGTGCAACTAATTCATTTTAACCCTTCAACTGTTGGAATTAAAGACTACAACGCACATTTCACTTTCAGCTACTTTCGAATTTCGATTAAACTACCATATTAACTGATATGATTTCGGCACTAAAATGTCTTTACCAAAAAACACGCTCTTTCTGTGAGCTGCATGACCTGTTCAAAATGTCGAGAGGGGTTAAACCTATAGGAAATTGAAAAGAAGTAAAGCAGAAGAAAACGAAAAAAGTGTGCTACATTAATGTCTGAAAATAGAGAAACTATTTCAATACACACAAGTGTAACATTTTCTTCAACATTTTTTGTTTTCTTCGGAAAAATTATTACCATTACCATTCACTTCCCGTGCAAACCACAGCTAATAAGAGGGGTAACTTTTAAAATGTATTGACTTTAAATAGTATTCGAAATGCACGCGTGATTGTCGGACGTTGTTAGAGCGAAATTAAATTAGTTAAGTTTTATTATTTAATTTCTTGTCTTAACGTTTGGAGTTAACTTCGCGTCGTTGGTAAAATGTTTTCTAAATCCCGTCTAATCGTCACGTTTCTCTCAATTTCCCTGCTGTGCTGTATTCAATGTCAGGACACAAAGGAGAAAAGTTTCTCCACCTCCATAGCTGGCATGGAACAGCTTCTGGAAATGGAACGGATATTAATTGAGAGTGTTGAACAATTCACCATGGAAATGCAAGCAAAAGTAACAAAGTTAAAAAAGTGAGTGATTAGAAAAGAGTAAAAAACACATCAAGACGCAAGTTAAAAAATGACAACAGCGACAAAAAGATGAAATTGACAGTGCGCGATAATGACAGCAAATAAAGAAAGCAGCAACAAAACATTTCAAATATTTTCAGTTGAGATCTCATTAAACTAGTTTTTAATTTTCATTACCACATTTTTGTTTCTATTCGTTTATATAATAAATCTCTGTTGCCTCATATGTCAATACGATTTTCCTCTTAATAAGAAAATATATATTATGAGTGCAAGCACGCTACCCTGGCCATGGTAGTAGACATGAAACTTATTATCGTGGTCCATAAAGTCTTGCACATGGCATGAAAAATTTGCACTTTTCTTGCATTTATGTTGTTTAATTTTGTATTCGCTGACGTACAAATTTGTATTAACCGGAAGAAAATAGACATACAAGTAAATATTCATCACGCATTGGATCGTGTATTTTCCTTCTTCTCATTCAGGTGGAACACTCAAAACAAGTGCAAATAGCCAATGTTGGACAACTGATTTACTGTAATCAGTGAGGACAAATTACAGTAGGCAACCAAATAGAAGGATAAATTTTTGGCGGAAGGGCGACTACATTGTTTTTAGCGCATTTCGGGTATCTAAACCGCGAAATGACAATAAACCCAGTGTCGAAATTTCAGTCAGATGAACTGACTTACATATTCTTTCACCCAACGTCCTTTTCATTGGTGCAAAAGTGCGAATGGTGCCCGAAAGGATATGGTAAATTGATGATTTTTTACAGAAAAATACTCTTAATTAGAATGCAATCAAAAGAAGTAATATTATAACTTTCTGAAGGTCCCTGTAGGGGCATCACTGATTTTTGTTTTTAAGAAAAAAAAGCCTCATTTACTAATTCGGCCAATTTATATGTGTGGTACTGTAAAAGGCCTGGCAATACAGGCCAATATGCACTCGCAGAAACAACTGATGTTAAATGCCTGATGCGCGCTAAATTGAACTTGAATTTAGTGCATTGCAATGGAAGAATCTAATGTAAAAATATGTGGGTGAATTTGTGTAATTTATACAGTGGTTACTAGATGAGGCATAGTTATCCGGTAGATTTTATTCAAATTTTACAAAGCATTATCATGCAATTCAAGCGATTCAGTAATAAAGCCCTCTCTCGACAGACAAAAGTATGACTGTACCAAATGTTGGTTCTACATGTCTTGATATATGGTGCATAATCTTTTAAAGGTAAAGGGATCATGCACGGGGATAACAAAGGGAAAGAGACAGCTTAACAAAAATGAATGATAAATTGCACAAATGAACAGAAAAGCCGTTTAGGTAAATGGCAAATATGCAAATTCAACTGCCAGAACTTACTGCAGTCTATGAAGCAGTGATTACAGCCAAAAAAATTTGATTACACTAAATAGGTCACTTTAAACGGAGACACCAGAGGGAGTGCGACAATGTAATTTATTATCTTTTTCAGAAGTTACTTAAACATACCCGCAATATACCTCAAATGTGATTGGATTCAGTATAACTGCTAGAAAAAAAAACAAAATTCCCTTGCCTCTCATGAAAGCGACACAGGGAAGTTTCTCACATTCAGTGACCTTATATGCATTCTATTTTTAGACTTATTAATCGGGACCTACAGTTTAACGACGATTCCGAACATTACCGTTTGAGGAGAATTTACCAGACTTGTCGATTACTCGACTACTCGAAGTGTTCGTTAGACACATCGAGATAACAACCGCTCAAATAATGGTACGTGACTGTACGAGTATGTGGTGTTGAACCTGCGATCATGTGAACGATAGTTGTAACTAGAAAAATATGAAGAGCTAAATATGTGTGTTTTCAATCTGTCGTTTATATGGGAAGTATCAGAACGGATGTGGTTTTTTGTTGAATTTTTGTGAAAGCTTACGGAGAATAAACAGTCAATATTTTGAACAAAATACTAGGCTACGGCAGACTACCGTTTAGAAATTGCAGACGAAATATTGAATTTCGGAAAATCGCCCAATTTTTGTATGTGTTTACGCGAATAAGTGGTGTGTGGTTTACTGAACCATCCACGTGCATTTGCCTAAACGGGTTTTCTTTTCATTTGTGCAATTTGTCTTTAATTTTTGTTAAGCTCTCTCTTTCCCTTTGTTATCCCCGTGCATGATCCCTTTACCCCAATTGGCTCATGTAAAAGTGTACAGCACTCTACTTCTTCTTCAGTAGCGATTGAAATAGACATCCTTATCTTTCATACGTCACCCGTAGAAAATAATTCCAAGCGCTTCGATCTTCTGCGCTTCTGGTCCTTCCAACGGAGTTTCGATCGCCCTCTTCTGCGCCGTCCATCAAGTTCGTTGTCGAAAACTTTCCGTGCCGGAGCATTTGAGTCCGTCCGCACGACATGACCCAGCCAACGCAATCGCTATATATTAACGCGTTTGACCACGTCGATGTCGGCATATAACTCATACAGCTCACTGTTCATGCGACGCTGGTACTCTCCGTTAATGATGATGAGTCTATATATTTTCCGGAGTATTTGCCTCTCGAAAACTGCCAGCACTGATTCATTCGTTTGCGTCATAACCCAAGATTATGCACCATTATATCGAGACAGGTAGAACCAACGTTTGGTACAGTCGTATTTTTGTCTGTCAAGAGAGGGCTTTATTACTGAATCGCCTTCATAGCCCATAGTAACATCTGTTAGCAAACAATACTCTGCTCTTTATCTCCATGCTGACATCACTCGTTTTGTTTACAGCGGAACCAAGGTAGATGAATTTGTCCACCACTTCAAAATTATAGTTGTCAACGTTCTCACAGCGTTCCAAACGAGTAGACTCTTTGTTCGTTGAATCCAATAATTTTGTTTTGTCCTCGTTTACCACCAGACCCAATTTCGTTGCTTCCTTCTCGATGCTTGAGAAGGTTGCAGTAACATCTCGCTGTTTTCTGCCAATGATATCTATGTCATCTGCGTATGCGAGTAATAGATGTTTTTTTTTTAAAGATGGCACCAGACGTGTTAACTGTAGCTTTCCTCATAATCACCTCTAACACTGTTGGCATGTAGAGCATTATAAGGGTTTATTATTACTCTCGTACACCTCGAAAGGTACGTAAGTATCCTCGCATTAAACTGCCGATTCCCTATTTACTACGTGAATAAATCTGCGTTTTATAACGTTTATATCAAAAACCTAATTACCCGTGTTTTTCTTTGTTCCCCCAATTATTTTCGGAGAAACTACTATGACCCCCAACAGTGTGAATCTTCACTTTAACAACCACTCACCTTGTACCAAATTTTACCAAAGTTGGCGCAATCATGTAAGAAATAGGAATCTAAGACGATATGGGTTAAATGGATCGTTTGTATAGGAAGTACCTTAATGGGCGTTGATAACCGATTCATTATTTCAAATTCTGCTAAGCCTAACACAAATTTAAATAAATTAAGTCTACGAATGTCGAATTACAGGGCATTAACTGAATTTTGGAAATATGGTCAATTTGTATGGGATACACCTGAAAAAATGGGTCAGTATAGCCCATTTACAATCGTCGGCTATCACTCGGCAAAATATTAGTCTGTACCAAGTTTTGATAAGTTCAGTAGACTTGTAAGTTCAGTAGACTAGACTATCAGCTTATCAACTAGTCGTCCAGCCAGGCTAACGGATATTGGACAATCGACTTAGAAAGTCATGAAACGTATTTGATCAAAAAATGTTTTGTGGTTTAGACTCTTCCTCTTAGGCTTTTTATCTTTGTCCATAATAAGCGACATACTCATATATCCTCATTCTTTCGGGTAAACGTATAAAACTATTTCTATGAACAAATAGTATAGTGTGACATTCCTCGCAAAGATATTCTCCACAGAGAATAATGAGGGTTCTGACCCATTTTAAAATTTTGATAAAGGAAAACTTCTCGTATTCAGTGACCTAACACGCATCAATGAAGGGGATCTACTAATTGACAACAATTCGGGACGTCAATTTTGAGAAGGTTTTACAAGACCTATTAATTACTGGACTACTGGAAATGTTCGTCAAACACATTGAGATGACCGCCGCTGAAATAAAAACTTGATGATTGCTCTGGGACTCTGAACTCTGACCATATATAGATACACGATAATCTTGCCACTGTCTAACAGTGTATTATGAGCGCCATAATTTGGTATCGTGGAACGTATTTCTACATCAACGTCAATTTTATTAATTCATCAAAATCTACAAAGTTGCTCTATTTATACTAAAATGATTTATTCTAAAAAATGCTACGATATTTCAGAGAGAACATATAGTTACATAGTGGGTGCAACAAAGACAAACATATTTACAGAATAGTGTTGTTTATCATAGACTTAATTCTAGAAGGTCCTCATTTACAAAACAAGTGAAAAGGAGATAACAATAGACTATTTAATGGGAGTGAGAGGAAGAAACATAACTTACTGTCGTAAACTAAATTCTAAACATGCCCTATTTACACCCTATAGTAAACTAAATGACAGATAGCGCTCAGTATAGAGTAAAGAGGACAGTCGTGCCAACTTAGCGACGGAAAAAAATTTGATAATCACTTTAAATAGACGTTTCAAATGATCAGTTCCCGATGATTTTTTAATGAAATATGTATAGTGAAAAACAAAATCGATCACAAACGAGGCGTGTCAGAAGTTTATGGTTACTATGTACCGGATAACTTCGTATGAGCAAAAATTTCATATAGAATGCAGTTAATTTACCAAAGATTCAATATGGGAAATGGCAGCAGTGAAAGTATAAATATATATAATAAACATAAAGAAATAACAAATAAAGAACATGCTAGATGTTGCACCAAAATGTGGTATTCATGTTTTTTGCTGCACTATGATATTGTGGAAAATAAAGGGTGTCCCAACAAGAACGCAAGATTTAAATTAGGCGCCATTCGAAGCGTCATTGTTTGACATTTGAACAAATGTTATTGTTTGCTAGTAGAAGGTACGATGTTAGTAAAAATGGAACGCTACACGAATGAACAACGCATTCTCATTGAAAATGGTGAAAGTTTTGCTGCTACAGTTCGCAAATTGCGATAAATTTGGGGTCACAATAATGCTCCAAAAGAGTCAACTGTAGAGAGATTAACGGATAAAATTGTCAAAACTGGGTCTATTAGTGATGTAAAGGCAACAACCCGCCTTCGACAAGGTCGATCGACCTAGATCGTGATTTAACACCATTAGACTTTTTTCTTTGGTGTTTTTTGAGGTCGATGGTTTACGCGAATAAGCCGACGAATAAAAGAGGAAATTGGACGCTGCATTAATGAAATACCGCAGCATTTGTGCAAAACGGTCATTGAAAATTTCATTAAAAGATCGCGTGTGTGCCAGCAAAGCCGCGGAAGTCATCTGCCCGATGTGCATAATCTCATTCTGTCTACTTTAAATATCTGTTTTTTTATTTTAAATTTAAATCTTGCGTTCTTGTTGAGACACCCTTTACTACGGCATTAATTGAAAATGAAGAATGGGGTTATTAACTAAATTTCATAATTTTATGACAACAGAAAATGAAATATTTTTCATAGAAATTTTATTTTTTTTCGGAGGAAAAAAAGCCGTTAAGTTTATGTTAATTGTGTCTTTTGCTTTTATTTCCTGTAAGCTTTTAAAAAGGCCCAGAACTAAAAAGTCGGAATTCAAAAGGTGGACATAAAATGTAAATACTTTCTCACAATACATTGTTTAAAATAAATAAACGTGTACTAAAATGTAGGCTGTATCGTAAAGGTTTAGAATTTGTTCAATATTTTCGGAATTGTAAGTTGTAAGCACGCATTAAGTTATTACAATGGTTGAAGCTAAATTATACACCGGTAATTTATTTGAATGCAAAGTCTGTCCTTTACCATCTTTACTTCAAACCATATATTAATATGACAACACATAACTTTTTTATACTACAATGAAAAAGCATTGGTAGTTTCATTAATACTACGTAATTTATTTGCTTTTGAAGTTTAGTAACGCTATTGCAGCAAGAAAATCAGAAGGCCATGAAAGATCCAGAGAAGTATCTATTCAATCCTCTAAATGGGTTTTCATTGGTACGCCGAATGCATCACGATTGGCCACACATAGAGTCATATATGACTGATCCCGTCGGTGTTGGTAAGTTAAATGTCATATTACGATAACAAGTTGTTGCAAAAGTTTTACTGTCATCAGCAAAATTGTAGGAGCAATCGGGAGAATAATTAAAAATTAAGTAATTTATTATGAAATACATTTTGCCTAAATGTTCCAATAATTATCTGCATCGTTAAGAAATAATTTTTAAAGTGGTACAGGGTTTTCCATTCAGTAGTTTCAAATCCGCCGGTCTGGCAAGGCTATCAGCCGTTCAATACCTGCCATCTGAAGTGTTATTTATTTAGTGAAAGTTAATTTATTTACTTAGCCATTTACGAAAAACGCGTAAAAATAGCTAAAATTTACTAAAAAAGGTGGTGATTTCAAAGTGAGCTTTTAATAGAAAAGAAAATTTTTTTCAGCAGCGACGCTCATTTCTTACTCAGTGGTTACGTCAACAGGCAAAGTTGTCGCATTTGGGGCTTGGAGAACCCAGAAGTGATTGTGAAAAAGCCGAAAAAAGTGACTCTATGATCTGGAGGTGTCACTGAACCGTATTTTTTTCAAATACTACCTAAAAAGGATCCACTGCTGCAACCAATCCAGAGGCAGTCATTGAAATGATATTATGTTTCGTGGTGTAAAAGTTTCATCGAAATCATAGCTTTATGTGTGTTTCATTTAACTTTACTTTTGAAACCGGATGCAGTGGCAATTCCACAGACACTTCTCGGTTCTCCCAGCCTAATATGATTCAATTTTGCTTGTAGACGTAACCACTGAATGAAAAACGAGCTTCATTACTGAGAAAAATTTGTTCTACTAAAAGTCCACATTTGAATCGCTACTTTTGTAGTAAGTTTTTACTATTTTTGCGCATTCTTCGGTTATTAAACGATTCATATTCTTAAATGGCAAACTTTTCGCTAAATAAATAACACTTCAAATGACAGGTATTTAATGGCTGACAGCCTTGCCATATCGGAGGTTTTGAAACTACTAAATGGATAACTCTGTACCTAAGTTCATTTGCTTCAAGTTTTCAATGGGGTAAAAATTCAATACTTATGGTTTATTTCAACGTGCAACATTTTTCTTTTTTTTT
>JAHXMU010026488.1:474687-516234 GCA_019455685.1 Philornis downsi
AAAAAAAATCGCGTATCATGGCTCGTTGACGGTAACGTTTTTCCCACGGTCGTCTTTGAAGAAAATGGACCGATGATGCCACCAGCCCATAGACCACACCAGACTGTTCATTACTCCAGATGCGACAGTTTTGCTTGTGTCCGTTCAGCAAGAAAAGAGCCTCATCGCTGGACACAATTTTTCGATAAAACAGCGGATTTTCGTTGAGCCCATTCACCAAAAATTAGACGTTGTGGTAGGTCATTCGGCTTCAATTCTTGCGTGAGTTCAATTTTATAGACGTTCAAACCCAAATCGACGTGTAAAATTTTCCTTGTGGTTGAGTAACACATGCCCAATCGCTGAGCACGGTGACGAATCGACATTTCACGATCGTCATTAACACTGGTCGCTACGGCTGCAATATTTTCTTCGGTACGCACTCTACGCATGCGAGTCGATGGTTTTATGTCCAACAAAATAAATTTGGTGCGAAATTTGGAGATAACAGCACGAATTGTTGATTCAGCAGGTCGATTATGACGACCATAAAATGGTCGTACCAAACGGTGCACATTTGTCACAGAGCACGAATTTTGATAATAAATTTAAACGACTTGCAATCGTTGCTCGTTTGTTAGTCTTTCCATGATGAAATGGCAGAGTATACTGTACACTTTTCACTTTGACAGGTAACGTTTGGACGCCATTATCAACCAGTGCTGCCAACCTAAAAAATTTAAATCTTACAAAATCATCCTATAGTTCCGAAAGGCCTGAATTTTCTGCGAAAACTCAATAACTTAAAGGTCACTGAAGGCAACCTAGAATCGTCAATTTTGACCTCACATTTGTAAAATTAATTATAACTGATAACGATACATGGCTTTAAGAATTTAACATATAAAACAGTCAACAAGCATCAGAATGGCGTATTTCAACTGTTCCGAATCCGAAAAAACTACGTGAATACTGATCAAAAGTCAGAGTGACATTCGTGTTTCACTTTAATTATCGCGGTCTTGTGGACTCGGAATTATTGCACAAGATCAGAGTATAATTTAAGAACACAATCAGGGCAGTATGCGGCATTTGAAAGAGCACATTCTTTAATAAAAACCAGATTTTTGAAAAGAAAACCCTTGAGTTTGAAGTTTGTTGATGAATTTCTGACCGAAAACTGAGCAAATATCATTAATAATGGACTTTGCATAAGTGTATCGCTGCGGGAGGAGCCCACTTTGAAGGCGATACAAAAAATTTGCGCGAATAATATATATTTCTTTTTTTTTATTGATCCGATTTGGATCAAATATGTATCTTTTTTGTTCGATAACTTTATGTCGTTTAGAAAGTAATTTCAATATGACCGAATAACTGGGATAATCGATTTTCGTTGGCATCCCTAGAGGCGAATCTTTCACCACTAAAATAATTCGCCGTAGGTGGCTAAGTGACAGGTTTGAAGGGCAGCTCATAGTAGATGATTCCCTGTCAATTCCACCAAACACAAAGTAAAACCTTCCTGTCCGTCAATGATGAATTGGCCAGCGTCTGTGCTGGCTAACCGCGATCGTTTTCGCTTAACATTATCATAAGTAACCCAATTTACATCGCCAGTTAGTGTTCGTTTCAGAAATGGTTTGATTTTGTTTCCCCCTGGGCAATGGAAAGAGCGCTTTCGGACGATTGGACTTGACAATTTCCTTTACTCTATCTATGGGATCCATAGTATCTGAACCATAAACCATCACTATTCACATTTTCAGCTACCTGGCTTGAGCCTTTGCCTTTGTCGAAGAAGAACTGTAAAATACGGCGTATTTTCTCTTGGCTGGTGTCCCTCTTTGACGTGTGCTCAGACAATACTGAGTCAAGTAACAGGAAAGCTATCTGAGTAGTTTTGTAGTACGAAAAGTTTTCTTTCTAACGCCACCTAGCGTAACTCAATTGATCTTATACAACGCTACATATAGACTACTGAAGCCATCTATTGGAAAAATAATGGATTAATCTTTCTTATCTTATCTTATTTTATGTTATCTATGTATACTATATATGATAATTTGGCAGTGACTGAATAATAAGCAACAAGTTTGACAGACGACATCAAAGGACAGACGACAAAGGAAGGAACTTTACTTTTCTTGTGTGTTTTCATTGTAATTTGTGTTCGAAATCAATGGCTTATTATGCCACCGAACTCAATCCCAGTGTTTGAGTACCAAGGACTAACAGACTGACATTGAAATTGACGAATTAGTAGTTGCAAGATATTTAGATTACTCAAACTAGTCACCTTCTCAATTTTGCTAACTTTTAAGGCGATGTCTGATGCCATTACCAGGGTAAACTTGTCCGAAAGTGGAAATTAGTAAGCTGCTTAGGAAACTGCGGAAAGGGTTTTGTTCATTCCCAAGTGAATAAAATTCAAATCACCCAAATTGGAATTTTTCTTTGCATGTTATTTCGGGCCACAATAAATAAAATGAGACTCATTTTTCTACCAATAACTTTTATGAATAGATTTACTTTCATTTACTCTCACTTCTTAGACGTTTAACCGAATACGAGAGAGAACGAGAAGAAGCTCTGACCACCGGACCGACATTTTTTGAGAACCCCATTAATAAATATCTGCTTACTAAACGTTTAACCAGCGATTTTGAAAGAATTGAGAATATTTTACAATACAAAGAAGGAGAGAGTAAGTCCCAGGCTGGCCATAGAAACTGAAAAATTTTACGTAATGTTAAATTTTGTGCATATAGAAATATTACAGAAAATGGGGAAGCATTTACTAGCAGACAGCGAATTAATTGGTGCCATAGACGGTCTTCTACGGATACAGGATATCTACCGCTTAAATACTTCTGATATTGCTAAAGGCCTATTGCAGGATGTTCAATATGAGTGAGTTACTTACAAAATCACTTTACTTACCATACACTTGGTAAAATGCTAACGATCTCTTTCAGATATCACTTTGATTTCCGCCACTGTTTTGATATCGGCAAACGAGCTTTAGAGACTAATTTCAAAAAATTAGCCCATTCTTGGTTTCTGGAAGGCCTAAAGAGATGCCCACCCGATAATGATGATGAAGAAATTAAACTCAAATTGGCTATAGCCGATGTCAAATTTAAACTGGGGGATATTCAGGGAGCGAACCAAACTTATGCCGATTTAGTTAACCTTTATCCAGACAATGAAAATGTGGCAAGATTGTACGCTGAATTTTCTCAGGAATCCGAAGGAAAGAGTACAATTTTTGTGGACTACTCTGGGGAGCATGAAGTAAGTGGAAAGATTTTCTACGTAAACCATGTCGAATGGTAACAAATGTTGAATTTGGTTTGATATTGTATCCGGTACGCAAGTCCATCCTCAGGAATGACTCACATTTATCATAACTAAACTTATGCATATTTCTTACTTCCTGCAAGAAAATTTGTGTCATTACAACCAGCGATGACAATTACGAAGGGTGTCCCAAAACTAGTCGAACCGACGAATAGATTGGTGCCAGTAGTTTGAAAAAACTAATTTGATGAAAAGTGGCAACCTTATAAAATATACGTTTTAAGTTTCAAGGTGCCATGTAGTTTAGCCTATTTATTTCAACCATCAAAAGTAAACAATCTCAGTGAATTTGTAAATGTGAAAAAATTGGTCACCGTTATGTGATTCAATATTTCCATTTGAAAAGTCTCAGTCCAAACAATATTAAAGTCCAGCTAGATTCTACTTTGGGGGAGTCTGCTGCTTCGTTTACGACTGTAAAATATTGGTTAGCATAGTTTAAACATGGCCGTACGAGCTGCCAAGAAGAACACCGTAGTGGTCGACCAATTGAGGTGCCCACGCCAGACACGGTTAAGAAAATCCACAAAATGATATTGGATGAAGGTGCGTAAGCCAGCTAAAATGAAATAGTGCTATACATCGTATATTGACATAAGATATGAAGATGAGGCAGCTTTGCGCAAGATGGGTGCCGCGTTAGCTTTCAATAGAGCAAAAGCAGCGTTGTGAAAATGTTTCAGTGAAGTGTTTGATGATGTTTTTTCCCAATAAAACTGAACTTTTTTTCATCGATTTATAACCATGGATGAGATATTGGTCCACTACTTCACACCCGACACAAAGAAATAGCCAAAGGAGTGGATTGGAATAGGGAATCGTGTCCAAAGAAGTCGTAGGTGGTTCCATCAGCAGACAAGGTCCTGGCGTCTGTTTTTTTTTTTTTTTGAGATGCGCATGGGATAATTTTTATTAGTATCTTCAGAAAGATAAAATCATCAACGGCGAATATTATGCACATTTATTATAGCGTTTAGGTGATGAAATTGGGGAAAAAGGCCGCATTTGGCGAAAAAGAAACTGTTGTTTCATCAAGACAATGCTGTAATTCTCTATTGCGATGGTTAAAGTTAATGAGTAGTAGTTTGAATTGCAAAAAAAAAGTGGCTCGGGGGTAAAAGGTTTGCCAACAAATATGAGGTGGAATCTATGGTTGATGGCTATTTTAAGAATTTTGATAGTTCTTACTATAAACAGGGTATAGAAGCTATTGAATATCGCTGGAAAAATTATATCGAGCTAAAGGCAAATTATGTTGAAAAATAAAAAAAATTTCTCAACTTATTTGTGTCGTCTTTGTTAGATAGGTTAGTTTTGGATTGCTCCCTTTTTCTATAGGAAATACTATTGTTGAAATTTTAAAATTTACGAATTTTCTTGCATCTTATTAATGGGATACGGGAGATCTTTCACATGCAGAGAGCTTGTACATATTTTATTTAGAGACTCACTGAAATAGACTTAATGTTAAAAGACGATTTCGAAAAACTTATGCCAGACTTATCGATTATGAGACTGCTTGATACATTCACCAGTATATCGAAATAATCGCTGTTCAGACAAATAACGACGTTTATATAGGCGACTAGATTCCATGATCGTATGTGCGATAATCACCTGCACTGACCATTGAGGCACTGTTGACAACACGTTTTGCTGTTTAGTCAAAAACTATTTTGAAAAAATTTTTAAAATTTGTTATACCCTTTGACAGAAAAATGTTTTTTTGAGTTATTTCTAGGAAAATGCGTTGCTCTTTGACAGGGATACAAATTCTTTCCTCAACATATTGAACTTTCCTTCTCAAATATATCATGTGGTAGGAATGTTGCCTTCTAAGCTCCATAGAATTAATTACTAATTACTAGTGGGTTTAGTTGATATTTATTTCGAATATTGAAATTAAATGTGCTTAAACGTTATGAAACAATTGAACAGGAATAAAGTTCCACCGGACCGCAGCTTGTTTGCACCCCCAAGACATCATGTATGATATTCTGGTTCGTGCTTCTAGTCTCTCCAAAAAGTTCGCGACCTACCCTGTTAAAATGCCTTTTTTTAGTTTATTATTCAACAGAGACAACTTTGAGGCCAAGACAACGGTCAATTTTATGCATTTTGCTAATAACTGATGTCAAACCTCCCACAAAATAGGCTTCTATTTCGGCCACCACCGCAAATCGCATCAATTATCGACTGTCCAGCAGTGAGTCAAAACAAGGTCAGCATGGCAATTAGAATGCTAATACTTCAAGGACAGAGATCCTGGCAGGTCTGACTAGAGGCTATTTTTTGATACCACAGTCGGCTGGAACTCACGGGATCAGGTTTCCAAATTGCGGGATCTTGTGAGGTTTCAGAGAAACTTAGAAATTTTATGTTTGTAATATGGCTGCCATTCACGTTCGTTGGGCGGATGAGGTTCGGAATTATACCCCATTCTTAGCGGTGAGGATGCTACATATCTGTAGTATAATATTAGGTGCACAACTAAGTTCCCGTCGTCATATGCGGGAAATATTGATTTTCTTCTTGACCTCTTGATCACGACCTTTCCTGCCTTTTTAGACATGATTCTCTTATTCCAGTCCACTACTTTGATTGGTCCCTTGTTTCAAGTGCGAAGCGGTGGACCCTTGTGTCATTCATGGTTACAAATCGACGCAAAAATTCTTCTTTATTGCGAAGAAACATCGCCCACCACTTCACTGAAACATCTTCACGACTCTGTTTCTGCTCTATTGAAAGCAAGCGCGGCATCCATCTCGAACACAAATTTCAATCGAAGAAAACGGCGGCTGAAGCTATCGAGAGCTTCAAAACGTTTACGTAGATGTTGCTTTAAGTGAAACAACGAGATTGGTTCCATCGCTTTAAAGACGATGATTTTGATGTTGACGACCGTCCGTGTGAAGAAAGACCAAAAACCTTCAAAGACACTGAACTGACGGCATTGCTTGATGAGGATCCATGTTAAATGCAGGTAGAGCTTGCTTCAACATTAGGAGTTACCCGCTAAGCCATTTCCAAGCGATTGCATGCGTTGTGAGTGATTCAAAAGCAATAAACTTTGGTTCCTTATGAGTTGAAGCCAAGGGACGTTGAGCGTCGTTTTCTGCCTGTGAACAACTGCTTTGGCGACAAAAAAAGAAGGGTCTGGCTGACCAGCAGTTTCACTTATATGACGACATCAAGGAATTGACTAGATTCGTAGATAGCCTCAAAAGATAAACAGTTTTACTGTGACAGAATTCGAGCTTTGCCAGAAAGATGGGGAAAAGTAGTAGCTAGCGATTGGCAATACTTTCAGTGACTTATTTATAAACGTGTTTTCAAAATAAAGTTGCATTTTTATAAAAAGAAACAGCGAGAACTTAGTTGCGTATCTAATATTAGATCAGTTCCACATACATGGGTCATTGTGCACAGAGCTACATCGTACAAATTTCATGTCTGGACTCAAGTTTCAAGGAGACCAATTCTATGAAGTAGGTTTAAATTGCAATTTGGTTGTAGCTAATCTACGAAACTACAGTAGGTGAGTTTGGCCGGTTACTTAGGGAACTGAATTATCTGCCTGATCGGCTAATGTAGCCTCCCCAGTAAGAATATCAGAGCAGAGTTGCACTATGTATGTGCTGGGAGCCCTCTATAAATAAACACCATAAAATATATTGGCCCGTCGTTGGTAACGGAGGGTTTGTTCGTATGTACATCAAAACAGAGTAGTTTGATGTCAGCTTTGCGAACGTATCAAGATACTCCAATACAAAAAAAGTAAATTCGGTGAACGCTATAGAAGAGTTTGAGCAAAATTCTGTAGAAAGGACGAGATTTCTATAAATCTAACAAAACATGACCAGATATACGGGAGAAGATCGCGATGATCCTCAAATTCTTCTCCCAAATATTGGTTGTAAAAGCATCTAACAAGTTCAATTTTCGGATTCCAATTTTCGATCATTTTCAATTCAGTTTACAATTCCGCAAACGTAGCCGATTTACTCATATAAACTTTGGATTTCACGTAACCTCAAAAGGAAAAGTCTGCCAGCATGAGATCACATCATACAGGAGATATTAGAAATTAAATGTTCCCCGAACTGTTCACGCAAACATTTCATGATTTCACGAACTCTATGACGAATTTCAGATGATTTAATTTCAGTGAAAAACTAGCGCCTGAAACAATAGCGGGTCGCATTCTTAATTACACTACGGTTAGTCTCATTTTTGAAGAAATGTGGACATTCCATGCCACAAACCCATGGCTAAGGAACCAATCCGAGTTGTTCTTTAGTATCTTAAAAGCAATTCAGTTTATTGATGTATCCATTATGCCAGAAAAGGGATATCATCACCAAACTACATCTTTGGTTGAAAACAAATGAACATCCTTTTTTCAGGAGCTCAAACGCTGGAACAGTGATTATGTGGAAAGTTTGCCGTCTTTCATTCTTACATTGTAGATTGATTTACGTTTTTAAACCAAGATCGTGAAGTCTGCGAAATTGTCGCATACGACAAATGCTGATCGATTAGCATTATAATTGCCTAACTATTGTCAATCGTCAAGTATGCCCACTGAATAACAGAGAATGGAAGTTCCAG
Organism: Philornis downsi; assembly: GCA_019455685.1. NCBI lineage: Eukaryota > Metazoa > Arthropoda > Insecta > Diptera > Muscidae > Philornis > Philornis downsi. The sequence continues at coordinate 482,641 of JAHXMU010026488.1, forward strand.
AAGCATTCCAGAAGCTTTCTGCACATCTCATAAAACTATGAATTCTTACCCAGATGGCTTTAGATTTGCTAGAGTTTAAACAATCTAATCGTGTATTCTACAATAACGAAGACCGGATTTCATATTTACCGTTGATTTACCGAATTATGTGTTAGTGGACTACGTTAAACATAAGTTGTACATAAGACATTCCTAGTAGGATGCTAATTTTCATAACACAGCAAAGAAATTTTCAGACACTGAGCCGTACTAAGTCTTTCCGTGACGAAAAATCAGTGTATACGTGCATGACAGCTTTTGATCTGTCATCAAACCCTTAGTGAAAAGAATGCCTTTAAAAGAATTACACTTTACAGTGATAAAATTCATATCTACATGTCCACATTTTTCCTTAAGAGAATCTTCGAAATCATTTATTATATTCTTTCATTATTTTATTGTTCAGCCCGTCCCGAAGAATGTTTTCAGTGCCTCCCGTGCCGATTTATTTAAATATGCTTGTGCCGGCTTGCTGAAAAAGACACCATCGGAAGAGCGTCATTTGGTTTGTGGTTACCTGGATGAAACCCATCCATTTCTTCGTTTGGCTCCTATTAAAGTAGAGGAACTCAATCACGAACCACTCTTAGTGGCGTTCCATGATGTCGTTTCCGATAAGGAAATTGAAACTATGCAACAAATGATCGACAGTATTCGTAGGGCTGGCGTAATGGGAAAAAATGGAACGAGAATATCCCAAGGACGCACAAGTCAATTGCGATTTTTACCAGTAACCCATCATTCAGTTTTGGCCAGAATTGATCAGAGGGTAGAGGATATGACCATGTTGAATATGGCCTATGCCGAACAGCACCAGTTCGCCAACTATGGTATTGGAGGTCATTACAGTTATCACTATGATTTTTTCTCTAATAATACAGTGAGCAAACAAAACAATTCGTCTTAGTGAGTTAAAGAAAAATCAAATTTGTTTTATTTTCAGATAGAAAAACGTCTTATTTCGCGTATGGATCTGGGGAACCGTATTGCCACCGTATTATTTTACGTAAAGTATTTGTATACATATGATGTGTTTCTCCTTGATGGAGTGATTTCGGAATATAATTTACTAATACGCACTTCTATTTTAGTTGTCTGATGTTGAGCAAGGAGGTGGCACTGCCTTTCCATTCATGCAAAGCGTAATGATGCCTAAAAAGGGTTCTGCCGCATTCTGGTTCAATTTGCATGCATCTGGTGCTCCTGATCAACGGAGTTTGCATGGCGCCTGTCCCATTATTGTGGGTTCAAAATGGAGTATGTTTTCGTAGGATATCTCCTAGAGGTTTTGCTTGCTTCTGTGAAAATTTACTTGTTTTTTTGTAGTTCAAAATCGCTGGATTCGAGAAAACTATCAAGGCGATCGTAGACCCTGCCTGACCTATGATGACACTTTGTAGGCTGTTGTAAACTGTTTGAACTGCCAACCTTTAACTAGGATTATTTTATAGATGCTAAATAATTGTTCGAATACGCTATCTGTTAGAAACGAATTTATGTAAATAAAATAAAGTATTTTGTGTTATTTGGAACCTTTTAGGTAGATGTATTCTCTGTAAACCTAATTTTTACTCATTGACTTTCACGAAGGTTCTGTATTTTTGTTTTGTTTTTTTGGGTTTTTTTTTTGTCCTGGTGTTTTTCGATCACCTTTTTTTTTTTTGAACACCTTTTTTTTGTTCTCGTTTTTATATTTCAAATAGATTTTCAATTAGAGAAGCTTTTTTATTAAGTCGATTTACCAAAAAAAAACTGCTATATTTGTGTGAAGCAGTAGGAACAAATGTTGAAAAAAATTTATAATTTCGACATTCTTCCTTGAAAACTTTGAAAATTGACGAAAACTTTCATACGTTTTCTAGGAAGGCCGTTCACAGTATTATCATTCGTAGAAAATTCCTTCATGAGGATTCTTTTTCAGCTTAGTTATGGAAGCAATAACTGTTTCGGTACCTTTAAACATATTGGCAGCAACATTCTTTAGCCACTCTGTATGAAATAAAATTAATTTTAATATTTATAAAATTAATACAAAACGAAAAACAAATTCACTTGCATCCCAAGAATAAGACATAGGAGAGCTTTTCACATTCAGTGAGTTTACACGCATTTTATATTTGGACTCACTCAATTGGACCTACAGTTTAACGACAATTCCAAACGTCAGAGTTTGAGAAGCATTCAGCAGATTTGTATCGATTACAAGAAGTGTTCGTCAGACAAATTGAGGCAACCGTCGCCTAAATAATGATAGGTGGCTCTATGCGGAATTGAACCCACGATCATGCGAACGATAGTCGCGTGTTAGTACATCCACCACTTCGCACCAAGGTCGGCCACCATAAAACAAATAAGGAAGTAAAAAAGTAAAAACAAATAAGAAAAGTAATCGAAATATTTCTATGAATACTTTTTTATACCCATCGCCACAGAGTGGTAGGTGCTCTCACTTTGACATTACGTTTATAAGAATCAAGAATAAATATTTTGGGACTCCACAGGATATATTTATTCCTGATCGTCTGAAAAATCTATATAGATCTAAACATGTTCTTTCACGCGTCCGTTGAAAACACGATAAGAGCTCACATCGCTTCAGCTACCTACAATATATGTTCCAAATTAGCCCAAATTGGTCAAGTTGCAAAAGAATTTCCCGTATAAGGACTGCATTAATCTCTAGAAAGATAGACAATTATGAGAATTTTTTAAAAAATATTAAAAAATAAATAAAAAATAATAGTAAATATAAAATAAAATAATAAAAAAATAAAATAATAAAATAAAATAATAAAATAAAATATAAAATAAATAAAAATAATAATAATAATAATAATAAATAAATAAAAAAAAATATATTAAAGGCATAAAATGGCATCATGTCTGTATTCGAAAAAGCTATAACAATTCACGTAATTTTGTGATCATAAAGAAAAACGACTTAAGTGGGGTTAAGACAAAGTCGAATCTAATAGTTATTATTATTGGAATTATGTTGATGCTAATTTACATCCAATTTCCATTCCATAAATCGATATAGCCCACAAGTTATATCAATTTTTTAAAACATCGATCTGTGAAGAATTATGTAATACCTCCAAGTATTGATATAAGTAATTAATATTGTTAGTGCCCTGAAGATACATGCTGTCATTTAAGCGTAGTTTTAGAATTTCATATATTTCGAAAGTTATAACAGATTCCCATAATAGCGATTTTTTGAAAAAACGTTAATATCTCAAAACGAAAAATTTGTGATTATGTCGTTTTTCCTTATAGGCTCAGAATTAAAAAAAAAAAACGTTCTATCAATGGTCATGGCTGATGAAAGTCCCTAAAAAACAGCCGTTCTTATCGGAAAAATTAGCTTTTCTCCTAATTGCTCACGCTATTTTAGGTTTGGTAACGATTTCCCTGGCAACAGCCGACGGTTGATTTGACGCAGTGTTGTCCGTGACATTCCCGTTTCGGGAATTACCAGGAAAATGAGTACCCAAGAGCAACTCCAATGATTCTCCACTGGGTGTTGTCCAATCACACTGCGGTTTCCTGAGATAACCTACCGTGCACGGTGTGGAAGCCAGTATTTTCCTTAGCCTTGCGGCTTTGAAAGTGTCTTCAACTATGTTGCAGAATTCACTCCAGGATTTCCTCTTAGCCTTCCTCAGTGCTCAGGTGTCCCAGATCTGTGAAGCTCTTGTGGACTTAGCCCCGTAAAAGAACTTCCTACAGCGTTTTCTGATATCTACAAGTTCCAACGACCACCATGGCGGCCGTTGCTTACCCCTGGCCTTACCCTTGGGACATGAGGACACATTTGAAAAAGATCAATTAAAATCACATAATAAATAATTTTCTAAATGAGGCAGACGGATGTTGAAATTGAATTAAATATGCTGTGTTTGCGGTATTAACAATTTATACCCTTATATATGGAATACAGCATCGTTCGAATGTCCGTCTCCGAGATGTGCAATTTTCAATGACTGGTCTATATTGACTTTAAGGACGTATCAGTCGACGCCCTTATTGTCACAGACCTGCCACTTTAACCCACATGAAAAAGTCTAGCAAGGACAAATCGTACCATCTTGTTGGTCAATTCATGTCACCTCAGCTGGGGATAATCATACAACCAAATTGTTATTCCAGTATGTTCGTTATGGCTTTTGTTATGTCGCACTTAGAGCCGTTCTGCTGAAATCACTTGCCGTTCACGTCCATATCAATTTTGGCCAAAATAAATTGGTTACCACTGATCTGTAACGATCACCGTTGATGGCGATGAGTGGGGTCATCGTCGTTTTCGAAGAAATATGGAACGTGACCGACCGCAGCACGAAGGTTAGCACTCACGACTACAGTTCGCATGATCGCGAATCCAATCCACGTTACAGCCTATCTGTCATTATTTCAGCGAAGGTCACCTTGAATTGTCTGACGAACACATCGACTAGTCGAGTAATCGACAAGTTTAGTAATTGCTTTTCAAACTGTAACGTTCGACTTTCGTTCGTGATTGAACTGTACGTTTCATTGAGTAAGTCTAAAAATAGAATGCGTGTAAGCTCACTGAATGTGAGAAGCTCTTGCGTATGTCATTCATGGGATGTAAGGGAATTTGTTTATGTAAGTGAATATGTTCGATGCTGCCGGCTTAAAATCTGTCTAAACGATAACTTTTCGTGGAAGCTTTGATACCTGGTGAATCTCATGCAGTCGGGTCTCTTCTTCTTCTTCTTAGGTGGCGACTGGAATAGACATACTTACGCCCGTAGAAAATAATTTCAAGCGCTTCTCCGCCAATTCGTCATACCAAGTTTCGATAGCATTTCAAAAGCCTAATCCTTCCAACGGAGTTTTCGTCTTTCTCTTCTTCGCCGTAGATCAAGTTCGTTGTCGAAAACTTTCCATGCTAGAGTATTTGGGTCCATCTGCACAACATGACCCAGTCAACGCAATCGCTGTATATTAATGGGTTTGACCACGTCGATGCCGGCATGTAGCTCATACAGCTCATTGTTCATGCGACGCCGATACTCACCGTTAACGATGATGGATCAATATATTTTCCGAAGTATTTTCCTCTCGAAAACTGCCAGTTTCAGGATTCTGCGCCATACTCGTATAACAAGACAGGTAGATCCAACGTCTGGTAAAGTCGGATTTTGTCGAAAGAGGGCTTTATCATTGAATCCCTTGCTTAGTTAGCAAGCAATACTATCCTCTTTATCTTCATGCTGACGTCATTCATTTTGTTTACCGAGGTAGATGAATGCTTCCACCACTTCAAAATTGTAGATGTCAGCGTTTACACAGCGTCCCAAACGAGTAGACTCTTTGTTCGTTGAAACCAATAACTTTGTTTTGTCCTCGTTTACTACCAGACTCATTTTCACTGCTTCCTTCTCGATGTCTGAGAAGGCTGCAGTAACATCTCGCAGTTTTCTGCCAATAATGTCTATGTCATCTGCATATGCGAGTAACAAATGGCTTTTATTAAAGATGGTACCAGTCGTGTTAGCTGCAGCTTTCCTCATAATCATTTCCAGCAGTATGTTGAAAAAGACTGTCGCCCTGCTTAAGTTCTAGTTTGGTGTAAAAAGGCTCGCTGACAGTTTGGTCTCTCGCCCATATTTTATTTGTTAACGTAGCCATGCATTCCAAAATCCGCCTTGTCCTTAAAGACGTCGTAATGCGCACATCGTTTGCACAGGACAACACATATTTTGATAATAAAGTTTTATATGATCTTTAGCGCTCGTTGTTCGATGCTGCAACTTGTCATAGGGATTTAGCATTAGTGACTGAATAATAGACAGAAGAATTGTTAGACAAAAGAAGAAAACAACATGATAGCCCCAGATCGTCAACATCGGTACATCCTATTTGGTAACTCTTTACATTATGCAGGGTGGCGCAATAGAACGTGCATATTGCATCATCTTTTTTTGCGGGGTAGGAAAGGTGCGGGCGGGGGGTGCGCCTACATCGTTGGGTTGGCGGACTCATGGAGTTTTAGTCGCTATGAATCACTTCGACGGGAAGCGTCGCGCATTTTGCGTGCGCGCATTTTACGAGAACTCCCGTTCATGTATTGCTACTAGGCGACTATATTGTGCTGAATATGGACTACGGCGAGTTGGTGAAGCTCCGAGTGCTAATTTAATTAAATTATGGGTAAGGCGTTTTGAAGAGACCGGTTCAACATTTAAACCACAAGCAAATGGTCGCCCAAGAACATCTAGGACCGAAGACAATGTTGAGAGAGTTATGGAGTCACTACGAGGAAATCCACAAATGTCGACTCGCAAGAGATCGTCTGTCTTACAATTATTGCGACGAAGTTTGCAACGAATTTTAACATTGGATCTTGAACTGCATCCATATAAGCTGCAATTAATACAAGAATTGAAAGAATCTGACTTCATAGCAAGGCTCGCATTTGCTAATGAAATGCCTAATCGATTTTCCAATTTTGACAATATCCTTTTCTCTGACGAGGCTCATTTCCTTATGAATGGGTTCGTAAACCGTCAAAATTGTCGTTACTGGAACAGTGAAAATCCCAAAATCAAACACCAGAAACCAGTGCATAGTCCTAAAGTGACAGGCATGGGCAGCAATCTCTGGCAGAGGAATAATTGGTCCTTTTTTCTTCGAAAATGCGCGGGGCCAAAACGTCACGGTTAATACGGAACGCTATGTTGAGATGTTGGACGGATTTTTGGCTCCAGAAATTGAAAGTTCAAGAATAGTGAATTCCAGAACTTGGTTCCAACAAGATAGAGCTACCATCAAATGACTCCATGGCGGTGGTGAAGCAGATGTTCCCTGGCAGACTGATTTCGAAAAGAGGTGATATCCCATGGCCCCCACGTAGTCCAAACTTGACGCCTCTTGACTTTTTTTTTTGTGGGGATACCTCAAACACAAAGTCTACAGTAATATGTACATAAACTTACCGCAGATTCGATCTTCAAAAAAGGCCAAAATAGAAAAGCAGTTACTTTTATTTATTTAATCATCAGATTAAAGTCCATTTGTATGTTTTTATTGTAAACTTCAATCTTAGACAAAACATAAAAATAATAATAATAATAATAATTGATTGGAATTTCCAATGTTTTCTCATTTTATTGATTTCAGCTAAAATTGTCATCACTTGACTTGACTTTATCGGAAACGTAAATGCATTTAAAAACTAAACTCATAACCAATTCAGAACTAAGATTTATTACATGTAGCTTTCACGGTTTAAGAACTACTCAATGTCAATTTGTTGAATTCCGTTTTGTAAATAATTGTTTTTCAATATTTGTTGATTTTTAAAGATTTATTTTAAAAGAATTTCGGTTTTTTTCTGATTAATCAAAGATGTTTTTCAAGTTTTTCAACATTAATAAAGACATTTAGATTTCTTTTTAGCGGAAAACTATTTAAAAATTATTTGTTATGCATTTTCTTCATTTTTTTTTTAAATATATATAAATGTGCTTCATTTTCTTTGCGTGATTTGTTTTATAAATATGAAATGTTTTTTTTTGCATTTTTTCCTTTTTTTTTTTTGATAAATATGCTCTTTTGTTTCTTGTTTTTAATAAAATTCTTCAAGTCGCAAATTTTTTTTTTCGGTTTTTTTTTTTTTTATTTGAACTTTTAAAACGGGACACCTAAAGAAATATATATAATTCTTCTTTGTCAATAAGAGTAAATATATTTTTTTTGGTTTTGTTCTTTTTCTTTACCTTTGCAATAACAACATTTATTAAAATAGTAATATTTTTTAATACTGCCGTATATATGTCTGCTTTAGTGCCTGTAGAGTTTTCTTTGTAATCTATATAAATACTTGATTTTTTTGTTTTTTTTTTTCTTTTTAAAAGAGGTGGTTTTAAGTTCAGTATAGGTTGTTTTTTTTTTTTGTATGTCAGTTTTTCTTTGCCAAAAAACAAAAAAGAAGAAAAAACTCTTGAAGTTTATTCTTGTGATAATATCTCGTCAGTGGTACTTTTGAAGGGGGATTGTCTTTAGGAGGGGACTTTGCTGCAATCTCTGCTTAGAATTGAGTTCCTCTTTCTGTGTTTTGTTAAATATAACCGTAATATACTCAGTAAAGACATCAAAGTTTGCAGTTATTTTAAAATTAGTTTTGCGTTTTTCTTTTTATTAATCATTTTATTCATTCATTTATTGTTTTGTTTTGTTTTTTTAAATTATTTTCTATTAACTTAAACAAATAATTTAAAACCCTAGATGTTGTTTGGGTTTTGGATTTTATTGAAATTACAGTTTCTTAATCATAAGATTTTTTTTTGTTTTATTCAGTTTCTTAGTTCTTTTCTTATTTGTCACATTTATATATTTATTATTATTGGTTTGGGCTTTAACATTAAGTAAAACATCTAAAAACATTTACTTGTCATTTCATCAGGGATCTATTTAATATATGTGGATTTCTCTTGTTTAACATTTATTTGTTTCTATTGCAATTAAAATTGTGTGTGGGGAGATATGATGATTTCCTTAAAACGTTTATTATTAATTCCGTTTTGTAACTTAAATCCTATAGAAATTTCCGTCTTTTTCTATAATCCGCTGTGTGTTATTTAGGTTTTATGTTTTTTGTTTTTGTATTCTTTTTGAAAATCTTTAAAAATTGGTTCATATTTGGTTAGACTCTTTCTCTTTCTTCGTTCTATCTTCCTTCCTCTCAAACTTTCACGTTAAGGTGTACACTCTCATCAATATTTAGATCTCATAATTACGAAATTTGTTGGCCACCTCAGAATTGTCTGCACCCCATTCTTGTTTGCGATTGCCGTAATACAAAGCCGCTCCACCCTCTGAAGCTCTACGATGGGCTGGATTGGGTGAGGCCGCCGAGAGGCCACCACTGACGCCAGCTCCTCCAGTCTCGGGCAACATGCGATCTTTGGTTTTAGGTGTTGCCCAATGCATGGACTTTTTTGTTTTTTTTTTTGGGAGGGAGAAAAGAAATAATCCATATATAAAATTAAAATGTATGTAATAAATTCAAATAAATAATAAACATGCTATGGGAATTTAATCTACGACATCAAAGTATTATTGGATACTTATGGATCAAGAGGTTGGTAGTGGTTTTAGGTTATTGGGAATCGTTCGTTTGTGTCTCAGCTACCGGTGAGGTTATAAGAATGCGGGCTACATTTAATTGAAAAAATAATTAGAAAAGTTTAATGATTCTGTAAACATGCAAAGGTAGAGAAAAGTAAAATGATTAGACAGTTTATGAAAATACAACAATTTTATAATTGTTATTTTGAAATAGCAATTAAAATTTTGATACCCTTTCTTTTAGCACTTCTTAGTGTATTCTTTAGTATTTGTTAATACATTTCAAGATGCTTGATATATGCTATTTCTATCTAACATTACTCCCTCACAATTAACTTAATTTGGTGAATTCATTCAATGAATTGATGAAATTTTTCATAACCATAGCCTACAATGAAGTCTATATCAGGCATTGCCCATAAAGCGAGCAGCCAAAATTTTGAAAATTGTTATTTTGCTCTAAACATAATACATCTCTTGTAGTTGGAAGAAATGACTAACAATTGTGATAACACCAAAATTGTCAGTCCCTTTTCCTAGACAGTTCAAGTTTTACTTGGCCATCCCAGCCAGGGGAGCATTGGCAATCACATTAAACCCCTGTGGACCTCTAGTAGTTCACAATATAAATTCTTAACGATTTTTTTTTACAAAAAATCTAATTTAACACCAATGAGCGTCTAAAGTTTACACTATTTGGTTTGGACATTATTAAAAACAAAAAAAAAAAAAAAAAGAAAAAACAAAAAATTCGTAAACATCGTTTCTCACTGCAAATTTATTGCTGTTATTTCTTGTAGATTCAACCAAGTTCGAATTTTGTTTCAATGTCAAAATAAAGGGTGTCCCAACAAGAACGCAAGATTTAAATAACTGATGCAGCAATTGAATTGTTTCTCTGGCTGTATGACATGTGGCGCCGTCTTGTTCAAACCACATGCCCTCCACATTCATTTCTTCAATTCTAGGCACGAAAAAACTGGTTATCATTTTACGATACCGAACACCATTGACTGCTTGCGCTTGATAGGCCTCATTTTCATAAAAAAAAAGGTCCAATGATTCCTCCAGCCCAAAATCCACACCACACAGTGATATGTTGACGATGCATTTGCTTCTCGTGAATCATATATAGGGTTATCCATATTTCGTTTTCAAATAAAGTTAAATAAAACACACATAAAGCTATGATTTCGATGAAGCTTTCATTTTATTATAATAGGTGGATCTTGCCATTGTGTACGGAATACAATCGTATTTAAATGACCGCCTTTGCATTGGTTGCAGCAGTGGATCCTTTTCAGGCAGTTTTCGACAAAAAATACGGCCCAATGACAACTTCAGACCATAATGCGTGCCAAACAGTCACTTTTCCCAGATGCGTTTTCACAATCACTCCTGAGTTTTCCGAGCCCCTAATAGGACAAATTTAGCTTGTCAACGTAACCACCAAGAGAGAAATAAACTTCATCGCTGAAGAAATCATCACTTTTGTAGTAAGTTTTAACTATTTTCACGTATTCATCGGTTGTTGAACGATCCATATTCGTAAATGGCAAACCTTTCACTAAATAAATAGCACTTCAGATGACTTCTGGCAGCCTTGCCAGACCCACGGTTTTGAAACTACTGAATGGATAATTCTACCTTCGCTTGACGGAATGGAAGTACGAGTACGAGTATATATGTTTTGTATGGCAAAAAAGTAACATCCAGTGTTTGAAGTACCAAGTGTGTTTTGATCAAATGTGTTTATTATCTTCTAGGCCAACAGAGCTATGGTCGTCTATCTGTCTTCAAACTTGACAGCGCTCAATATTTTGCAAAATTGCAACATAATTGATATCTCCCTGATACCTCTTTGATGAATGATCGATTCATCCCATATGTTCTTAGGTAAAAATCTTTTATTTAGTTGCATTAAATTTAACGAACTGAATGAGAGCTTGCCAAAATATAGTCTAGGAATGAAAACACAGTGCGTACCCACATCCTCTACTAGTACCCATAAAAATCTACAAAGTTACTACGCTCTTTCTTATACCTCACATACAAATGATTGATTGCGCTAGATTCATTTAAAATAAGCACACGCCTTGTGCGTGGTGAGGTACGTTCTGGGAATGAAAATAATGAACAAAGCCTCAATCATCTTATCGAGATGTCATTTTTCTATTGTTGCTACTAATTCGTAGATGGCAGTTGTTTACATTTTTGCCAGTTGTATTGCACTATATTGCTTGGTGACATCTGAAAATATTGTTTGGCAACCACGCCTACTCTGGTAATTCCTACACAAACTATTTTATTTAACCAACATTGTCTTGTATTCATATATTTCATTCAATTGATCTATATTGAATATATGAATACATTGTCTTGTATTCATATATTTCATTCAATTGAACTATATTCAATATAATTTAGCTTGCATTGGCCATTTAGTAAACTTAGTTCCGCGGATGAAAATGGGCTGCTTTTCGACGACTCTTATAGTCCTCTTCTTCTTAGGTGGCGACTAGAATAGACATCCTTAGCTATTATATGCCGTATGTGGAAGCTAATCCCAAATACTACGGTCTTCTGTGCCTCTTCTCCAATTAGTCACACAAAGTTTTGATAGTATTTCAAAAATCTAGTCCTTACAGCGGAGTTTTAGTCGCCCTTCTCTGCGCCGTCCACCGAGTTTCGTTGCCGAAAAATGCTAGAGCATTTCAGTCCATCCGCAATCACTTTATATAGATTCGGTTGTCCACGTCGATATGGGTATATAGATCATATAGTTTATTGTTCATGACAACGCCGATACTTTCCGTTAACGATGATGAGCCAATAAATTTTTCGGAATAATTTCTTTTCAAATACTCCCAGCACTGTTTCATCCGCTTGTGTCATAACCCAGGCTTTTGCACCAACCCAGGCTTTTGCGCCATTCAATAAGATAGGTAAGACCAACGTCTGGTAAAGTTGGATCTTTGTTTGTCAATTTAATAATTGAATCACTTGCTTATCTCACTTGCTTATCTTATAGTAGCATCTGTCGTCTTTGTCTCCATCAATTGTTTTGTCTAGAGCGGATCTGAGATAGATGAATTCATTCATCATTTTAAAATTGTACTTGTCAACGTTCACACCGCGTCCTAAGCGAGCAGACTCTTGCTTCGTTGAAGCAAATAACTTTGTCTTGTCCTCGTTTAACGCCAGACCTATTTTTGCTGTCTCCCATTGAGAAGGTTGAGAACGCTGCAGTAACATCCCGCAGTTTTCTGCCAATGATGTCTTCTATATCATCCGCATCCATGATACTTTCAAAACATACCACATGTACGAGACCGGTCCCAAAACTATTCGACCTGACGTATAGATGTTGCCAGTTTTAAAAAAATTATTTTTGTGTAAAGTGGCAACGTTATAGAACATATGTTTTAAGTTTCAAGGCGCCATATTGTTTAGCATTTTTGTTTGAACCATCAAAAATAAACGATGTCAGTGAATTTGTAAACATGGGAAAAAATTGGTCAGCGTTGCGTAATTCAATATTTCAATTTGAAAAGTTTCAGTTGAACCAATATTAAAGTACGTTCTACCCTGGGGGAGCCTGCTGCTTCGTTTACGATTGTAAAATGTTGGGTAGCAGAGTTTAAACGAGGCCGTCCATGAAATGTCTCAACCAGACACGGTTAAGAAAATTCACAAAATGGTATTGGATAACCGTCGGCTGAAGGTGCGTGAGCTAGCTGAAATGATAGGGATTTCAACAAGTGCTATATATTGTATCATGACCTAAGATTTGAAGATGAGAAAAATGTGCGCAAGATGGATGCCGCGCTTGCTTTCAATAGAGCAAAAACAGCATCATGAAAAAGTTTCAGTGGAGTGTTTGGTGATATTTCACTGCAATAAAGCCGAATTTTTGCGTCGATTTATAACCATAAATGACACATGGGTTCATCACTTCACGTCTGAGACAAAGAAAGAATCAAAGAAGGACTTGGAGTGCGCATGGGATTATTGTTATTGATTATCTTTAGAAAGGAAAAACCATCAACAGTGAATATTATGATAATTTACAGCAGCGCTTAGGTGATGAAATTATGGAAAAAAGGCCGCATTTGGCCGAAAAAGAATTGTATTGTTTCATCATTAATCCTCTAGTTCACAAATCTAGTATTGCGATGGCCAAAATGAATGAATTAAAGTTCGAACATCTGAGACAAAAGACCAGTCAAAGCAAGTGAACTGGAATGGAAGAATCGTGCCCAAAAAAAAGGCGAGGACGGTTCCATCAGTAGACAGGATCATGGCGTTTGTTTTTTGGGATGCGCATAGGATTATTTTTATTGATTATTTTCAGAAAAGAAAAAACTATCAATGACGAATACTATGGTAATTTATTGCAGCGTTTAGATGATGAAATTATGGAAAAAAGGAAACATTCGGCGAAAAAAAGTGTTGTTTCATCAAGAAAATGCTCCAGTTCACACATCCACTATGACCAACATTAATTATTATAATTAAAGTTCGAATTGCTTCATTATGCACCTTATTCGCCAGATTTAGCTCTTTCGAACTATTTTCTATTTCCAAACTTGAAAAGATAGCTCGGTGGTTAAAGATTTGCCAAGAATGAAGGAGAGGAGTCTGCGGTTGATGGCTATTTTAAGGAGTTTGACAATTCTTACTACAAATAGGAATTCTTACTATAGTAGAAGCTATTGAATATCGCTGGAAAAAGTGTATCGAGCTAAAAGAAGATTATGTTTAAACGTAAAGAAAATGTTTCTCAACTTTTTATTAGGTCGGTTAGTTTTAAGACTGTTCTCGTACGCTCTTGGCAGTAACTTAAAATTGTTGTCAATTTTTTTTTAATTTTAATGTTTGATGTAGCCTAAACAACTCCACCCCCTCTGGTACCTCCCATGCGATTTTTTATATTATTTATTATTTATTATTTATTATATTATTTATATTATTTTATATTATTATATTTTTATATTATTTTTATATTATATTTTATATTATTATTTTTATATTATATTATATTATGAATGTATAATTCAATTGAATTGAATGAATGTATAATCAAATTGCACTTAAATTTAGTATAACTTAGCATCAGGCTTTCACCAAACTTAATTCTGCAAATGCAACTGTACTGGGTTGTTCTGCTCCTTAGGATATATCACATACAAAATTTATCTGTTTAGAAAAATCAAAGATTTCTCTATAAATTCTAAACGAAATACAGCAAATTATAATAACTAACTAAGTTCAGTAAGTCATAATTTTTATTATTTAATTTTGCATTATTTCGAAGCAGTTTTTGATAGGAACCTAGAAATTAACCACGCTAACGCAAAAAACTGTTGGGTGGACGCATAATGGGTCATCTGAATAAAAAAATCTTTAATGGTTGCCACTAAAGTGCATTACAGCTCTTAGGCGATGTGATGATTTAAATAGAGTACTTACATACTAAACTCAATCGCTTAAAATTCAAACTCTACCTTTGACTTTTAACAGATAAAACACTTTACATGTGCAATTTTGCAGAATGTGTAGTATCAGATTTCATTTTTATCAAAAAACTTATGATTCATGTTAGCATTTGTTTGGAAATATCCACAAAGTAAATATCCACATTTCATCGATATGCTTTATGTGATTTTTTTTCAAATGCCATCCTATTTATATGTCATACTTCATGTAACTGTTATTGACTCGTGTCCGGACTTCCTCAAATGCTGGCAATGTGTTGTGTCCTGTATTAACATAACAGCAAATTCCCCAGGTCTGCTTGAAGGCATTAAAATATTTATGATGAAGATGTCTTTACACAATTGCATGGCAACATGGAATTTCTATCCGAACAAAATGTCCAATAACAAATAATGTTTTCTTTTGGGATTTCATATATTTCTTCCACCCTGTGGCAATATTGTAATACGTTACGTTTCTATGGTTTTGGAAAAGTAATGAAAATGCTCAAATCACCATTGCAATAAATCCCTACGACGACGGCGCTGCTGATTTGCCTGAAATGCGAAAGACCGATTTAATTGCAATAAAACCTCATAGTATCAACATCAATAAAAATGTTTTCCATTATGTTGATCAGGAACCACGACATTTTAATAAATTTCCTTCCATTGGTTTTACATTTTTCAAGTGAAAACCACAAACGAGCCAAATACACTCATTGACGTTACTTTAATACGATACAAAGTATTGGTAAGAGAGGTGTATGATAATGTTCACAACGCCTCTAACATAGATGGTATTTCAAGTTTGGTATTTGTGTTAAATTGTATATAGATTATAGATATAGTAATAATAAATATTAAATTAAGTTTATAATTTTTAATATAAAAAGTCGTGATTTCATTTCATTAATAATTTTCAGACTTTATGGTCAAAATAATTCCTTTATAATTTTCATTTTTGAAATTTTATTTTTTGATAATTTTGCGAATTTTTGTCAACTTAATGTTCGGCAAACTGCGAATATTTACGTATTCAAATTTTCATTTATATTTTCCATATTTTCAAATCTGTCATATTTTTCATTACTTTTTTTTTATTCAATTCCAAATAGCTAAAAGTGGAGTAAAAAAATTGTAGGGGGAAAAAATAAATGATACAAAAATTTCTAAAAGAAAAACTATTTTTCAGAAAAAATCAAGGCCCACCACTTGGACAGCAAAAATTTCAAATCTGGATTTTTCTCTTAAGCGTATGGAAATTTTATGTACACTTCGGTCAAGTTTGTTTTGCGTTTTATTTGGAATTATACGTAAGACCTACACAAAAGGATTCTAAAATTTATTTTCATCGCTAAGTTGGCAAAACTGTCCTCTATACTAACGCAAAGTTTGAACGTTTTTTGTTTACAGTGCTCAATTTTTTCAGTTCAATTTAGCTGTGGTTGGCATTTTTCCCTCGGCTAAAAACACCAAACAAAGATTTTGTTTTAAATATGGTATTGCAATAAGAATTTCGGATTTCGAATCGCTAAAAATGAAGCAAAACATTTATGGCAAATCGACTATATCAACAAACCCACTTGCATACGAGGTGTACAGTGCATTCAAAAGCGATCGAGATGTGCCAGAGGATGTACCTCGTTCTTTTTGACCACCAACTCTTAAAATCGACAAAGTGAAGAAGAGAGTAAAATGACAGAAAATAATAATTTTATTTTCAGAGAGGCAGCCTCTGACAATTCTTTATCTCACAAAGCAGATCATACAATTTTATATAGCTTGCTTTGGCGTGAAACGCGTTGCCGCGCGACTTATTCCGATAGACCTGAATTTTTTTCAAATCCACAATCTCATAAAGTCTCAAGAGCACAGACCAATTCCGATAACACTTTCCCAAAACGCAGCATAACTGATGATGAGAAGCGTGTTTACAAGTTTGTCATGCAAGCCAATCAACACGCTTTGAATTGGCACCTTCCAATTCAGCCCAAATCGGAACACCCATGTCAAAGTCGGTCAAAATCCAAGATAACGTTGACAGTTTTCTCAAGTAAACGCTATGTTGTGCACTCGAAATTGTTGCCAGAGGGTTAGATGACAAATAAAGAATATCAACTGGGTATTATGCGCAGGTTAAGAGAAAAAATTCGTCGGAAAGTTGCCAGATTAGTTGACACAAAAGTCATGGATTTTACACGACGATAACACACAATTTTACAAGCCTATCATTTCGAAAGAATTTCTGCGCAAAAACTTAACAAATTCACGTTGCTTGATAAGGCTCCAGCCGTCTCCTTTCTCTTTCCAAAACTCAAGTTACCATTTCGGGGCATCCGTATTCAATCTATAGAACAAATAGGGGAGAACTCACTGCGAGAAATAAGGTCTTTTACAGAAAATGCGCTCGAAACCTTTTTTAATGATTGCATTGTCATATGTGTATTATTTCGGAAGGGACCTACTTTGAAGGCGATCCAATAAATCTGAATGAATTAAAGATATTTTATGTTTTATTGGCTAATTCCCAGTACATTTTTGACAAAATGTGACCTGTGATTTTGAAGTAATTTGCCTATCTTCGTAATACAAACACAAAAAGTATAGTTTTTATTAAATTCGTAAATCATCTGACCATTTATCAAAACTTTCCATACCACAGATTTTTCTTATAATCTTGTTTAAAAATATTACAAATCTCTTACTTCTCTATGAAAAAGTGGACTTTTTGACATATAATTTAAAATGCATGTACTCTATCATCATTAAATTCGATTCGTTTTCAAATTTTGTACGTTGTTTTATTTTTGGACATAGTTTTCTCAACCTTTTATAATAAAACACCATATTGCGATGTATTTATAAATCGGTTTACCGGATTGACTCGATACAGTCTTAAATAATATCCGTTATTGGTAGGTAGAAATATTATCAAAAAAAAAAATTGCAGAGTAGAAAACATAATAAAAATAAAAAAATTTATTTGCCGATCCATTATCTAAGTTTTTTTAGAACTACTTGATTTCAATTAATATTTTCCCAGCATAAAGTTGAAATACGCATTTTTAACGGCAGTTGAATTTTTGTCAACTTGATCTTATATATTACCTTAAACCTTAAATAAAAATTAAATATAAATTTAAAAAAAAAATTAAAAAAAATGAATAAATGAAAATTAAATCTTAAATATTAAATGAATGTTCTTATTTTTAATGTATATTTTCCTAATAATTGAAAGCTTTCTATTGAAATATTGAAACAAAAGCAATATCAAATAAAAATTACACATTTTGTTTAGATGCGTCTAACTTCCAGTTATTTTTAAAGTCTTTGGATGACGTTTCAATATATTTCATAGATATTTTGCATTTTCCTTCAACAATTACTGAACAATTTCTGTTAGAAATTATAGTTTAAGCTAGACATATAGTTTAAGACGGCGTTCTGATTTCAAGATGTTGAACGTAGTTAATCCTTCCCATGAATTGAATTAAATAAATTTTATAAAGTAAAGTAAATTATGAATTGGATTTAATTTTTGAAAAATTGAATTGAATTGCATTTAATTAAATTGTATTGTTTTGAGTTGCATTATATTACACTGAATTAAGTTGAATTATATTGAATTGCTTGTATCAAACAATTTGTAAAAATTGACTATTTATATGCTTTTGTTACGCCCATATGGCAACCCAGCGGGGTACGAGATCTTCTGGTTGAAATCAACGAGATATTTGTTCTCTTTTTTCGCCAGCCGCCAACCGGACCACTTCGCCAGCCGCTCTCAACATGCGATTAGAACCTGAAATAATGTAAGTTAACCGTTATCTTTTCCTCTCCTCCAGTACGAAACCCCCTCGTGAGTACACACATCTCGCTAAAAACCTAAGTTCTTCTACAAAATCTCTAAACTTTCTCACGGAACCTAAGTTCCAAATTAAATCTTCAGACCAAATCTGACAGATTCACGCTCTAGCAACTGCATTTTACACTATGTTTTCTTCACAAGAAAAAATTCCTCGTAAAAAGACTTTAGTAGCATTGTCATCTTTTTTCATATTGGTTTCCAACACTGAAATCAGAACGCCGTATATGTTTACTTTAAAGTATGTTTGATAATATATTTGCAGTTTTGTAAAACAATTTACAAATATATTATGGCGTATACCGATTTTATATATGAGTACCGACGGTAAAATATTGGCGTTGCCACTTAAGAAAGTTTTCATCGCAACGATCGATCTTCAAATTTCATGACCAGGTTTTTATATGGAGTTTTACCCCAAAAAGTCAGTATAGTATTTTTCCCCAAAAATGAATAATATGAATAAATTATAACAGATTCTACAATACCTCAATAAATTTGAATTTTACAGGAAAATTTTGCTTAAATCTAGGAATCATAAGGCTTATATTATAAATATTATAAATAGAATCAATGTATTCTATGAAAACTCTTCATATTATAGATATATATTCTAGGAAATTTCTCATCGGTATAGTAATTCTAAAGATGTGTATACTTTTCTCTTGAAGCATGTTTCTCGTTTTACCTTTATCATTGCCAAAAATTATTATCCGTAATCTAACTGTACGTGAGATATAATGATTGCCTTTGGGGTATTACGACCTTATAACCAATCCTTTACAAAAAATATCATATTACGGCGAAAAATGTTATTTATTTTTAACATTTATTTTTTGCGACTTTACACAACTATTTCATTCCTTTTTTTCAAGCTTATGGCAACTCTGAGAAATATGTGGCATCATTACTTACTCTCTCCCTCTCTCGTATGTAAGACTATTTATGTTACCGTATGAAAGATCGATTCATAGTGCAATAGCAATTGCTGCATATGGGAAGAAACAACAAATAACATTTAGCATAATCAAAGCTACCAGATTTGACGATATTCTCCCTTGACATCATTAAGGAGATCAATTATTCAGCATTTTACAAACTCTAAGTTTTTCATTTTTTTACATCTTGAGAAAATGATCCAAGTGTATTTTTCCAAAATTTGCTAAACTTCGACTCTCTTTCTCTAAAGGGCATTCAAGTCAAAAGGTTTCCGTTTGATTTCTATGTCCGAGAATTCATTTTACAAATTGCATATGAAGAAAGAATAAGCAATGCAAATAATTCATTAAGGTTGGCATATTTTGTACATTCCTTAATAATTTTACTTACTACTAAAACATTTTTTATCTTTATAAAAAAAGCAGAAATATCAGGAGTTGGAAAATTCGCATATTTTTAACTCTAAAACAATTTAGGTAAACATATTTAAATTTTTCTTAATTAGTGAGTTTTTAAAGACTATTCTCTATCACTGTGACAGCTTTAATATGACAAAAAAAAAAGAACGACTTGTTGGTACTTTCCAGTTTTTTTTTCGCATAACGAAAATAATTTAATTTATAATTTTTAATTTATAAACATTTTTGAAAACAACAATTTTGAAGTAAACATTTTTTTACGATTGTCACAGAACTTCAGATTTAATGTACTTTTTTTAAAGACAAATTTTTGACGATAAACATTTTTGAAGTAAACATTTTTTGCGATTGTCAAAGAAACTTCAAATTTGATATAATTTTTTAAAGGCAAACTCTTGACGATTTTTTTTACCAATAAAAGTTTTTTATTCTTAAAGTATAGTTCAGCTAAATAAATACTGCTCTTAGAATATTTATTTTTTGTTAAGAAAAGTTCTTTAAATTAGCATCAATATGGAGAAAAGACATTAAAAGCCCATATTTTTAAAACAATCATTTTCAAAAGAGTGTCTGGTTTCCTTAGTACAGGAATTTTCAATCGCTTAATTGAATTAATTGTGAAGAAATTCAACCACATAAAAATTTTTTTTTAAAAAAAAAAAAAAAAACAAAAACAAAAACAAAATATACTAAAAGTTTGTAATGACTACTTCTATGTAATACTTGTCGTTCAAGAACAGTTAATTTTCATGTGAAAAATTAGTTGAAATATATTTATTATACAATTAGAGCGATTGAATATCAATTTGAGTAAATAAAATTTTATTCTTTAATTAATATTTCTCAAAGAAAAGATTTTCCCACGTTATATGAGTTTCTTCAAGAAACAAACACAGCTGTTTTTCACCAGCATCTCTTTAAGAAATCGAGATCTCCCGAAGAAAAATGAGATGCAAACATTTTGTTCAGAAATCAATCTTTCTTAAATAATGTTGTCATTAGTTATTTTAATGTTTATTAAAGAAAGTTATTTTAAGGTCTTTAGAAAAAAATATTTTCCTTAATAAAACCTTTATTTAATAGAAGTTTTCTGAATAGATAGCGTTCCTATGGTTAATGGTTAATTTTTTAATATTAAAATTGTTCGACAATTGAATTTCGATTTGTCGTGAATTACATTGGATTCTGCCTTTCACCTTTTGAACCATTCCCGGCATAATGCGGGGAATATTGTTGCCATTTGTAGATGTCCACTTCCATGGCGTTTTGGTGCTACTAGTATCATTGTAACGTCCGATGTATAAATATTTTGTTCATATCTAACTGTCATTGTTCATTAAAAACGGGTTTTTGTGATTTTTCAGTCAAATATAAAAAATAACACTATTAAATTTGAATTACATTTCGACAACTATTTTCAACTGTGACAAGAGAACAGTTTTGTAGTTTTTTTAAAAAAATGAGGGCGTTGTGATTAGACGTTAAAGTAGCATGAAGTTTGCGATATTTCGGGCGCATATCTGCGTATGTTAATTTTCTAAAAAACGTTCAACTCTTTTGTTAAAGGCAGTAAACTGTAAAGAAAAACAAATACTAAATGCCTTCGATAATACATTAATCAAAAATGAAGATCAATTTTGAAGTTAGTACATTGTAAAAAAAAAATACAAATGCCTTTGGCAATTCATTCATCAGAAATGAAGATCAATTTTTGCAACTTTTATTATTGCATATTGCACTTTATCGCCGCTAACAATAAACATATTTTTCAGTTTTACGGCAACTCTGCACTCTTACAATTTGTGTTCTTGCTCAGCCTCTTCAGTCTAATCCGAATTTTGTACAAATTACGTGCGAATGCAGTTGCTCCATTAAATTAATTAAATTTCGGTGCTTGAAGTCGATTGAAGTTAGTAAAAAGTTGTAAAAGTTTGTAATTAACTTCTGTTTAATGGAGTTGTTGTGAAATTATTTAATAAAGTGCGGGTAACTTCGGGCTTTGAAGAGCATTTTCGGGCGGTAGTTGTAACGTTTCGTTCGGTCTGTGTTGTTTGTGTTAAACTTAATGAGATTTGGTGGAGTTGGAAAAAATGAGGCATGTGTGATAGAAAAAAGAGAGAAGAATGCAAGTGTAAAAAGAAAAAGCGTGAAATGGAAGTAATCAAAAAAGGCAATCTGGTCAGTTTAATAAACGAAATCCGCTGTGTTCGTGTGTGTGTCGCTAATTGCTTATGTTACTAATTTGATTGCATTTTATTTCTACATCATAAAGCGGCATTGATATCAGTTGTAAAATTTATGAAGTTAATAAGGATTTATATTGGAATTGTTGAACATATAATTAAATCTTTTGTAATCAGTCAGACTTTTCGGTGCGGGTTGTTGATGGCACTAAAAATTGTATTCGCACGACGGTGTTTAAGTAACGATTATGGAAATGCTGAACGCTAATTAAGATAAAAGGTATGTACGGGCGATTGTGTATTGTATATTGAATATACATATGAACAATATTGAAACGGAAAATATGGACACTGCATTTTGGTTAAAAAATCCAGATTGAAAACGATGTGAATTCGTTTTTTCACTGGGATTTTTCCATAATAAATTCTCAAATTAAAGATTTCCGCAAGACGATTTCAAATAAAATTAGCCTTTTCTAAAACACAAAGTTAGAAAAAAAGACAAAGCAAAGTTGTTCTTAAATATGCAATTTTTGGTCTTTATGATCATCCAGCTCAGAAATAGACTAATTTTCGATGTCCTTTTGAGGGAATTCAGACAAGCATGTATGTGTGTGGGCTTAAATGAAAATTATTGTGCTAAATGGACGTCCTCATGCTAAATATGTGTACTTTTTTAAATTTTAAAATATTTAAATAGGAATACAAATTAAGGAAATATCTCATTTTTTGAGAAAAATGTTTTTTTTTTTTTAAATCAAAAATATGATTAGTTTTGTGTTAGATGTCGCTTTTGTTTTAAAAGTAAATTTCACAAAATTAATAATTTTAAAAATTAAAAAAAAATTATAATTATTTTACAAATCACTTCGCATGTGTTGAGAAGTTGATGGAGCTTCTTATAAAAACACGCGCGGTTTTTCTTTTTTTAATATTTGATTTTTTTTTAATTTCCATCATATTTGTAAATATTAATTTTTTCGAAAGGGAAATGAAAATGTACAACAACTTAGGTATGAATGGTAAGCCTAGAAATAGCATATTTGAAGTCTTCTTGGGAAAAAGCTTATTTTTCGCTTATTTTGGTTTTCAGTATTTGAGAACTAATAAAAAAACAATGACATATCTTTTCAGAAATGAACATAATCTATTGGTATTGGTGAACATAATATATTGCCCTCTAGAATGACATATTTTAAATTCTATATTGTCTAAGTGAAATCAAAAGACCCTTTCCAGATTCTTCTAATCTAAAATCTAAAATCTAAAAATATTAATTCTAAAATCGCATAACAAGAAGAAACACGATTTGTAAAGTTGCTGAATTCTTTCCGTAAAAAAAACAATAATAATAAATTTATCTATACCAGTATATATCAAATTCAATGTTTGTTTGTGCCTTTGTTCCGAATAATCTGAACTATTTGATCGAATGTCATGAAATTTTCATACTATACTTATATCGCCCAGGAAGGAATCATAGGCTGTAATCTTGATTAAAAAAGGGGCGTGGCATCGGCAATACAATTACAAATTTTGGACGATTATATCTAATGAACTCTTATAAATTCAGAGGAGAGGTAAAATATACCATATTCTTCAGTGTGATTTACACATGTAGAAAACTGAAGACAGGAAATGAGGCCAGTGCTTAGGGGCCAAACTTAAATAGCGACTAGAATGGACATTGTTATCTTCCATAAGCCGCGCACGGAATATGATCCCAAACACATCTGTCCTTTTCGCTCCTAATATTCGCCGTACAGAGTTCTGACAGTAATTCAAAAGCTCGGTCCTTCCAACGGAGCTTTGGTTATACTTTTCCCGGTCGTTCGTCGTACTCGTTGTCGACTAATCGTGACTAGCGTTCAAGTCTATCCGCACAACCTAATTCGTGATGTAGCGTTCAAATCCATCCGCACAACCTAATTCTGCCATTTTGACAATGCACACTGCCTCCTTCACATACAACAAATGGACGAAAATAGAAGGAGTAATTCGCGAACAGATGAAATTTGATACGTAGTCTTGCTGGGTCATTTGCTGGGACCTTACAAATGAAATAATGGGCAATGAAATTTTGTCACACCATAAAATTCTATTCGATGGAATTATATAGCGCAAAATTTTCACAAAATGATATATTTGTTGGCTGCATTTAAGAAATCAAAATATTCCTTCTCTTGCCTGCCATCGGAGTGCATATATGGGTCTCGAAATACGATCTTCATAGAAGATTCTATTGGATGATTCGATTTTGCCCAAATTTTGCATCTCTCGGTATATTTCTGACCTTCCCTTTTCGAAATTTCGCAAAAATCTGACCGTACTTACAAATACCCCGAATATAAATGGATCTGAAAGCCTTGACATTTGTTCACGCTACCACACCCTATTATATTATCTGATTTTAACCAAACTTCACACAACTGAATACATTTGCCATTCTCCCATAAACAATGGATGGAATCGACTTCTTGAACCGCTCCTAAAAATGGATCTATAGACCTCGAGCCCACCAAATAGCATAAATTAACACATTGACAGTTTTCACTTAAATATGCATTTTGCAGTGTTTTCATATTTTAATAAAAATACATATTTAATCAAGGCTAGAGATACTAGAAATACAAAGTTGCAGCAGAATTTGGTCAATCTAATATTTTGATTTAAAAAAATTGATAAAACCATCTTTGTCTGGTTCATCGAACTTCAATGCTTTGCCTATTAATTTTGAATGCATATTTATTCCCCTTTTTTTGTATTTGGGGCAAAAATTTTTGCCTTCGTTATTTTTTTAACGTTGATAATAATGGTCCAACTGCCACAAACAGAAAAAGGAAATCACTTCTTGTTTTGTTTTTTTGGTTCGTCAAACTAATTTTGATTTTTCATATACGCAGAAAAAAAATATTTATTTCTAAGTTGTGCAAAGGTTTTACTTTTCGATTTTTTTGGTTGTTTCAAGGATATTTTCCTAAGCTATAACACTACAAAAACAAAAAATATATTAGCTAATCATGCTTGTTCAACCAAATTTTGAATATATCGGCTCGCGTGCCATAAATTTGATTTTAATATATTTTTTTTTTTGTCGAAGTTGAGGCAAACATTTTTCGATTCGCTTTTCCTTGTTGAAAAAAAAAATTGTATTGCAAACTATTACAATGATTAATAAAATTGTATTTTTCCTTCACAATTTTTTTTCCTGCTTCATCAAACTTTATGCTTCCACCAAAATAATCCTATCGTCAAAACCATTTTTAACAATTTTATTTATACTTTATAATAATGGCGCATAATTTTTTAATTAAAGAAATAAATAAAGTTTGGATAAAAAGTCAATTTTAACGAATTCTAAACTTCGATGTTGAACGCCCTCTGGCGGCGCCAAAACAAGTTACACTAACAACTTCGTTGTTTCATGACATCGATGTAAAAAGAATGAAAAAAAAAAAAACAATCATACATCTATCTAAATAAGATAATTACTCATAATTTAATTTTTGTCCATGGGACGAATCACACATTCAGCTCATTCAATTCAACTAGACGACGTCAATATTTGTACGCTTATGTTATAATACTGGAAAATAGTTGGAGTTAGCTAAATCTGCTCTAATTTTTGCCATCGCAATAGTGAATGTGTGAACTGGAGCATCGTCTTGATGAAACAACGCTTTCTTTTTCGCCAAATGCGGCCTTTTACCATAATTTCATTACCTAAACACTGCAATAAATTAGCATAATATTCGGAGTTGATGGTTTTTCCTTTCTAAAGATAATCAATAAAAATAATTCCATGCTCATCCCAAAAAACAGACGCCATGACCTTGCCTGCAGATGGAACTATCTTTGTCTGCTTTGTATACGATTCTTCAATTCCAGTCCACTGCTTTCACTGTTCCTGTTCGTTTGTATCAGGTGTGAAGTGGTGGACCCATGTTTCACCCATGGCTATAAATCGTCACAAAAATCCGGTTTTATTGCGGTGAAACGCCGCTAAACCCTCTACTGAAACATCGTCGTCGTTCACATTTCTGTTTTTGCTATATTGAAAGCAAGCGCAGCACCCATCTTACGCACTGCTGTCTTATCTTCAAATCTTCGGCCAATATACGATGTATATCACTTTTTGAAATACCTATGATTTCAGCTAGCTCACGCACCTTCGGCCGACGATCATCCAATATCATTTTTGTGTCTTGCGTGGACACCTCAATTGGTCGACCACTACAGTGTTCGTCTTGACAGCTCCTATGAGCTCGTTTAAACTCTGCTACCCAATATTTTACCCAATATTTTACAGGAGCAGACATCCCCGTTAATAGAATCTAGCTCGGCTTTGTTTGGATTGAGACGTTTCAAATGGAAATATTGAATTCCACAACGGTGACCAAATTTTTCCATGTTTACAAATTCACTGAGATTGTTTACTTTCGATGGCTGAAATAAAAACACTAAGCAACGTGGCACATTATAACTGAAAACATATGTTTCATAGGGTTGCCACTTTTCACCAAAGTTATTTTTTTTTAATTTACTGGCACCACCAACCATACGTGTAGAAGTTATGCAAAATTGCCGCGGGTTAATTTTTATTTTATTGCCTCGAGATTATAGGTCTATCATTACTATTCTTTCATTCTATGCTGTTTCATATAATACATATTCACAACAGTAAAGTTCTCTTAAATGTTTCAGTAAAATCTTTGCCATTCCAATGGCGCGACACTGTACCGAAAATTGTTGTCGTTTTATGTACACAAGGACATGTATCCACCTTGGCAAGGATATTATTTGAAATAACATTTGCATGTTGTGTTATCTGAAAGTGCCCGCGTGCTGGAACAGTCACAAGTGTATAGTCGTCCATGACGAGTCAGGATATTAGTGAATGTATGAGTCTGTAAACATGTGCAGGTTTTGTGGTTTTTATTTTCCAGTCTTTATGTGTACTGTGTTTGTGTGGTTGTTAGCATTTTTATTACACTCGATGTTATGATGGACATGTTTTGGTAATTGAATTTCTTCTATATTTCATTCCCATTGCAGGTTATGGGGCCACCTTTGAATTATTAACAACAACAGACAGTTTTCGAAATTAATTTGCCCAGGAAGATGGTAAGTAATAACAATAAACTACCTGCATACGCATTATTGGAAAATGTAGCAATTACATTTTCAATTAAAATGTTATTTATATTCCATTATTTGTTGTGGGTGACTGACTGTATCATAACTGTTGTATAAAATAAAAATAATTAAATCTATATGTTCTTGTTTATATTATATATTGCGTCGATTTGAAGGTTAATATGATTTTGGTTTTCTGCATGAAAATACTTAATCATTTATTCATAATTTGCACATGAGGACAAAAGATCGAAATGTCTTGTAAGTGGCTGGAATTTTGGAATTGTATAATGTGTGCATGTATTTCAAACAGATACCATTAAAGTTGTGAACAATGTGGAGGATTTTATTGATTGTTCCGCTTCTACTTATTTTGTCGTAAAAATAAAACTTTAATATTTAATCTGACCACGAATATTACAAATTTTTAATTACCGTCTTATTCGTTACTTTAAAGGAAATCCTCTTTAGCTCTTTCTCAACAAGCGGGGTAAGCACACCACTTTTGCCACCCCCTTACAGTATTACAATCTTTCACAAAGTAATTGATAGTAAAAGTTTGCCCTCAACCCCCTTGAAACTTTAAGAAAATGTTTCTTCTCTTATAACCATCATACCGCAACAATTTCACTGAGATTGACAAAGTTTTCAAAGAACACGACGCGTTGTAATTCTTGCTTCTCTGGCAAGGACAAGATAAAGCAATTCTGAAGCGTCATAAATGTCATTTATATAATCAAATATTTTTCTCTGGAGCTCTTCAAAACCTAATAAACATTTTTTAAAGTTCAGCCATGACACTCATCATGAAAATCTTAATGGTACCAAAGTGCATTTGGTGCTAAGTGTATTTTTTAATGTGTAACCTTAATTGATATCTCATGTTATTGCTTCTTTTTTTTTGAATGTCAGGTAAACAGGTCACAATTTCGTTGGCAAAATACACAAAAATCGCTCGGTTTTAAAGGTTACGGATGTAAAAGTCATCATAAAGATAAACAAATGGGAGTATAGAGACAAGAATACACAAACAAATGGACTATTAGGATGAAGTAGTTTGCAGTTTCGTATGAGCCAAAGGATATGGGTGGATAATGATAAAAAGAGGGTTTAAAGTCACTCTATAGAAAAGAGGAGATAAGATTAACAAAATAACATACAAGTAATTTCTAAGCATCGTACAAGGGACACTAAGCCAAATTTAAGAATTTAAAACATAAAATATGTTCAAAATATCAATATTTTATATAATTATCAAAATATCTGAAATATCAGGGACCATCATAGAATAGAAATCATACCCGACAATAATTTCTATTTGTTTAATTTATTGTCAATTGAATTAAAATGACTTACAATTTTGATTCTAATTCCTGTAGACGAATCAAAAATGTATCAAATTTTTTTCTATTCCATACAACTAAAATGAAACTTCAATTATTTTCGATCTTTATTCATATATCCGTAACAAAATTAGAAACAATATTGGTTCTAATTCAGCTCATTAAGTGTTTGAAATACCAACATATTTGCAATTTCCCCATTCAAAACCCGATGTAGGTTTTCACTGTCGTTTCAAGCTAGAAACGAATCTTTATATTAAGTGGGTAGTTGTTTCGATTCGATATAGTATTTTAACTAAATTTCCAATATCAAAACCGAAAGGAAACTGAGATTTCGTGAAAGTTCTTGCAAAATAAAAAGAAATATTTAATTTTATATTATATAATTTTTTTCAAAATATCGGCAATACAGAAATTATTTAAAATATTCAAACTATGCAAAATATTCAAAATATTGAAAATATTGAGAATATTCTAAATGTTTAAAAGATTCAAAGTGTTCAAAATATTTTAGATATTCAAAGTATTCAAAATTTTCAAAATGTTGAACGTTTTCAAAATATTCAAATAATTCAAAATATTCAAATGTTCAAAATATTTAAAATATTTAAAATATTCAAAATATTTAAATATTCTAAATAACCTAATAAACCTTTAAAATATTCAAAATATTCAAAAATGTTCAAAATATTTAAAGTTTTCAAAACATTCAAATATTCAAAATGTTCAAAATATTTAAAATATTCAAAATATTCAAAATATTCAAAATACCCAAAATATTCAAATATTCAAAATATTCAAAACATTCAAAATATTCAGGAATGTTCAAAATATTTAAAATATTCAAATATTCAAAATATTCAAATATTCGTAGTATTCTAAACATTCTAAATATACAATATGTTCAAAATATTTAAATTTTCAAAATATTCAAAATAGTTAAATATTCTAAATATTCCAAATATTTAAAATATTCAAAAATGTTCAACGTATTTTAAATATTCAAAACATTCAAATATTCAAAATGTTCAAAATATTTAAAATATTCAAAATATTTAAATATCCAAAATATTCAAAACATTTAAAATGTTCAGAAATATTCAAAATATTCAAATATTCGTAGTATTCTAAACATTCTAAATGTTCGAAATATTCAATGTGTTCAAAATATTTAAATATTTAAAATATTCAAAAAATTTGAAATATTCAAAATATTTAAAATATTCAAAATATTTAAAATATTCAAAATATTTAAATATTCTTAGTATTTATTCTAAACGTTCTAAATATTCTAAATATTTATTTTATTATTTTTTATTATTTTATTATTTAAAATATTCAAAATATTTAAAATATATTCAAAATATTTGAAATATTCAAAATATTTAAAATATTTAATATATTTAAAATATTTAAAATATTTAAAATATTTAAAATATTTAAAATATTTAAAATATTCAAAATAGTTGCTGAACATATTTGTTCACTGCCCACGTAAAATTCTCCGCCCATTAAACTTAATGTGTATAATTTCTATATTACAGAACAATTTCAGAAAGCGTCAATTTTAATTTTAATTCTAATTTGTTATAGTAAGTTAACATAATCGTTCGATGGTGAGTTGAAACTACGCCAAACTCAAGTTTCAGAACAATTTCAGAATGAGGAAATTTGGGATGTTGTGTTAAATTCCCATTTTGTACAAACGAAGGATTCCTTGTCCAATAAGTTTAAGCTTTAACGGAGGAAAGTTCGTAAACCTATTATATCCTTTCATAATAGTTTAATAAAACAAAAAATTTATATTATATGTACATTCAAATTTGTAGTATCGTCTTCCTCGAATTCCGGAAAGGAATTAAATTCTCACTGGAATTTTCATTTCATGTCTTCTTTTGACTGAAAGCGAGTGGCTAGAAGTGATAATTTGAGTTTTAGAAAGAGGAAAAAGTAAGCCGGACCCATATCAAGTGTACACGTAGATGGATTGATGATATTCATTAAGATTTTAGTCGAACATTAGTTCACAATGATAGCCTGCTCAGGGGATGCGTTATCATGTTTCAAGAACTGAATTTTCTTTCAAATTTTTCTCTCAGTGACGAATTTTCCATCTCAAAAGTCGCTCAATACCCAAATTGTATCCTTAATTTACTGTCTGACATTGTTGCGAAAATTTCGAGTGTACAACTCCGTAATAATCAGATAAAACAGTCAACATTACCTTAGCTTTTGATCGAATTTGATATGGCTTTTTCGGTTCTGGCTCACTTGGAACTCGCCATTCCGAAGTTTGTCGCCTGAATTGCTTATGGAACTCATAAACCCATGTCTCATTAACAAGTATAATGAAAATTTAAAGAACATTCAGGTCTTTCGGAACTAATCATTTATTAAGTCGGTTAACCATAAGCCTTTTGCAACATTTTCAGCGATTTACCAAACGAAAGTTTATTTGTAATGCAAATTTTGCAATTTTGTCGGTATTGTTATTCACTGTAAAAATCGAGAAATATAGTGGAGATGAACGCAATACAAACACTGTAAGCAAATTAAACCACAGATCACGCTCAAGCTCCGTGCCAATGAAGAGAACAGTTGTGCCAACTTAGCAACAAAAATAATGTTGACAATTCCTTTAAACGGGTTTTTTATATGATCAATTCCGATATTCTGTTACCAGTATTTATTCAAAATACTTAAATTATTCGAAATATTATAATTATCAGTAATATTTAAAATAATGAAAGTATTGATATGATCCGAAATATTTATATTCAAAAATTTCGGTCCACTGTGCACAAACGAAGGATCCTTCATTAAACTTATGGCAGGATATAGCAATTCGATGGTGCTTTCAAACTACATTGCAGCTTATACCATGCCATAATCGTTTGATGGTAATTTGAAAATATATGCTACTCTAATTCGGAAATGTGTTCAGTTCCGACTACGAAGATTTCTTCATCCATGAGGTGTACTTCGATAGCACTTTCAAAATATGCCATAAATATTTTGCAGAACAGTTATTTAAAGGAATGTTATGTCTTTTGTCAAAAGTAAGCACTCTTCGTCCACTAGATTTATGTCTTAGTATCGATAAATTTCGATGGTACTTTCAACATGTGCCATACAAAAATTTCACAACAGTTTAATTTTTAACTGAAATCCGAT
Organism: Philornis downsi; assembly: GCA_019455685.1. Lineage (NCBI taxonomy): Eukaryota > Metazoa > Arthropoda > Insecta > Diptera > Muscidae > Philornis > Philornis downsi. The sequence continues at coordinate 514,318 of JAHXMU010026488.1, forward strand.
GTTGGTATTTTTACTTTCTGTGCTCAAACGAGAGGATCTTTGTCCATTACGTTTATGCCAGGACATAATCCTTCGATATTGCTTTGAAAATATGAAATACCCAAATTTCGGAGAGCGGGAACCGGAAATTTTAGAGATAATTTTTTTATTAATACTTTTGTCTACTGGGAATTAACGCAGGATTATTTATAACATACTTTACTCCCATACTTATATTTCAAAACGATTTCAGAAAGTTTACGCCAGAAGATAGACATTCCATGGTACTTTCCATGGTGCGCTCCATGGCGGTCCCAAAACTGTCCATCCCAACGTATAGATGGTGGCAGTAGTTTGAAAAATGTTAGATTGGTGAAAAGTGGCAACCTTACAAAACATCTGTTTTAAGTTTCAAGGCGCTACGTTGTTCTGCATTTTTATCTGAACCATCAAAATTATATGATCTCAGTGAAGTTTTAAATATGGGAAAAATTGGTTACCGCTATGTAATTCAATATTTTCATTTGAAAGGTTTTAGTCCACATAAAGCCAAGCTAGATTCTACTTTGGGGTATCTGCTCCTTCGTTTGCGACTGTGAAATATTGGGTAGCAGAGTTTAAATGAGGCCATCCATGAGGTGTCCTCGTCGGACACGGTTAAGAAAATCTACAAAATGGTATTGGATGATCGTCGGTTGAAGATGCGTGAGCTATTTGAAATGATAGGGATTTCAAAAAGTGTTATAAATCGTATATTGAAGATGTGAAGACGAGAAAGCTGTGTGCAAGATGGGTGCCGCGCTTGCTTTCAATAGAGCAAAATATGTTTCGTGAAGATGTTTCAGTAGAGTGCTTGGCGTTGTTTCACAACAATAAAGCTGAATTTTTGCGTCAATTTATAACAATGGATGAGACATAGGTCCATCACTTCACATCTGGGATAAAGCAGCAATCAAAGCAGTGGACTGGAATGGGAGAATCGTGTTCAAAGTAGACGAAGTCATGACGTCGGTTTTTTGGAATGCGCATGGAATTATTTTTGCATTTATTTTTGTATCTTCAGAAAGGAAAATCCATCAACGGCAAATATTATGCTAGTTTATTGCAATGTTTAGGTGATGAAATTATGTAGAAAGATCGCATTTGGCACAAAAGAAAGTTGTTCTACGAAAGCAGTGCTCCAGTTTACATATCCACAAAGTGTACCGAGCTAAAAGAGGGTTCTATTGATAAATAGAGAAAATGTTTCTAAACTTTTTTCTGTGTTCTTTGTTATGTCAGCTAGTTTTGGGATCGCCCTTGTATATTTGGATCAGTTTCAGAAAACGATAATTTGGAATGCTTGATAATTCTTCGTTTAGCATGCATGCATGCTCGCTGTGGTCAAAGTAAGGACCCACACTGCGATAGTTTTATGTCAGAGTATAAACCTCCGTTTGTATTTTCAGAATATGGTATGCGCATATTTCGCAGGAGTTTTAAATAGCGGTAATTAAAATTTTTATTTAATATCACATTTGATTCTTTTACTACTGTGCAGAAACGACGGATTCTTCGTCTAAAATGTTATAATTATTCAAAATATCCAAAGTAATTGAAATATTCAAAATATAGAAAGTTTTGGAAATATTCTAATGTATTTAAAATATTTGCAATATTCAAGCTATTCCAAATATTCGCGCATTCCCAGTCTTATTGCCTTATTGTTTAGTTTTCCTAAATCAAAAGTCGATTGACAAAACCGCAAAAATCTCGTCCGGAATTTTAAGTTTTGCATGCTTGGAGTTTAAATATTTCCATGGGTTTTGGCTCTTTTACTTTTGCACTCTACTGAAGGTTGGCAATACAAAGTTTGAAAATGACAGTAGAAAGAATTAACATTTAAAATGGAAAAACACACGTTCACTGTCAAGGTTTAGTGATTGCGATAGAAAAAAA
>JAHXMU010026488.1:516244-542206 GCA_019455685.1 Philornis downsi
CAAAGTCTCCTTGGCCTCCTGTGGAATATATAGAGATAGAGAAAGTGAGTGAAAAATGGAAGCAATGAAGTGAAAAGTCCATAATTCTGTCGAGAAGCTGTATAGTAAATGCATTTATTCTAATTAAAATAAATTAAATTATATTGTCACTTATTAAGCAGCGTTTGCTGCACTTTGAATATGATGCAGGATATTATCACAGAGATGGTTCATCAGCGAACATCTAGCAAGTGAATATAGGGAGTAGTTGATGATATCATTATTAGTTTGTACAGCTTTTAAACTGGAGTAATGATGAAAGAGCATTATTGTGAAATTGGAGAAGATGAAGAGATGATGTATATGTGAGAAAATGCTATTTCTTGCGCGACCAATTTATGTTTTTAGCACAGATTTCATTCTGCCAAATTCAATTAAAAACAAAAATTTATGATTTGTTCAAACGTATTGTAGCGACTTCAAAGTAGGCTCATTCCAAAGTAACACACTTATATCAAATAATAATCCAATCTTCAAAGCATTTTCCAAATGCATTTTCTGCCAAACATGCCGCGAATTCATTTGTATGCAGAGGCGTAGCAAAGGGGGTGCTGGGAGGAGCTTAACCTCCCTAGAACGTGTTTACTACACCCAGGGTTTTCATATTATGAACGTTTAATGAATTTAGCTCCTCCCCCCAAAATGAAAGAAAGTATTCCCTCCCCCTAAGAGAGAATTTGTTGCTACGTCAATGCTTGTGGGTCTCCTATCAACTGAAAGCGGGCGCCTTGAAGTTGTTATTTGAATTTTGAAAAAAAAAACAAGAAAGTCAGCCGGTGCCATATAAGTTGAATACATGTTGTTTGTCACAAATTCATTCACAATCGTAGTTTTGTAAGTTATCACGGTGGTTTATTTTCATAAATTTGGCATTTTTCGACGACTTTGTTCTGCCAAACGCCTCATAACGTCTTGATAATATTCTTTATTTACCATTTGATCTTAGGGTTAAAGTTTTAAGAGCATGTTATTGCGATAACCAAAGAAAACATTCAATATTATCTTGGCTCTTGACCAATTTCTATGTGGTTGTTTTGGTTTATACTCAGTTGGAAAGCGCCATTCCGAATCTTATTGCCTGGTTTACATGCCAAGCTCTTAAATCGATGTCTGATCACAAGTTATAATCAGTTTTATGAATGCTCGTTCGAAACTAACTCGTTCTAGCGTGCCTTGATCGATCCATACACAATTGAGCTTTTAAAGAAAATTCAAGTCTTTCGAAACTAGTCCAGCCTTAACGTGTTTCAGACCCAAATGATCGAGTAAAATTGTATGAAATGATTCATAACACACTGGAAGTTCAGTGGCCATTTCTCTCAAACTTAATTGAATATTTTAAGTCACTATTTATTTCACTTTATCTTTGCTAACTGCGGTTGACATTGATGGCCCGCCAGATTCTGGCAAGTCTTCCACCACGCCCCAATCGTTTTTGATTAAAGTTATATAGATGATTTGTTTGTTTTTTCTTGTTTTTAATAAAGTCTACCGTACCTTCGTAACATTTTAAGCAATTCAATTGACGAAATTCCAAAAATACTTGAGATGAACTAGTAAAATCGATCATTGTAAACGATCTAAATGACAGATCGTACTCAAACTCCACGTTAGAATAGAGGACAGTTGAGCAAATATAGCAACCAAAAGAATATTTGCAATTCTTTTAAAGTCTGGTACTACACTAAATTCTCGAGGTCAAACTCTATTTAAAAAATGGAATTTGAAGCTAAATTTTTTCCACCAGATATTACCATGTTTATTGTGAGGAAAATTTTCTTAAGTGACAACATCAACCTTTTTTTCGGTATTTTCCAACACTGAAATCACAACAGTCTATATTTTTAAGTCATAACATGATTATTAATACATTTGCAAATCTGAACTGGTAATAAAAAATATACAAATTTTAAAATTTTGCAAACATATTAACGGCCTTATTATGATGAAAAACATAAATTCTTCCGATTTCAGTGTTGAAAATCAATACAAAAAAAAGGTAGCAATGCCGAGAAACTTCTCCACGAGCAGACAATATTTCGGGGAATATTTTCTTGGTGAAAAGAACATAGTAATCAGCTTAAGTAGGTATTTTAAATTATCTGTTACTGGTACTTTTTTTTTGAAGGATTTATATTGATTTATATTCAATGTCTATAATACGATTCTTCTAATCTATTACCAATCAAATTTTTGTCAAAAATCGATGGGTTTGCTTCTCTTCTTTTACCCCCTAGAGGATGAAATCTAATATTTCCTCAAGCTTAATATGGAAGCCAAATTTCAGCTAATTGTTTATGATTGAGAAGTTTTCTTGTCCTTTTCAAACGAACTTAATCGAAATATTTGTTGTCAATTACCAAGTATGCGATGGGCCTTTTATGCCCTGTCCCTGCTTATACATCATGCATAACAATAAATCATAATGTAGTCCCTTTCCTTAAAATATACTTCACATATTACATTTACAAAAAAAAGAAGGTTTTCCCTGAAAGGTAGTTTCGTATAGATACCAATTATAAAGCATATTTTTAGGATGTACAGAAATAATTTTTTTCTCTGCTCGCCAACGAACATAACAATATGTATATATGATGTGTAATATAATATAATCTTAATAACTTGGTAGGATAACGTTTTGAAGCAGCAAAAAATCAATTTCCTTTTTTTTCATTTTTTTTAATGAATATTTAGGTCAATAAAAAAACCGCAAGCTACAGAACTTTGCTTAGAGTATCCCTGCTACGTCATTAGGGACAACAAGTGGAAAGAACAAAGCAGCTTTTGAATATTGTATGGTTTGATGGTTCGATGGTATTCTACAGTGGAAACAGGACTTTGTTGGTATTGCTGATCCATTTCAAGTGATTTCTATAGTTTCTATGTATACTACTTTCCACGCCAAACCCGACAAAAAAGGAAGGGAGTAACCAGGGACGTAGTATATACGAGTATATTCAGTTTGCACCCACGGAGATGTTTTCGCATTTTCTAATTTGTGTATTTTTAGAATTACAAGAATGGAGATGATATTAAAGTGAAATGAAAGTATCAGATTAACTGCTGGGGGATATTATAAAATAGTGTCAACTAATGATTCGTAAAATTGTGTTGTTAAACTTTGGCATACTCAACAGATTTCAGAAAGTATTCGGAGCAAACGTTGAAACCTAAAACAGTTTAAACCTAATGCTGTTTTCAAAAAATGCATTCTTTTTTGCCGTTTGCGCATATAAATTACTTCACTGTTTTTTTCTGTGTTATTCTTTGACGGGGTTTCATATTCTGTTCCGAGTAGGTCATCCTATATGAAGCAGTGTATATATAAAGTAGCAGATTTGTCTGACCGTTGCGCGATGGTTAGTACACGCGACTGTTGCTCGCATGATGGTGGGTTCAATTCCATATACAACAATCTATCATTATTTTGGCGGCGGTCTCTACGACGTGTCTGACAAACACTTCGAATAGTCGAGTAGACGACAAGTCTTGTAAATATTTCTCAAACTGTGACGTACGGAATTATCGTTACGCTGAGTGAATCTTAAATTAGAATGCCTGTAAGCTCTTTGAATGTAAGAAGCTCTCCCAAGTTTGATGCATGAGATGCAAGAGAGTTTTTGCATCTGTCTTCTAACAAATCCCATGATGGAGATGTTGTCGCGAAAATCAAAATTGTTCCTTTCTTTTAGTCTTAGTTGACATCATTTTGAAAATTAAATCAACTATGCTTTAGTATTATGTAAAAATTGAAAGAATATACTGAATCATTCATGACGTATTCGTGCAAACTTTGGTTAGTTAAACATTGCCAGATGTCAGGGATATTTTTTCAACGCGAAAAGAAGCGGAGTATCGTGTTAATAGGAGAGGTTAATTAAGATAACTTAAATTGTAATAAATTTCTATTTTTTGAAAAATAAAATGGAGTAAAACAACTGACTTACGATTTACAACTGACTTACATTTTAAAATTTTCAAATGATAATTTTCGTTTGCAATTACTTTGACGATTTGTCAATCTTGGAAATAAACAGTTACGGTTATGTGAATGATGTACGAACTGTTCCGGCACTTGAACATAATTTTGCGTGAGCTGTTCTTGTTCTTGTTCCCAAACCACATAAAATATGGCAATAAAATTACGTTAACTCCATCGCAAGACTTTAAGACATTACTTTGTATTTTATACAGTTTTTCCTACAACTATTTGTTCTTTCAAATAAAGATGACACACACGTTTTTAGAAACTTGAAAACATTTTCGCTTAATTTTCGATTGGAAGATATGCAGTTCTTTCCCTAAGTTAAACTGAACATTATTGTTACAGTGTCAGGACCATAACCATATTTTCAGCCGCCGGGGTCGCATTTTTCCTTTTTTTTCCTTTGAAGAAAAGCTGTAAAATATAACGTATTTTTACTTTGCTGGTGTCCACCTTTGACACGCTGGGTAAAGCAATTACAAAATTGCATGAGTAGTTTTTGGAGTACGAAGTCTTATCCTTCTGATGCCATCTAGTGTAACCCCACCGCATCTGTGCAACGCGATATACTAACGTCATCTATTGGAAAAATTATAGATTTGTTTTTATCATATAGAAATCTAGAATGAAATCTTTAATTTTTCCAAAATATATGTATGTATTTACATACCTATATATATATATTATAGTAAGAGTAAGAAATATATAAAAAAATTATAATTTTCTGAAACTGAAGAAGTATAGGGAAGTCAATAATTTTTTTAACTCGGTCAATTTGTTATGACTCAGTTCATTAAATTCCTGGTACTTTTTATATTATATTCAACTTAATGCAATTACATGAAAGATATGAATCTACGACTATATGAGTTAAATCGGGAAATTTGTAATGGGTGATTTTTTTAAGAACTTTTGGATTTGACTTAAAAAAAAAACATAAAATTAAGAGACATGTATGAAATATTTATTTGAGTCAATATAACGATCTATATTATTCAATATTTGAAGATGGTGTCAGGTAAATGTTGTCCACGGCTGAGACTCAAATGGTTCATATGCTGTATCCAATTTTGACAAACACTCTCCAACATATCGGCCGGTATCTCTCGAATCCACCGTTGCGGGCTTGTCTCTATAGACCCACACTAAAGAGCCTAAAGGCGTTAAATCACACAATCTAAGCGGCCAATTGACCGACCTCAAAAGTGAAGCAAATTGTTTACCGAACTCGCTTCTCAATTGGGCCATTGTTTCACATGCTGCGTGGCATGTGGCCCCGTCTTGCTGAAACCACATGTCAGCCAAGACCAGATCTTCCATTTTTGGCAAAAAAAAAAAAAAAAAAAATAAATAAATAATTTGCCAGATCTTCCATTTTTGGCAAAAAAAAAAAAATAAATAAATAAATAATTTGCAATCATCGCATGCTGGCCATTCACCGTAACGTTGAGTTGCTGCTTTCGTCGTTTTTGAAAAAGTACGGTCCAATGTTACCACCGGCCAATAATCCACACCAGACAGTGCATTTTTCGGAATGGATGGGCAGTTCTTGCAATGCTTCTGGCTGCTCTTCACACCAAATATGGCAATTTTGCTTGTTCATGTATCCATTCAACCAGGAATGAGCAATTTTCCGATAAAAAAGTGGATGTTCATCCAACTTTGCCAGCGCCCATTCACTAAAAATTAGTTAGTGGCAAATCATGTGGCTTCATTTCTTGCATCAGCTGTATTTTAAAAGGTTTTACATCCATATCCTTCTGCAAAATTTTCCACGTAGTGGATTAACAGAGGCCCAAATGCTACGAACAGCGACGAATTGATAATTCACGGTCATTAACAACACTGGCTGATACAACTGCGGTATTTTCCTGTGTCTACACTCTATATATGTATATGCGTGTTGGTGGTTTAATGTCCAAAAATGTAAATTTGGTGCGGAATTTAGTCACAAGATTTCGAATAGTCGCCTCAGAAGGTCCTCCAAACTGACCGCAAAATGTAAGAAGCGCACAATGTACTTTCTTAACTCCGCATGAATTTTGATAATAAAATTCAATAATCTTCAAGCGTTGTTCGTTTGTAAGTCGATTCACGGTTAAATTATAGACCAAACTGAACATGTTTAACAGCAACTGCTACATGAAAATAGCTGAGCTGCCAAAAAGGAAGTTGCCAAAAAATCACACTTTATAAGTAAGGGCGCGGATAATCTGTCGATTTTCTAATATCTTATTAAGTATTATAAAATAATTGACAAAAATTTCTGCAATCTACGAGTTAAGGATTACCGAACACAACATTAATTTACAGAAGGATGGTCGAGTTCCTCAGACTTTGCAAAGACGGGTTATTCATTTAGTAGTTTCAAAACCGCCGATCTGGCAAGGCTATCAACTGTTAAATACCTACCATCTAAAGTGTTATTTATTAAGTGAAAGGTTTGTCATTTACGAATATGAATCGTTTAACAACCGAAGAACATTCAATATAGTTAGAATTTATTGCAAAATTGGTGATTCAAACATGGACACTTCATGCATTACGGAGTGATTATAGTCGTCACAACCTGCTGTGCTGGGAATTGACAAGATTATAGAGAAATTTGTAGAGACTGGAAGCGTTGCAATGTGGTCAGGCCTGTACATTATGGCAACGTACGTGCTGCTGAATATATCGCTTCTGTTGGTGAAAGTGTGGCGAATAATTCGAATTTTTCGATTCCATGGCGCTCTCAGCAAATAGGCCTATCTTACGGCTCAGTATCGCGCATTTTGAATTTGGATTTGCACCTCCATCCATATAGAGTGCAACTCACGCAACACTCAAAGCCCGCTGACCATTCACAATGCTGTAAATACGCTGAAAAGGTGTTATAGCAACAGGCTTTCAATGTTGATTTTTTGAGCAAAATTTTCTTCAGCTATAAAGCTTATTTCTCTCTGGGTGGTTGCGTCAATAAGCAAAATTGTCGTATATGGGACTGGGAAAATCCGGAAGTGATTGTGGAAAAGCAATTGCATCCGGAAAGAGCGGCTTTTTGGTGCGCATTATGATCGGTGGGTGTCATTGGGGCGTATTTTTTAGAAAATAACGCTGGAGGAACCGTTACCGTCAATTCAGAAAGCTATAGAAATATGATAACCGATTTTTTTAGATTCCTAATCTAATTAGCCATACCAAGAACCAACTGTATTTGCCTACCTCTGTTATTGGGTTAACAGATCTCTATTAACGCATTAATTTTTGGGACTATAAATAAAAGTATGGTTTTTTCACGAAGAGGGGGTAATATATTTTAATCAAAACGCCAATAATGGGAGAAACTACTGCAGACTGTAAGCATCCAGCATCCACCTTCTCTATGTAAAACAAGTGTAAAACAACGAAGTTATAATGAGTTAAAACTTAAGTTATGTAACGATATATTTGCTTACTGTGACTGATTGCTAGCAGCTGCGGCAATCCAACTTATACCGTTGTCTAGATCTCAGTCCATAGCTTCTGAAACAGTAGTCCATAGAATTTCAAAACTTGAAATTTTTCGATTTCATTTTCCCCCAAGTGAAAAAAATTTTGGCCAAAATCTCCACTGCTACAACCAATCCATCGGCGGTCATTTATATGACATTGTGTTTCGGTCAAAGGTCAAAGAATTATAATGAAATAAAAGTTTCATTGAAATCATAACTTTGTGTTTGTTTTATTTAACTTTGCTTTTGAAACCGAAAAATAGATAACCTGTACTTAGTAATTACAAAGGAAGGATTGTTTTTTTACAAATCAGACAATTTTTAGTAGGGATACTGGAGGAGATATGTGTGAGTTTATTGAATATAAAAAGGTCTATCTCATGCATGAGATGTAAAGGAATTGGTGTTTTAATTTTATTTCCAAGTGCTGGACTGCAGTAGTTTTGAATTATTTGCTGAAACTACATCTACCCTCTTCTAATTTGTAGGCAGTCCTGATTTTACGCCTCTTAATATTCGGTTGAAACCTAATCTTGCCTCTGCCAGTGCCCTTCACACAGTGGCATATCCATTGGAGTTATTTGTAAGTGCTTCCCTGGCTGAAATGACAACTAAGTATTCCCCAAGGATAGGATTTGCCAACATTATTTTATAAAGTACATACAGGCACTTTGTCAGAAAAAGGTTTTAAGCATGAATTAAGAGGTAGGCCTCGTATGTACTTATTATCTTATGACTGTTAAAAGTGTTCAGTCTTCATTGCGTTCAAGGAGTATAGTCAGCAAATTCATGTACCTTTCTTTATATATGCCAACACAGATAAAACACTCACTGTTTGCATGTGTTGTGTTTGCCATCGCTTTCGTTATTGTTTCCCTTTTGGATACAAAGGATATTAGACTCAGAGTCCGGATTTAGTGGAGATGCTTTTAACAGCTCGTTACAATGTTTTAAGAGTAATGAACGTTACGATGTCTACGAATGTTAGGAACATTTTATTAACTGTATGACAGCCAGCCAGCCAGCCAGCCTTTAAGCTTACGCTGGGAGAATTTCATGGATGAAGCATCATTTATTGCGGCTTCATTATATCTTGTCGAAATTGTATACTTCGTTGTTGGTTTTTATTCCCTAGCTTAATGAACGGCGCGCAAATATTACTGAGTTTAATATCAGGATATTCAAGTGTTCTTAAACCTGTGACTGTAAGATTGCAATTGAAGAAGATGTTTACTAAGCGTTTTGATGTCACTTGTCTGTGGTATTGTTGATAAAGCTGAGTAACTATACGAGTAATAACAATTAAAGTTAATCTGCCTGGCGCGATAGACATAAACTTTTTGCGTATTCCAATTAATTTATGTAAAACTTATAGTTTCTTACAATAATATAATTTGGCGTTTAAATGGCACAATTAAATTTTTTGCATTCGACAAAGCATTATGCCAATTACACATATCTAGAGGAAGGAATCTGTGTACAAACTTTAATTAGAAATCTCCTCTATCTGATATTCTAATAAAAAGGATTTTATTCAGTGACAGAATTACATATTGTTATTTTGGCAGAATCAACACAAATCGCGTTTTCGTCATTAATGAGAAAATAAAGAGCAAACTGTTTATTTGAAATGCTACTATGTTGATATTTTGAATCGAAATTTCTTAGGAAAGTATTTTGAAATCCAGATCGTCATTCCTTTCTGTGCGAAAAAAGGATGGAGTAAATAAATTTCTTTGAGGTAGAGAGGTGGCATCTATCGCTTGCGTTCGTATATCAGGGAAGGGTAAGAACCGGTACTAGCAGTTTGCCACATTTTATGCTAATCTATCATATTTTTTGATTGGAATGATTTTTTGGGAACATGATGCTAAATCCCTAAAAGCTATATTTGAGTAGCAAAAGCTAATAAAAGTAGAAAATATCACAGAAACCGCACATAATTCCGTAAATGCTAGCAAAAGACCATTAGAAGACCATTAAATGGCAGAGGAAACGTTCATTTCACTGACGAAAGTAAATTTTAATTATTTGGTGTTAGAAAAGTATCAAAAAAAAAAAAAAAAAAAAAAATGCTGAAGTAGGAATGAAGTCCTGAATACTTTAAACAAAAATGTAGGGAAATCAATGTTTCTTGCAAAAATGGCCAAGGGATAGCGAATAGTATAAAATTTCATCCGATTTGTAGCAACTAACTGAAACGTAAATCTAAAAATATGTCTCTTTTTCTTAGATGGCGACTGGAATAGACATCCCTATCTATTATACGCCGCCCGTAGAAAATAATTGCAAGCGCTTCGATCTTCTGCGCTTCTCCTCCAATTTGCCACAGCAAGTTTCGATAGTGCTTCAAAAACCTGATGTTTCTAACAGAGTTATGGTCGCCCTCTTCTGAGCCGTCCATCGAGTTCGTTGTCGAAAACTTTCCGCGCTGCATCACGGTATATTAATACACAATCGCTGTATATTAATACGTTTGACCACGTCGATGTCGGCATATAGCTCATACAGCTCATTGTTCATACGACGGCGATACTCTCCGTTAGCGATGATGGGCCCATATGTTTTCAGGAGTATTTTCTTCTCAAAAACTGCCAGTACTGATTCATCCTCTTGCGTCATAACCCAGGATTCTGCGCCATATAACAAGACAGGCAGAACCAACGTCTGGTACAGTCGGATTTCTGTTTGTCGAGAGAGGGTTTTATCACTGAGACTCTCCTCTTTATCTTTACATCGGAACCAAGGTAGATGAATACTTCCGCCACTTCAAAATTATAGTTATCAACCTTCTCACAGCGTTCCAAACGAGTAGACTCTTTGTTCGTTGAAACCAATAACTTTGTTTTGTTCTCGTTTACAACCAAACCCATTTTCGCTGCTTCCTCCTCTATGTTTGAGAAGGCTGCAGTAACATCTCGCAGTTTTCTGCCAATGATGTCTGCGTCATCTTCATATGCGAGTAATATCTTGCTTTTGTTAAAGATGGTACCGGACGTGTTAACTGTAGCTTTCCTCATAATCATCTCCAACAGTATGTTAAAGTGGTCGCACAATATAATATATCGCTTACATTAGGTAATTAATATGAGAGGTATCAGAAAGGATATTGTTTTTCCGCCGATTTCTTTGAATTTTGTTACAGTAGTATACGAATTACGGGTCAAATTTTTGTCTAACATACATTCTGTTAAAAAACTACCTGAAACTGGTCAACAAAAAACACAAAATATTTGTTATTCATTCAAATTTGTTGCATCGCTTTTAAACCAGGCTTCTTCCCAAATAGCATAGTTATGCCAACGCATAATCCAATCATCAAGACGTTTCTTAAAAGTATTTTCCGAAAAAATTTTCAGTTCTCGTCGCGAATTCTCTTTCCTATCTTCAATTTAGAAAAAAAATCAGCCGAAGTTGATTTGAAGATGAAAACGCGGTTTGTTTGATGATATTTGTAGAGTTTTTAGTCAGAAATTCGCTCTTACTTAGAGCCTTGTGAGATGATTCGTTAACGTGATGTTAAATTCATGAGTTTTCATTCCACAAATCTGGTCCTTTTCGACAAATTTTGCCTCTGAAAGGCCGCATAACGCCTAGGTAATATTCTTTATTTCCCGTTCAATTCTTTAAGTACAAAATCCTTTTGAGAAAAAACTTTCTCTTCCCAGACCAAAGTAAATTTGAAGTATTTGGTATTAAAATACCTCCAAAAATATAAAGAAGTAAGAATGAAGTATGAGTGATTCCACAAATAGAATAATCACCAAATATGAAAAGCCCCACCCATGTCTGAATTATGACACTTTTTGTTGATAGAATTTTTTGTTTTTAGAATGAAGCCTTTGAAGATGGATGTTTTATCTAAACATAAACGTCATTACAGGATGAATGAAGTAAAATTGCATCTGGTTTCACAAACACCACATTAAACCAATGCTTTCGGAAATAGGGGGGAATGTTAAATAAAACAAACAGAAATAATACCAACCAATCTCAATTCAATTCTATGATCTCGAACCAAACGAAATTATACAGAATATTGATGAAAAATAAATGGTTATATTTAATACTTTGTTTGTTGTCCTTTTGACTTTATCACACCCAACAAACTTCTAAGCATCGAGTTAACATTGTTTTTAAGGTCAACAACACATACAATCAACATTTATTTTTTATTCGAAAACATATTTACTTTATTTTGATTACTATATTTCAATATAAAGCGAATTATTTTCTAAAGAGCCTTTGATTTTGCCATTCGTTTTAGTGAATTCAATTCTAATTTAATTACTTTGCATTATCAATTTATTTACACGTTTAGTTATCGGAGTATAATGAAACTTAATTTATAAGAACTAACTAACTGTTTAATTTATTTTGACGCTCACAGTATATTTGTGTTTCGGAAACGGAACATTTAATCGCCAAAATAGTTTAAAATCACAAAAATACCGAAGTCTTTAAAATACAATAAAAATTTTTGAAAGATAACTAACATTTGTAAATTTTTTTAAACTTTCGTTTCGGCTTTTGTTTCGGCGTTCTGTGGTCACTTTAATAAAGTTTTGGGGCATTATTTAAAATTCCAATTAATATAAATATAAATCTGCTTCGGATGTAAGAAATGAAGTTATTGCGGCGATTGGACACTCTGTTTCTGAGATGTAGAGATTTTCTACATTCTAATAGACATTTTATTCTCTATAAAAGTTCCCAGAATTCCACAGGTGATGCTTTTAAAAGCTGCTTTATCTTGATTTAACATACATTCCAATGTTTAAGTCATCAGAGATCGATAATGGCTTCAATTCTATCCGTCAATTTAGTTAATAAGTAAACTAAAGCTTCAAAAGCTAGAAATTTTACAATCAAAATGTCAAATGACGCCTTGAAACTTTTGGGATACCTATTCCGAATTCACAAAATAATTAATAATAAATTATAGTACGCGTTACATGTTTTTCATAATTATTGTTAATGATACTTTTCTAACTATTGAGTAAATTATTAGTACGTCGCTGAAAACTTAAGCATCGAAAACATTTTGCCCCCGCTATATGATCTGGAGTTTTGTGAAGTCACATGTCTACGAAAATAACCAAGAAACGACTAAAACCCTCAAATTCAACGGAACCCAAATCGAAGCCGTGGCGGACATCTAAACGTATACCTTATTTAATGGCATACAAGGACCTTTTAAATAAAAACTTTTCTAACTATTGAATAAATTATTAGTACGTCACTGAAAACTTAAACATCGAAAACATTTTGTGCCCCGCTATATGATGTGGAGTTTCGTGAAGTCACATGTCTACGAAAATAACCTGGAAACGACCAAAACCCTTAAATTTAACGGGACCCAAATCGAAGCCGTGGCGGACATCTGTACATATTTCGACATATTCCGTATTTAATGGCATACAAGAACCTTTTAAATAAAAAATCGCCTTTCATTAACATGAGAGCGGTCCCAAAACCGGCCGAATTTACGTATAGATGGTGCCAGTAGTTTCAAAAAAATTATTTTAGTAAAAAGTGGCAGCCTTATAAAATATATGTTTTAAGTTTCAAAGCGCTGCGTTGTTTAGTATTTTCATTTGTATTTTTATTTCAAAAGTAAACGATCTCAGTGAATTTGGAAACATGGAAAAAATTGGTCTCGTTCCATATTTAAAATTGAAAAATTTTGGTCGAACTAATATTAAAGTCGTACTAGATTCTGTTCTGAGGAAGTCTGTTCCTTCGTTTACGACAGTAAAATATTGGAAATCAGAGTTTAAACGAGGTTGTACAAGCTGCTAAGACGAACATCGTAGCGGTCGACGAATTGAGGTGTCCACGTCAGACAAGGTTAAGAAAATCCACAAACTAGTATTGGATGATTGTCGGCTAAAGGTGCGTGAGCTGGCTGAAAGTGAGCTATATACCGAAGATTTTAAGATGAGAAAGCTGTGCGCGATGTGGGCGCCGCACTTGCTTTCAATAGAGCAAAGACAGCGTCGTGAAGATGCTTCAGTAGAGTTCTTGTGCCGATTTATAATCATGGATGAGATATGAGGAATAGTTAAAACAGTGGACTAGAATGGAAGAATCGTGTCTAAAGAAAGCGAAGACGGTTCCATTTGCAGACTATGGTCATGGCGTCTGTTTTTTGGGATGCGCATGGGATTATTTTTATTGATTATCTTCAGAAAGGAAAAAAACTATCAACAGCGAATATTATGCTAATTTATTGCAGTGTTTAGGTGATGAAATTATGGAGAAAGGCCAGTTCAGATGACCAAATTAATTGTTAGTTGCGCAATTAAGTTCCCGTTGTTTGCCAATGGATAGCCCGAGCTGTAGCTTAGGAAGCTTAGGCTGGCCTAAGCCAAGCTTAAGAATATGGTAAACATACCGCCTTGACACAATAGTGACTTTCTTCTGACGTCATATTCTTTTGGTTATGTGAATACGCATGATTTTGTGCCAAATAATCGTCATATGCGGGAAGTATTGATTTTCTCCTTTCAATCGAAGAAAACGGTGGCTGCACCTCATCGAGAGCTTCAAAACGTTTACGGAGATGCTGTTTTAAGTAAAACAATGTGTCGAGATTGGTTCCGTCGCTTTAAAAATTTGTGATTTTGAAGTTGACGACCGTCCATGTGAAGGGAGACGCCAAACCTTCACGGACACTGAAGTGACGGCATGGCTTGATGGGAATCCGTATTAAACGCAGGTAGAGCTTGCTTCAGTATTAGCAGTTACCCGCCAAGCCATTTCCAATCGATTGCTTGCGTTGGAAATGATTCAAACGGAAGGAACTTGGGCTCCTTATGAGTTCAAGCCAAGGGATGTTGAGCGTCGTGAACAACTGCTTCAGCGACAAAAAATGAAGCATCATATATTGCGCCGCCTGATTATCCGTTCGATGGCACAAGGTCTGGCTGACTAACAGTTCCCCTCATATGACGACATCAAGGAATGGTTAGATTCGTGAATAGCCTCAAAAGATTGACAGCTTTTCCGTGACGAAATTCGAGCATTGCCATAAAGATGGAGAAAAGTAGTAGCTAGCGATGGGCAATACTTTTGGTGACTCTTTTGTAAATATGTTTTTATAATGAAGTTGCATTAAAAAAAAAAAAAAAAAAAGAAAAAAACAGCGACAACTTAGTTGCACACCTAAAGTTCGAATTACTTCATCACGCATCATATTCGCCAAATTTAGTTCCCTCAGACTATTTTCCATTTGCAAACTTGAAAAAATGGCTTGGCAGTACAAAATTTGCCAACAATGAACAGATGTAGTCTGCGATTAATGGCTATTTTAAGGCTATCGGACTAAAAGGAGATTATGTTGAAAAATAAAGAAAAGTGTTTACAATTTTTTTGTGACTCCTTTGATTGGCTAGTTTTGGGACCGCCATCGTACATCGATGTACTTTAAATTATTCATGCACTGACTCATAAATTTTCATTATGAGTTGGAATCTGATGGAAGATAATCGCTGTAGCCTTCTGAAATAATTTGCACAAAACCCGTATTGCATACTCAGCGGTCATAATGCGGAACTGGTGTGTAATATTTTTTCATCTCCATCTTCATGCTGCTCTAGACACATTTACGTTACGGTTACACATAACTATGTCAAAGATTTCTTCCATCATTTCTGGTAAAGCAATCTTCAGTGTTTTCTTAATGTTCTTAAGATTTTTTATAACGTATATATTTGCAAACACATAAATCCGTTGTAGATCCAATGCCATTACAGTTCCACCTCCTTTACAGATTATTAAAATCCCGCTTCCATAAACAGACAACTCATGTTATTTTCACTTCACCACCAAAGTAATATTTTCTGTCCATGAGATTAGAGCTGACTCTGATATCAATTATTAATGTTTTACTTAGTTTATGCCATCATTCATTGTGATAAATGGAACATAATCACGTTTACAATCTGTCACATTTACTTACGACCCCCAGTCATGCACTCTGAGTACTCGCACTAACTACAAATTACATTTTTTCGAACCACGCATGCATAGGAGTGTTTTAGGGTGACAACTAAATTTATGGAAATATTATACAAATTGCTGGAATTTTAAAGTTCGTGATGTGTAATATTTTGACACAATGACAAGGACATAATGTAAGCATGTAAACAAACCGATTAGAAACAATCATCATTAAAGCAATATATTTTTTCTTATGATCCTGACTTGTGTACTTGGGTTAAGGGGCAAAAAAAAAAGAAGAAAAATTTCATAAATTGAATTCAAAAATAGGAAGGGAGGATATTCTTGGTCCAGTGGCTGGAAAACCGACTTTGCATAATAATATATCCGATTACGGATTCAGAATGATTAATTTCCCCGAGATGAGGAACTCACCGGGTTTTCCATTTTTTGGTTTTAAAAGCAAAGTTAAATAAAACAAACATAAATCTATGATTTCTATGATACCTTGATTTCATTAGAAATTCTTTAACATTGCCATTATCTTCGAAATACAATGTCATTTAAATGACCGTTTCTGGATTGGATGTATCAGTGGATTCTTTTGAGGTAGTTTTCGACCACTTTTTCGCACATTTCGGGTGGTATCTCGGCGATAACTTGACGAACGTTGGCTTTAAAATGCTGCAACGTTAGAATTTTATCCGCGTAAACACGGTCTTTGACGTAGCCCCACAAAAAAAGTATAACGACTTCATATCGCATGGTCTTGGTGGTCAATTGATTACGCTTTCTAGAAACTTCGCAGGAAATAAAGTCAAAATTGATTACGCTTTCTAGAAACTTCTTAGGCAATAAAGTCAAAATCGGTCGTGTTGTGTGGCTCGTGGCACCTTGTTCTTGTTGAAATCACATGTCACCCAGTTCATAATCTTCAGTTGCAGGTTAAAAAAAGTTGGTTATCAAATGTTCTCGCTCTGTAGAGCCCGTGCTTTGTACGCTCTGAATTAAAGTTCGGCTTGTCGGCCACACTTTCGTTAAAAAAAAACGATATTTTCGTCGATGCGTACATAGCGATGATGTACAAGCCGATCATTACAATTTTGCCGATTTCTTGCACAATAGACCGATTATAGCGACCATAATCACTTCGTAATGCACGAAAAGTGCCCACGTTTGAACCTCCATTTTTGTAGTAAGTTGTAACTATTTTGACGCGTTCTTCGGCCATATTCGTAAATGGCAGACCTTTCACTAAATAAATAACACTTCAGGTGACAGGTATTTAACAGCTGACAGTCTTGCCAGACTGGCGGTTTTGAACCCGCTAAATGGGTAATCCTGTACATATGGGACACCAAAAATCGCGATCTTTGACTTAAATCCGCTACACCTATGAATTGCCGAATTTTCTCCAAGCATTGCAGTGTCAAATTTTACTTACTTTTTTAAATTGAAAAATGGATAACCCGGTATACAGGGTGTGTTCAAAAAAAGAAAAGGTGAATTTTAATTTTTCTCAAAAAATATTTATTTATTCATCAATTTCTATTTTATCTCCTTCTAAGTAGTCCCTCTCAGATATACTCGTATTTGCAGATTTTTGTATTTTCACACAGATTTTTAATAAGACTTGAAAACTGCTGTAATTTCGTCTTCTCAAAAAAGGTGAACATTTTAAAGGAACAACGAGCAACTCCGCTAATTCCAGTGGTGTAGGGATTGAATAGATCAGTTCTGGAAAATTTAGGAAGCTTTTCACTTTTCCTAAATTATAACAAAGTAGTCACATAGACACAAATGCTTCTTTGCATCTAATAAGGTGGCTCAAGACATAATGAGCGGCTCGTTTACAGTTTGTATGACATATCACCCTGTCATGATATTTTTATTAAATACTGTTCAATATTTCATCATTGGAAGACTTGGGCCGAACGGAGCACATGATTCCAACGGCATTTCATTCCAACGAGACGACGCTACTTGCTATAAAGCCTCTGAAATTGTGGCAATATTGACAGACCAATTCGGACAGTCGTCAATTTTACTCTTTGAACCGCTAAAATGACCGCTTAGATCATGTGGTATTACATATTCAAAATTTTTTCTTTAGGAGCTACTTAAAGCACAAAGTCTACATAGTTGAATCGGTTGCAATCACATTAATAGCATTACTCGAAGTGCTCGAAGCTGCTATCGAAATTTGGAAACTGAGAATGACAGAAGCTGTTATGGCAAACATTTCAATAAAATAATGTCTAAAAAATGAATATAACGAATGGTTATTTTGTGTGATAACAAAGATTATGAGACAAAATTAAATATTTTTTAATGGACCACCCTACACAATGTTCTCGTTTCCAGGTGGGACGATAAGGCAATTTAGGTGAGCTCATGAAAAATGACAAAATTGGCCTGGACGCTGCAACGAAAATACTATTGCAGCTTCAGAGAAAATAGCTCAACAACAGGTCCTACGAACTTTAAATAATTTTTCCCTGCCACCCTAGAGTACACAGTATATAACTAACATTATTTTTATATTTTCTTCTTTTTAAATCTAATACACACTATCATTTTCATACGAGTACATATACGAGTACAGTTTGTAGAGTACAAAATTACAGGCACAAAGTGCTTGTAGCTTAATGGTCCCTCTGCATTGAATCCTTTAATGCTGTTCAAAGAAAGGAAGGAAAGAGGGTAGGTATGGGCGGTGTGTATTTGACATATGTTATAGCAGTCATTGGAGAATGAAAAGGAAAACTGTTGTTTTATTTGTAATAGATGCATGCTTGCATAAAGATTGTAGAGATATTTGAAAGAGAAACCTATAAGCTCAGAAAATCAAATGTTTAGACACTGCTAAGTAGATTGTGATGCATGAGATTCCAATTGAGGTTAAATTTAAAATTAATTTTAAATAATCGAATAGTATACTGTATACATTATTGTAATACAGCATCTTGTATAATTGTGTTGATCTTTCAATCGGATAAATTTTGCCCCATAATCAGTAATAATCGTTAATATAGGGTGACGCATAAGTAACGTTAAGATTTGATCAGTGAATACATTTTCTGTTTGTCTTTTTTTTCCGTCTCTTTACAGACTTAACTAACTGATACTTGGGAAATTTATAACGAAAAGGCACAGAACAAAGAACCAAATTTGTTCAATTTTACTTTGAAAATCAGTATTCGATTATTCAGGCCATATCGAAATTTCTTTCATGTTCGAAATGTCAGTATTCGATTATTCAGGTCATATCGAAATTTCTTTCATGTTCGAAATGCTCCTAGCACTCCAACAATTTACCGATTTGTTCAGCGTTTTGGGCAACAAGGGGCTGTCTGTGATCGAGTGCAAGCAAGTACTGAGGAAAACCCCTTAACTTCCACCACGCGACGTTCTCAGCAGTTAGAGAGGTCTAGGCGGCCTTTGCAAAGAATTTTACATATGTTACATCTTTCCCCATATAAAATGCAATTGGTTCACGAGTTAAAACCAAATGAGGCACAAGAACGCATTCAATATAGTCGCCGTTAACGTTACTTATGCGCCACCCTTTAGAAGTGGGGATTTTATATCTATGGTATTTTGATATCTCCGCTTTCATTTTGCAACATGCCTAATGTTTGTAGTAGAGCTTTTGAGTAGACCCTGCGTCTGGGATATAAAACCACGTTTCGGTAACACAAATATATTATGTGCGCAACCAATTTCTCGCTGTTTGACAATAGATGGCGACAGCTGTAAGTATTCTTTTGGTTGTGTGAATATATGTGTATGATTTTGTGCCGAATAATCGACATATGTGGGAAGTATTGATTTTCTTCTTTCAATCGAAGAAAACGGCGGCTGAAGCTCATCGAGAGCTTCAAAACGTTTACGGAAATGCTGCTTTAAGTGAAACAACGTGTCGAGATTGGTGTCGGTTAATTGAAGTTTTTGACGATCGTTCGTGTGGAGGAAGACCAAAAACTTTCGAAGACTTTGAATTGACGGCATTGCTTGATGGTGACCCGTATCAAACGCAAATAGAGATTGCTTCAGTATTGGAAGTTACTCACCATACCATTTCAAAGCGATTGCATGCATTGGGAATGATTCAAAAGCAAGGAACTTGGGTTTCTTACGAAGTGAAGCCAAGAGACGTTGAGTGTCGTTTTTTCGCCTGTGAACAACTGTTTCAGCGACAAAAAAGGAAGGGGTTTCTTCATCGTATTGTAACGCGTGATGAAAAATGAATTCATTACATCAATCCAAAGAAAAGAAAATCATGGAGCTTCCCAGTCATGCTTCTACGTCGTCGTCTCGGCCGAATATTCACGCTGAGTAGGTTATGCTCTGTATTTGGTGGGATTAGGTCGGTGTTATTTATTACGAGCTGTTGAAACCAAGCGAAACCATCACTGGGGATCGATATCGACTTCAATTAATACGATTGAGCCGAGCTCTGTGCGAGAAACGCCCACAATACGCGGAGAGGCACAAAAAAGAAATTCATCTGCATAACATCGCTCGGCCTCACGTGGTCAAGTCCGTTAAAACCTACCTGGAAATGCTGGAGTGGGAAGTCTTACCCCATCCGCCATATTCTCCAGATATTGCTCCGTACGATTATGACTAATTCCGTTCGATAGCACACGGTCTAGCTGACCAGCAGTTCCACTCATACGACGACATCAAGGAATAGCTAGATTCGTGGACAGCCTCAAAAGATTAACAGTTTAAGTGTGACGGAATTCCACTTCGCCAGAAAGATGGGAAAAAGTAGTAGCTAGCGATGGGCAATACTTTCAATGTATCATTTGTGAACATGTTTTCATAATAACGTTGCATTAGCTGCGCACCTTATAGTTCCTCGAAATTGACCATAATCGGCAATTTTGATCAGATAAGCTGACTTACATATACCTTAACCTACGGTCTTTTGCGTTAGTGCAAAACAATAAAGCAACAATAGCAAGAGTAAAATTGCAAACTACTGAACTTCTTTATTATAATTTATCTTTATTAGAATTTTCTTAGAACTTACTGTCCCTCGCTTAGCAATTACAGAGAATCCATTGATTTTTGCCAAATTGTCTACTTTGTATGTGAGGTATTCTAATGAAAACGACAATGCTGACCATTTCCATTCGAAGAACTGAGTTTAGTAAATGTCTGAAATGCTTGTTAACCCATATCGAATTTAGTAACTATAGAATGAAAAATGTGATTCTGGGAAAATATGATTTAAATTACGTACCCAAGAGACTGCGATTATCCGTTCGATTTTGTGACATTTAATCAAGTATTACAAGTAAATCCAACCGGCAGCAGTTTAAGAAACTGCAGTTTAAAAAAATTGTTCAATATGGGAATCGTTTAGTTTGTATGGAAAGTGCTTGAACCAGTTCTTTATCATTCTCAGAACTATATTTATTATGGCTTTGATGTGTGCTAAATTTAACTACGTTGCTGCAGTGCACAAATTAGTAGTTCAAGGCAAAAAGTTTAACTTAAAGAAATCCATTAGTTTACGTTGAGGGTACCAGAACGGGCGTAGCAATATGGTCCGTTATAATTTTTAGATTATTTTTTAGGAAACCCTTAACGTGTTTCAAATTTTACTAAATTGCGTGTAACTGAATAAGAATATAAGAGTTAAATCGATCATTTGTATGGGAAATACTAGAAGGGGCGTGGTTAATTTTGTCAAAAATTGTACAATAACAAGCTGGACAAAAATTTAGGGTGATGCTGTCTACCGGTTAGGAGTTACGGGGTAAAAACTGCATTTTGGAATATCGGTCAATTTGTAAGCGAGTTACTAGAAGTGGCGTGCCAAAGCGATTAATTTTCATTCTCACATTTTACTTTATCTAATCCTGAACATATACTAAATTGTACTGAATTGTGATAAAATACATGAACATAGGAGAATATTTATAAGTTAAATCGGCCATTTGTGTGGGAGCAATTGAAAGGAGCGTGTTTAATCTCTTGATTTTGTTTTGAAATTTATATAGTATAGCAGAAAGCACCAATTAAGAATTACAGGGGTGGAACTGAGTTTCAGAAAATCCATTAATTTGTGTCAAGGTACTAGAAAGGGTGGTCCTTTATAGCCTATTTACAATCTCAGGCTATGACCTGTCAGCCAGCTAAACAAACGTCGCTCAATCGACAGTCATGAAACACACTACTGCCGTTTCCCTCTGGGTGTTACATTTTTGCTATATTAAATGATATTCACCTGCATTCCTTTTCAGGCTTTTAAACCAGAAATGTTGGTTTTAGCACTAAATGTTAATTTAACCATTGAAACTTTGTACAGTGCAGAATTTCCTTACCTTAGCTTGAAGGTACTAAGCATTACTTATACTTTTCCTTTACTTATACTTTCCATTCAAGATGACAGATATGGAACTTTTCGCTTAATATCTTGTTGTACTGCCATACATAGGACATTAACACTTAAAATATTGTTTGTATCACACTTTTTCGAAATGTTTCTACGAATTTTCACACAGCAATTTTTGCTTGACCGTTAGATGAACAATTCTGGTCTCAACCGATATCCTCCATCCATTACTAACCTAAAGCTCTCGGTAAAGCTCTCTACATGTTCTAATGTGCGTTTGCATTAAAATGTTAAAATATTTTTTTTCCATAATAACTTTCTCAATGTTTGAACATAGTAATACCAGAAATATTCAGAAATCTTGCTAGAAAAAATTAAAAAAAAAAATGTCTGGAAACATTCCTTCTGATCGTTTAATGAGCGTCTTAATACGACAGGTAACTGTAATTTAGTTTTTGTTAGCTTGTTTTTAGCTCTGATTAGGAAAAATTGAGCTTTAAAGTCAGTTGTTATCAACAGGTGCATTCAGATTTCAAAGAGAAGCGTATTATTTGTATGACTTTGTTCTATGATTAACAAGTCTACAATGATTTTATTGGCATAATTTTTTTTTGTTATTATCAAGCTTTATTTCAAGAAAATATATTACAATTTTCATTTAAATATTTCCATTGCAAGTATTAAAAAATTTTTTTTTTGTGAGAAGTTCAGGAAGGGCAAAAAATTAAATATTTCCTTTTTCAAGTAGAGTTAAAGCTATTTATTCCGGATAGTTCCGATGTAAATCTATATTTTGGTTAATCTTTTAAGTATTCGCTTTAAGGTAAATCAAAAACATCTTCCGCATTTTTGCGACTGCCATACATTTTTTTTCACTTTTCCAGTATGACTCTTTCGAGAAAGGACATTTTTGAAGAATGAATAAAAATTCCCAAAATACATCGCAAAGACGCCTTGTTGACATTAATAATGGCTAGATATGGTCTTCAAGATATACCAGAAGACGTGAAAAGAAATCTTAAGGCAAACATAGATATTATTTGTTTTAAGCTAGTCGAAAAATGAATAAAAAGTGGAAGACATCGTGACCGTTTCTTAACATCAAATTCAATTTGGCTTGATGAATATATTGCCTAAAAGTGTGCAACCGAAAAGTTGTAAAAAAGCTGGGAGAAAACCGAAAAACTTTGATGATGAAGTTAGAGCAGCAGATAAGAGTTCAGAAATCACTGGTGCCAATAAAGAATTAATTGAACGGTTTCATATTATTTTGGAAACTTTAGGTTTGAAGGTGATGAAGATGCTTTTGAAAGTTTTATTATTGTCACAAGAAATTTATACTTAAACGAATACCCATGGTATATTATGCCAGTTAGCGTTTATAAAATCCTTTTTCATGGAAAAGATATTATAAGGTCTTGCATTCTTCCTACAGGACAGCTGTCAGAAGAACCTCAAGAAGTAAGAAACAAGGATACGAGAAAATTTAGAGAGTTGTTTACGAGAAAAACATCGAGAATAGACACAAATACAGATCTTTTCAATCGGCTATTAATTTCTTCAGATCCTTTTATCGCAAGTCACACTCCCTTTCGAGTTCGAAGTTTGATAACAAAAGAAGTTCCTTCATTATTATCTGTTGATGCTTTCGAGGAAGAAGAATCTTTTAACGATGCATATGAAATTGACTAAACTAAAATCTCTATGTGTATTTATGTGCTTTATCTGTATTATTAATGTAATAAAGCAAAAACAAGTGAATGAAACAATAAGTATTAAATATTTATTAAAAATAATAAAATTTTTTTAATACTAAAAAAGACTGCATCCGACTCTTTACATAAAAATTCACCTAATAATTTTATTATATGATTAATTAGTTGTATTCAAATAAATATTAGTATTTACATAACTACAAATAATTTCAGAGCATGTATTTAAGAAACCAATCTTTTATTTTAAAAATATATTTTTTGTTGACAGTGTGAACTATTTACTTTTTGCTTCATTTTACTAAAAAAACTTTTGTCTAAAAAAAGTTGATTTTTTACAATCACTTATAAATTTGAACTGATTTTTCGTTTAATACATAAGTGAAAAGTGAACCCTACGCAATTTATTAATTTTGTCTACATAGTTAGATTTGTGATCTACCACACTGTGCGATGGTCGCAACTGGACTAAAATTAAATATTTTGGTTCATTTGTATTCATGACAAATTGTTGAAGGTTTTTATATCTTTTTGAGAAAAAAATTAGATTTGTAACAGTTTAATACGTTATTATGAATTAAATATTTGGGATCATTCCCTTGTTATCGTAAATTACAACTCAAAAGGTTCTTAGGATGAGGATATCTATAATTCAGTTTACCTTATTGAACTTTCTGTACGAGTTCATAAGATAGAGTGAAAAATTCCTCTCTTTCTACTTTCGCTATATCCACTTCTACTTAATATATGCACATTGAGGTATCATTGAGTGCATGCTAAGAAAATTGCTCAACTAAATAAACCGAGTGCATTTCATGAATACTTAATACTTGAAATAATTTCCCACTTGGCCCTCATTCTAAGGCAAAGCTATTTTTAGAAACAAATAAATAAAAAGTTCACAGTATTTTCACTAGAGTGAAATATAACATATTTATATTGCACACAATGTGCAAGAGTGGGCAAATGAGGCTTCTGATGCCGCTTGCAGCTCCTGAGCTCCTTTACCAGTATATGAAATAGATTAGATCGCTGCCAGAATTTCCTAGGTTGATTATTTGAAGAGAAAGCAGAGCTCCTCTAGAACTAATTCTTCAGTCCTTTTGTTATAAAGTTTGTAAAGTGTGTCCCAATAAGAACGCAAGATTTAAATTTGACGCCATTAGAAGTGTCATTGTTTGACATTTGAACAATTGTTATTGTTTGCTAGTAGAAGGTACGAGGTTAGTAAAAATGGAGCGCTACACGAATGAACAACGCATTCTCATTGTGAAATTGTTTTACCAAAATGGTGAAAGTTTTGCGGCTACAGATCGCAAATTTCGATCAATTTGTGGTCACAATAATGCTCCAAGAGAGCCAACTGTCAAGAGATTAATGGATAAATTTGCCAAAACTGGGTCTGTTAGTGATGTAAAGACAACAACGTGACTTCGACCAGATCGATCGACCGAAAATGTCGCAGCTGTACGTGAATATGTTGCTTAAACTCCATCCACCTTAATTCGACACCGAGCTCAGCAAATTGGTGTCTCCAAATCCACTATGCAGTGAATTTTGACGAAAGATTTGCATCTTCATGCATACAAAGTTCAATTGACTCAGGAACTGAAGTCAGCTGACCATGGACAGCGAAGGGAGTTCTTTAATTGGGTATTGGAGACACAACATGGAAATGCTGATTTTGCCGATAAAATCATCTTCAGTGACGAGGCCCATTTCCATTTTGATGGCTTCATCAAGAGGCAGAATTGTCGCATTTGGGGTGAGGAAAATCCTCGAGTGATTTACGAGAAGCAAATGCATCCTCAACGTGTCACTGTGTGGTGTGGATTTTGGGCTGGAGGAATCATTGGACCTTTTTTTTATGAAAATGAGGCATGTCATGAGACAGGTGTTCGGTATCGTGGAACGATGACCAGTTTTTTCGGGCCTAGAATTGAAGAAATGAATGTGGAGGGCATGTGGTTTCAACCAGATGGCGCCACATGTCATACAGCCTGAGAAGCAATTCAATTGCTGCATCAGTCATTTCCCGGTCGTGTTTTTTCGCGTTTTGGAGACCAGAATTGGTCGATTAGATCGTGCGAAAACACCATTAGACTTTTTTCTTTGGGGTTTTTTGAAGTCGATGGTTTATGCGAATAAGCCGACGACGACTCAAGTCTTAAAAGAGGAAATTGGACGCTGCATTAATGAGATACCGCAGCATTTATGCAAAACGGTAATTAAAAAAAAAGCCGCGGCGGCCATCTGCCCGATGTGTTGTTCCACACATATCCTCATTCTGTCTACTTTACGATATAATAAAGCTTCACGATGTTTTCTTAAAATATCTGTATTTTATTTAAAATTTAAATCTTGCGTTCTTGTTGGGGCACCGTTTATTATATTTATTTATTTATATTTATTATATATATATATATATATTTATTATATATATATATATATATATAT
>JAHXMU010026488.1:542306-559527 GCA_019455685.1 Philornis downsi
GTGTCCCAACAAGAACGCAAGATTTAAATTTTACATAAAACACAGATTTTAAATAAATAAATAAATAAATAAATAAATATATATATATATATAATATATTTATTATATTTATACATATATATTTATTTAAAATTTGCATTTGCAACAAATAATTATTAAATATTTTACATAAAATTTATGTTATCTGCTATATGAGTTAATAACTGAAAAATAACTATATTCCAACCAGTTATATAACCAACATACTACACTTAACTATAAAACTCCTGAACTTTGTTATAAACTAAAATCAATATTTCATTGGACATCATTAAGAATCGTTTGTTCCTCGCTCGGTCTTAAATTGTGTGCAAGTTGAATGCATTTACTAACCACCCCAAGGATTACACATAACTTCTACGCCTCACTTTCCGTTAGTCGCACCTACTATCGCGCCCACTGTTTGTTCATTTTAAACGCTTTCCCACCCATCGACCTTCTGTTAGATTCCAGTTTGTGGCTTTATGCTTGTGTTCTTGTTCATTTGTTTGCCTTTCAATACAGCCACGTTAGTCGGTATTGTTAATAACATTTTTGTTTTGTTTTTTTTTTTTTTTGTTTTCCCCTGATTCCGGGCATATGAGTTGTGCTTATGTTAGTTGGTGCAAGTGCTCGTTACTACCTACAATAACACTTAATGGGCTCATCACCTCGTATATGAACATTTCCGAAAATTGGAAACATGTTTTTAAAACAGGTAAACATTAAAATCGGAAGCTGTGTAGCAACATTACGTATCCGTTTCCATGTTTTTTTTGTACGTATAGAATGTGGTGAGAGAGAGAGGAAATGAATGGGAAAACATTTTCAAATTAATGTGATAGAGATGTGGATTGTGGGGGTCAATAATACAGTTTCTAACTGAAATACAGGGTGGCGCAATATGCGTATTTAAAAAATAGATTAAAAAATAAATACAAAAGGTATGATTAAAATAAATCTAAGGCATTGTAGAATAATAAATGGAGTTTATTTTTTAAAAATAACATCATCTAAATGGTGACCCTCTCTACGACGGCACTCCTCTAAACGCAAACGAAAATTATTGAAAACTTTCTTCGGTAATACTGGTGTAATGCCTGCCATTTCACCACGGATATTCTCCTTGAGCTGAACGATGTTTCTTGGATTATTACTGTAGACTTTGTGTTTGAGGTATCCCCACAAAAAAAGTCAAGAGGCGTCAAGTCTGGACTACGTGGGGGCCATGGGATATCACCTCTTTTCGAAATCAGTCTGCCAGGGAACATCTGCTTCACCACCGCCATGGAGTCATTTGATGTGTGACAGGTAGCTCCATCTTGTTGGAACCAAGTTCTGAAATTCACTATTCTTCAACTTTCAATTTCTGGAGCAAAAAATCCGTCCAACATCTTAACATAGCGTTCCATATTAACCATGACGTTTTGGCCCCGCGCATTTTCGAAGAAAAAAGGACTAATTATTCCTTTGCCAGAGATTGCTGCCCATACTGTCACTTTAGGACTATGCAATGGTTTCTGGTGTTTGATTTTGGGATTTTCACTGTTCCAGTAACGACAATTTTGACGGTTTACGAACCCATTCATAAGGAAATGAGCCTCGTCAGAGAAAAGGATATTGTCAAAATTGGAAAATCGATTAAGCATTTCATTAGCAGATGCGAGCCTTGCTATGAAGTCAGACTCTTTCAATTCTTGTGTTAATTGCAGCTTATATGGATGCAGTTTAAGATCCAATGTTAAAATTCGTTGCAAACTTCGTCGCGATAATTGTAAGACAGACGATCTCTTGCGAGTCGACATTTGTGGATTTCCTCGTACTGACTCCATAACTCTCTCAACATTGTCTTCGGTCCTAGATGTACTTGGGCGACCATTTGCTTGTGGTTTAAATGTTGAACCGGTCTCTTCAAAACGCTTTACCCATATTTTAATTAAATTAGCACTCGGAGCTTCGCTAATTCGCCGTAGTCCATATTCAGCACAATATAGTCGCCTAGTGGCAATATATGAACGAAAGTTCTCGTAAAATGCGCGACGCTTCCCGTCGAAGTGATTCATAGCGACTAAAACTCCATGAGCTCGCCAACCCAACGATGTAGGCGCTCCTTTTGTTGGGACACCTTTTATATTCGTTTTCAGTTCTGATTAAGATTAAGAAATGAAATTGCATGAAAATGTATTTGGAGAATCAGAACCTAATTACGTTTTCTAATTTCGTTTCAAGGGAAAAACGAATTAATGCATGAACCATTCATTTTTTTTAAATTTACTAAATCAAAACTGAAACGAAACTGAACTTTATATATTATATATTTTGAAGTCACTCTGCCAAGTAAAGGACAAAACTGAAATGAAACCGAAAAGGTGCTTGATTAGGAAATAATTAATATTTGTGCCCCAAAGATATTTTCCATGAACGTTATCGAGCCGGAATCACCTTGATGGTGTTCTATTATTTATTGTCACAGAATTTACACTGATTTTAGTAACTTTTTCTACCTTTATTTATTGTGGGGAAGCATCGCTGTCTACAGATATTGATGAAGGATTCGCTGTTCGTTTTTCTCGGCACTGATTATTGCATTATATATTTTAAAGTCCCTCTGCCAAATAAAGGACAGTGTGAATGATTTTTACGAAATTATGTGCTAAAAAGCCATTCTAGTAAAGTAGTTGAAGTGAAGGTACTGCTTTATAGATAGAATCGTCAAACTAATGATTAGAACACAAAAATTATATCTATCGAAGAAAAGTTTGGTAATCATTAGAGAATATTTGTTCGTAAACTTCCTTTTGACTTTTATCTCTCTCCCAGCAGCTCTCCCAGTTGGAACCAGCATTTATAATTGAATTCAATTATTGTACGTGTTGTTTATTATGTAAAGCATAACAAAACCTTTCTCTGGTCTGAAAGAGTTATCCTGGAAGTTCACACATCATTGTGGTGATAGTTGTTTTCTCACAAACTGTATTCACTAAACTCATCCGAAATATCTGCCCCAACTGCGCCGTGGTTAACCACAAATACCATTAAATTAATTCAACTACACTTGGTAATTATATTTCCACAAGTAATTTTCAAATTGTCAAAACATTTAAAACTTTCAACAAGAAAGTAAATGCATACCATTCACTCTTTAACTTTTTACATAAATTGCAACCATACACATTCCATAACGAAAAAAAAATGCACGGTTGAGTGGAATTTAATAAAATATACAACTTTTGTCAAACTTTGCTTACCTTCAATTGTTGGAACTTGGCCTCGGCATCTTTGTCACCGCTGTTTTTATCCGGATGATATTGTAAGGCCAACACTTTGTATTCAGCTTGAATTTGTTCCACCTACAACGAGACGAACAGACACAAAAGAGCCAAGATGAGTGAAATATAATTAAATATTAACTCTTGTTTCCACTTAGGTACAAACTAGAAGTCTGGATGCTGGTCCTTTTTCTCGGTAGGAATGAATGTCTGTCTTATAGTCAAAATACAAGAACGAACACCCGCAAAAAGAAAAATTAAATATGCAGTGTCCTTTGAGGACAACAATTCTCGTATACTCCTATATACGAGTATACGCGTGTGATGTGGCCAAATTGTAAGCACAAAAAAGGCAAGAATGTAATTTTCTTACAACATCAAATAATCTATATATAAATAATGCAGGAAAACATCGAGTCCGCTGAGCTGAACTGAAGCGGGAAATGCGGAGCGAAGCGGAAAAGCGTTCATGCCACTTTTTCGGGTGACTGAGTGTACGTGAGCGTACGTATTTCTTTGTTATTTTTGTGTGACACACGTTTGTTTTCCCAATGTCCTGTCACATTCTTTATGTTAAGGTCTTTTGTGTCCCAGGTAATACTTTTCGTATGTTAATATTTGATTGCTCCGCAATATGAGCATTTATTTAAAATACTCGGGGGAAAATTGCTGGTAAAATTGTGGTACAGATTTGGCTCTTTTTTGAAGTTTCGGTAGGGTTTTTATTATTGATTTACACGCTATTCCCCATTGTTATCTATAGATAGGTATAACTTTTTATAGAAAGCTAGAGAGGTCACCAAAATCTATTAAGTGCGCAACTTAGTTCCCGCTGTTTACCAATAGATGGCGCTAGCTGTAAGTGCTAGTCGATTCTGCCATAATCTAAACGCCATGAGCTAAGCTTAGACATATGGTAAACATACCGCCTTGACACAATAGTGATTTTCTTTTGACGTCATATTCTTTTGGTTGGTTTAGTAAATATGTGTGATTTTGTGCCAAATAATCGTCATATACGGGAAGTATTGATTTTCTTCTTTCAATCATCCAAAGAAAAGAAAGTCATGGGGGTTGCCCGGTCATGTTTCTACGTCTTCACGTCGGTCGGGAAGGTTACGCTCCGTACTTGGTGGGACCAGGTCTGTGATATTTATTACGAGCTGTTGCAAACATGCAAAATCATCACTAGGGATCGGTAACGATTTGAATTAATGGAGCTGAAAAAGAAAGTGATTCTTCAGCATGACAACGCTCGGCTCCAAGTGATCAAGCCCGTTAAAACCTACCAGGAAACGCTGAAATACAAAGTCTTACCCCATCAGCCATATTCTCCAGATATTGCGCCATCTGATTATCATTAGTTCCGTTCGATAGCACACGGTCTGGCTGACCAGCAGTTCCACTCATATGACGATATCAAGGTATGGCTAGAATCATGGATAGCTTCAAATGATAAACAATTTTACCGTGACGGAGCTTTGCCAGAAAGATGGGGAAATGTAGTAGCTGGCGATGAGCAATACTTTCAATGCATCATTTGTAAACATGTTTTCATAATGAAGTTGCATTTTTATAAAAGAAAAAGCAGACAGTACTTAGTTGCGTGCCAATATCTTTCAATGGGTTAATATATAAATACAAAATGTCACAAAATAAAGTTTATATTTAGTGGTTCGATTAAAAAAGAGTATTCAGTTTATCGAACAAATTATTATTAGTTATTAAGGTAGACAATTTGAAAATTTTGTTTCTTACAAATAATATTGTCTAAATGTATATTCTAGCGTTTGCGCTGTTCATATAAGCGAACTGTAGCATTTTTTAAAACAGCTCGTCAGGGAGAATCCAAGATGGCTGTCACTTCCTAACAAATATTTTCTTTCAAATGCGCCGGAGATATCGCATTGTTGGCGTAAAGTTTAGATTTGAGAGAATCCCACTGGAAAAAATCTATTACAGTTAAATCAGGACTGAGTGGAGACCAATTTGCACGGGAAATTTCACTAGCTCGGGGTACAGATATATTGAACGCATGCCCATCCTATTGGAGCCATGTTCTATGTGATCTATGCACATTTCAAACACTTGTATGCTTCTGAATTGAAAGAATACTTAACACTCTCCATTTCCTCTACCGTTGTTGGTGACCTTGGATGCTCGAATTTTATTTTTTCCAGTTTTATATCAGTCTCTTCAAACTTTTTGGCGTATTTTCATTTAAGAACGATTCTTTTAAGTGGAGAAAACCAAGAATATTCCAGAATCCTCTAAGCATTACAGTCGCCGAATCCATGTTTTTGTAAAACTCTCGTATGCACAATGCGCGATCCCCTACCGAAAAAATGATCCACAGCGACTCAACTTCCAAAGGCTACGCTACTGATTGATATACCCTCCGATCACACGAATTCGTTACATTCACGCTGTAAACTATATAAATATAGACTTTCTTTTGAAATTTTGAAATAGATAGATAGATTTTAATTTTATTTACAGTCTGACATGTATTAATTTATTTGCAATAATTTTGTGTACTACAAATCAAAACTCTTAACCGCCTGGTAGGCAATTAAACAACGAAATCTTCAGAGATCTTAATGGTGGCGATTTATAGAGGGAATAAAGTTGTACGGGAATAAGAAACCAAAGTGCGATGAGAAACATCATTTTATTTTGTTTAAATTCTAAACAAAATAGAATGGTGTTTCCTTTCGTACTTTGGTTTCTTATTCTCTACAACTTTATTGCTTTTATAATAAATTCTAAACAAAATAAAATGATGTTTCCATTCGCATTTTGGTTTCTTATTCACCTACAACTTTATTGCTTTTATAACTGAAACCCAATGAACTTGATATCCTAGAGAAGTTCTGCCTGGATGTCCAAACCAGACGACACGAAACTTCAGAAGATGCGCCTTTTGCCACGTCAGCCCAAAAGGCTGCTGAAATTTTCTCCATGACTATTGATGCGCGTCCCAATGCTTACGATGGGACAACCTATGAGAACAGACGTCAGATTTAAATTCTAAACAAAATAAAATGATTCCCTTCGCACTTTGGTTTCTTATTCACCTACAAGTTTATTGCCTTTTTAAATCGCCACCATTAAGAACTCTAAATATGTCGTTCCTTAATTGGTTACCTTCTAGAGGTTACCATATTAAATCACATTTGAATCATGCGTCTTAAATAATCTCTGAATAATTTCAATTGAAGTTTGCATGTTTTACACTTTTCTGGGCTTAGTTACTAAATATATAAATCTTTTAACGTGTGGATGGACATTTTTAAAATTATGAAAAGAAAACAAATTTCCTTGCATCGCGCGATTGAGATATCGTAAAGATTTTCACATTCAGTGATTGCACACTCATTTCTTTCTTTTAGACTTACTGAAATAAACTTGCTGAACCTATACGATTCTAAACGTTAGGCTGAAGATCCATTTTTATACGTTCATACGGAAGATGTAACAACCATAAGTAAGCGTTTAAATCACAAATTATTTTTTGACTAAATGTGTTTGTCAGAACTTTGTAAGTCATTTGAGTGATGTCCTCCTCTTTGGCTGGCTTACTTGCAGTTAGACATGAGAACTGCCCTAAATGTTTACCAAACTTCTTAATATTTTGCGCAGTGGGTTATATCGACCCACCCTTTCTGGAGCCAAATGTTGATTTTTCGAAATTCAGTATATTTCCTGTAGCTTCTAACCCGCAAATTGCAGTAATTTACATTTTTGTCGATTGTATTGGTTTATAACGCTTACCCATTTTGAAAGGTCGCAATTTTGTGAAATTTGACACACCTTGAGCGATTGGATCTCATAGCGTTAATAACGCTTACCCATTTTGAAAAATCGCAATTTTGTGAAATTTAACACACCTTGAGCGATTGCATCTCATAGTCTTAGAGCGTATGAGATGGTTTCTACAGCTTCTAGCCCATAGATTGCAGTAACTTAAATTTTTGTCGAGTCAAAGGGTTTATAACGCTTGCCCATTTTGAAATATCGACCGATTAAACACGATCCTTCTGATACCGCCCATAAAAATATCAATATCTTTTATTTAGTTGCACTCAATTTTGTGAAATTTGTTATACTGTGAGCGATTGCATGAGACCCAAAATTAAAACGGAAAGGATTGCTATATAATTTTTTGTACTTCCCATAAAAATTGCACGATTTTCATTCATTCATTCTCTCCTCTGTAATTTATAATTAGTAAAATGCGGTAGCCAAGACTTTTTCCCAGTGCATTGATTGGTAAATCTCTGAAAAATGAGAAAAATCTAATAGATAACCGTGCTCGCTCTGGTCCCTCTCATGCAAATGACCTTAGCTATACTGAATTTTGTAAAATTTGCCACACATCATGCGTTTTGAACTACTTTGAACTGTCGAGCAATCGACAAGTCTAAAAAGTTTGTTGATCGTAACTGCTAAAAGAAAGATAGGTGGCGGCAGCGGATCCAGAAAACACCATCGAACAAGCGATATTCGCTATGCGAGAGCTATCATGCCATGTCGGTCTGCAAATGAAAATTTTCTGTATCATGAAAATGTGCTGTAAACAAATTTCAAAATAACTGATCCTGTAGTTTTAAAGATGAAACATTTTAGTTTTGTTTTCGTTACAGGAGAGTGACATTTCCTTAAAATGTAATCATATTCTTAATCATATTATGATTACCAAAAACTATCATCATTCCTCAAATAGTACCTGAAATTTTATGGATTACATTTTTGATCGTTTTTATGTATTCTTGTTTGCTATTCGAAATTTTTTGAAGACTTCCTCCTGATTACTAATCGACTTTTGTCTTTGGCAAGTCAGGCCCATCATTGATTAATTTTCGCTAGAATAGATTTTTGACGCTTCTGAGGACCGAAATATATTTTAATATAAAATTGAAAGATCTGTTTGAAATGTCAACATCATCAGCAGGGATCTTAGGTTTCTGATCACAAAAATTTGAGTTTGTGGGACGTAACATTTATCGGTGGAGGTTGAAGGTAGAGAGCGCTCATCATTGTTATCTCATTCTAGGTTTTCTTCGAAATGTTTATGCCACTTGTAAACATTTCTTGCCGACAAAGACTAATCTGCGAAACAATTCTAATTCATTCTATAGACTTTCACAGCAGGAATTCCATTTTTTAAACAAAATGGAATGCATATTGTAAAAATCGCCAAAATCAATTTTTGTGGCGTACAAAACTAGGAGTAGATCAAACTCTAAATATATTTTTGTTATGTACTTTGGTAATGATGTCTGTCGCAGTGCTTCATCTAAAGAAAAAAATCCGAGATTTGAAATAACCGCGTAATTTATATTGGAAATATTGTCTTACTTTTATAACACAACAGCATAACCATATGGACATTTTTAAAAATTTGTGCCGAGATTCCAAAAACACACAGCTAGAGCTTGCAATATAAAAAGAAAATCAGATTTCCACAAGTTTCATAGTCATACGTCCTGCAATTTGAAAAATCTTACAGAAGGGTGACAATGTCTTTTCTTTGAAATGCACTTGCTTCCCTAACAATACCAAAAAATTTCATCATCCTTCCTCATATAGTGTCCGAGATATGATGCGTTAAAAGTTTGACAATTTTTACATCTTTCACTTCAAAACCTTATACTGACATTTTTCAAAAATGTACCCAGTTTTGAGTACGATTTAACGATGAACTAATGACGTATATAAACGGTTATTTTCGGTTTCAAAAGTAAAATTAAATAAAACACTCATAAACCTATGATTTCGATGAAACTTTTATTTCATTATAATGCTTGGACCTCGCCATTATGTACGAAGTAAAATGTCACTTAAATAACCTCCTCTGAATTGGATTCTTTTAAGGAAGTCTTCGACCATTTCAGGTGGTATCTCGGCGATAACTTGACGAATGTTGGTTTTCAAATGCTCCATCGTTTGGGGATTATCCGCATAAGCATGTTATTTGACGTGGTTCCACAAAAAAGTCTAATGGCATCAAAGTCGCCAGAACGTGAAATTATGCTTTCTGGAAACTTCTCATGCAATAAAGCTAGTACCGGTCGTATTGTGTGACTCGTGGCACCGTCTTGTTGAAACCACATATCGTACAGTCATATTAAGCCGTCATAATCGACAAGTTCGGATTATCATAATCGTTATCATATCAGAAGCTATATTTTTGGCAGTTGGAATCACCACTTTTGTAGTAAGTTTCTCGTTCTTCTGTTGTTAAACGATCCATATCCGTAAACGGCAAACCTTTCACTAAATAAATAACAGTTCAGATGACAGCTGATCAACAGCCGACAGCCTTGCCAGACTGACTGTTTTGAAACGACTAAGTGGTTAACCCATTACAATTACAATGTTAGAACTGTTTTTTATTAATGCGCTGTTTTTTTACTCCAAAACCATCTCCGAGGACTACAGTCCCATTTGTAGCATTTTGCAGCATTTTCTAAACTTGCGGCGTGCCATCTCCAGCCAACTGAAGGAAATTGTTTCCAGTTGAAATATTACCATTACCGTGTAATTCGAAATTTGTTCTCAAATTAATGTAAAAAACTGTGGGTATTAATATTGTGCTACAAATAGATTATTGGCCGCCTGTTAAAGAATTTGGATGTCCGAAGCAAGCAAATTTGTCCACCCACTGTGTGGTTGCTGGTAAGCTTAAATGTGTCGTACTTAGAGTTTACGCTCGTCTACACTTTAACCGTCTTTGTGAATTTTCATTAACTTTTCAAGAGGTGTAGATTTATTTCTACTTTTTTTTTTGCGAATTTATTCCACTGCGTAATGATGTTTGAGTGTCATCTATTAGAGGATCCATAGACGGGCATAGGCGACGACAACGTAATTGCCATTAAAATACAACAATTGGCTATGTCATGTTATGCGCTAGCATGAAAATGTTCTGACACTAGAGGTCTTTGACAATAGTGCCCCCAGTGGACTAGACAAAAGTGTCTGACTGCGTTCAAAGAATATCGTGAATTATTATCTGTTTTACACTGAAAAATTATGAACCATCAATATAACATCGATTCAAGTTTATTGCTTATATAAGGCGATTTTTTAAAATTTAAGTTTTCAGGTTGGCAGCGCTGGTTGGTAATGGCGTCTGTCAAAGCGAAAAGTGTGCAGTATACTCTGCCATTTCATCATGGAAAGACTAACAAACGAGTAACGATTGCAAATCGTTGAAATTTCTTATCAAAATTCGTGCTCTGTGACAAATGTGCATCGTTTGATACGAACATTTTGTGGTCGTCATAATCGACTTGCTGAATTAACAATTCGTGCTGTTATCTCCAAATTTCGCACCAAATTTACTTTGTTGGACATAAAACCATCGACTCGCATGCGTAGAGTGCCTACCGAAGAAAATATTGCAGCCATAGCGACCAGTTTTAATGACGATCGTGAAATGTCAATTCGTTGCCGTTCTCAGAGATTAGGCATGTGTTACTCAACCACAATGAATTTTTTTTTTGCTCCGATTGGCTGAGTTGAACTTGGTTGACATGTGGTTTCATCCGGACGGTGCAACATGCCACATTGCTCGTGAAACAATGGATATTTTGAGGGATGAATTTGGTGAGGAGCTTATCTCTCGATTTGGCCCCCAAGATCTTACGATTTAACGCCTCTTAACTATTTCTTGTGGGATTATGTCAAGTCGTTAGTCTATGTGGACAAACCAAATACCATTGAAGCCTTACAGCATAACATAACACGCGTTATTCGTGGAATACAGGCCGAAATGCTTGGAAAAGTGACGAAAAGTTGGACCTTTCGAATATACATTTTGAGATGGAGCCGCGGACAACATTTACATTTAAAAATTAAAAGACCAATTCATCGATTTCAATAAAAAATGTTAGTATGATGCAAATTTGATTGTTTTATTCGATTTAAAAAAAAAAAATACTATTAAAAAATCGTCCTATATTATGATTATTACTTTTAGTGTAGAATTTTTCCGGCGAAAGGATGCTAATGCTTGTTAGAAACAATTTCTATACGAAAGGTTGGCATCAAAGACAAACTCAGAAACTAGAGTTTAACTCTACAACAAATTTATTGAAAAAAACGTAAATTTTATTATTTTTTTTTTTTTTTTTTTGAGATTTTTTTAATTTACGAAAAGTTTGATTTTGCCTCAGAAACGATCTGTTCTCCTCCTATGGGGTGGCTTTAGTTGACACCATTATACGAGTATATTATTTGCGGCAATTGGCAAAGCAATTCTACGCTTAGATCTTCCGAAACTCTTTTTGAATTCGCCATGAAAACTTTGATCATATCTCGGTAATCTGGCCTAATGCAGTTTTGGCTAGTCCTTTCTATACCGCCTAACGACTTCATTGCCGAATTCTCTTTCTACGAATGCATTTGATGTATTCGCTGTATTTTAATGCGCTTGACCGTATTGTTATCGGCATACAGCTCATATAGCTTATGGTTCATACGAAATGTTTTGCTTTCGAAGATTCCCAGAACTTAGTTGACCGGTTGCGTAATAATCCAGAATTATGCACTGTACAGCAAGACAGGTGCAGTTGGGTTTCTGTTTATCGAAAGTACTCTTTGGCATTAAAACGCTTACTTAGCCGATAGCATAATCTCTTCGCAAGCAATACTCTTCCCCTAATTTCCATTTCGACATCATTAGTTTCTTTCACAGTAGAGCCGAGGTAAATGAATATATTCACCACTACAAATTTGTAATTGTCAACGTTTACGCAGCTTCTCAAACGGGTACACTCTTCATTTGTAGAAAAAAATAGCTTGAGTTTCTTTCTCTTAATTCTCGAAATAGCTATGCTAATAAATCTTGCTTTTGTAGTGAGAATGGCAGGAGTTTCTAATTTACTACTAAGAACTTTAAAATTATTCAAATTATGTCCTTATTCAACAATATAGTATTGTGCAAAAAAAGTTGCACCATTTTTCAATTTAATTTTTTTTCTATTTATTTATTTAAAATTTTATCGAATCTCAGAAACATTCGGTTTTTTTTTTCAAATTTCAGCAGAAATATCAATAGAGTACTTTTAGGACGCAAAGAGTTGTTTTTGGTGATTTCATTGAGAAAAGAAATTGAATTAAATTTAGTTTTCAAAATGGATTTTCTTCTGCGGAAACATTTAAAATGTAAAGGAACAGATGTCTGACAGTAACGTTTTGAAGTTGCATAAATAGTTCAAAGAAGGTGCAGATTATGCTGATGATGTTGACATTTTCAAAGGAGTCAGTCAACTTTATTTTGGATTATAATTAGAGTTCAGAAAGTTGCAGATTATGCTGATGATGTTGACATTTTCAGAACTAAATATATTCTAAAATGGAGTTGGCTGACTCCTTTGAAAATATTAACATCAACAGCGTAATCTGGACTAAATATATTCCAAAATGGAGTTGACTGACTCCTTTGAAAATGTCAACATCGTCAGCATAATTTACGCCTTTCTGAACTCTTTATGTCACTTCTAAACGTTACTTTCAGACATCTGTTCCTTTACATTCTAAATAATTAGTCATAAATATATTCTAAAATGGAGTTGACTGACTCCTTTGAAAATGTCAACATCATCAGCTTAATCTACGCCTTTCTGAAATCGTTATGTCACTTCTAGACGGCACATTCAGACATCTGTTGCTTTACATTTTAAATGTTCCGCAGAAATATCCATTTTGCAACAACTATCGATTAGTACTAATTAAAAACACTCAGTTTGTTTTTCGAAAAGAACCATCGCATTCAAAGAATAAACTATTTATGGCTATCAGTACGTTGTTAATTACTATAGTCCGGAAACACGCAGCAAATTGAATGAATATATGATTATCTAGGTGACCCTGACACTTTTCTTCTATTATTGTGCTATTGCGCATAGTGAGCTTTTTCCGTTGCGTCAAACTGTCAGTGAGTGGTTTTGTTGGCTTCCAAAAATAGGTCGGATTTATAGGCAGACAACTCTTGTGTTTTTGCACCACGATAATGCGCCATCTCACTCCGTATTGGCTATTCGCAAATTTTTCGCCAAAAACTTAACTAATATTGATTCACAACTGCCGTATTCGTTCAAATTAGCACCGGGTGCTCTCTGGCTATTTCCTAAACTGAAGAGACGGTTCGGAGACACCGTTTTGAGTTGATTAAAGAGGTTCAACGTGAATCACATCGTGAAAAATATAAAAACTGGCCTACTACTCCGGTGGCCACCTTCAAGAGTGGAGAACAGAATTTCATGAAGCAATTATATGATACGTGCGTTTTCTTAGGATATTCCAGCTGTATACATCGCAAATATCTCCGTGTATTTTAAAGCATTTTTCACTTTTGTGAAATAAAATAGCAAAATGTGGGGAAAACTATCGTTTCGCGCTTCTACATTCACAATGCAATTTAAAAGTAATCTGACCGCTGAAAATGTTGTGACATTTCATAAATTCAAGCCCGAAATGTAAGCTGTTTTATGGTATTACAATTTAACCCGCTGGCCTAAAGTATTTTAAAAGTAGCAAAAGTATCAGCTATGTGTAAAATCGAAATTTGGTTTTTGCCAACCCAAAAATTTAATATGACTGCCGATTTATTGTTTTTGAAGTTTTTTGCGATTTTTTTTTAAATATTTAAATCTATCATGCACATTTTATTCACCAAAAGTCGCAATAAGAAAACAAATATGAAACAAATTAAAAAAAAAAACTACAGATGTCCTGGCATTCCAGGAATAAGATATGAGAGACATTCTCACATTCAGCAAGCATACATTCAGCGATCATTGTATTTTCAGTTTCACGGAACAATAACTACAGGTTAAAAACGATTCCGAACTTCACAGTTTGAGAAGCATTCTCTACACTACTCGACTCCTCGAAATGTTCGTTAGACACATCGAGGTGGCCGCCGCCTTAATAATGATACGAGGCTGGCTGTATCCGGGATTGAACTCGCGATCTTGCAAACGACAGTCACATGTACTAACTATCGCGCCACGGTTGATCACAGAGAAAAAATTATTCTTTTTCTCTAAACTTCAATATTTTAGCCACAATTTTAAGATTATATACATACATGAATTTACCACTGAATTTATATTAAAATTAACCTTTTTTTTGTGTACATTAAAATGTACTTTTGTAAGAATATTATTGTGAATGAACTCAAATTGCTGTCCCTGAAGTGTTACATAACTACATTCAGTGAAAATATGTGTACTAAATGTAACTGAATTCTGAATTGTAACATATGGAAATTAACTGTTGTCGAAAGTTTTGTAATAAGAAAAAATGACTTACAAATCAGATCTCAACTTTATTTATCGCCACTTGTAATTTCTGCACGATCAATTTGATTACATATAATTTCACAGTCATGTGAAATTATATGATCCAAATTACAAGTTCCAATTTTCAGTTCTCTGGTAGAAACCAACTGTGAAATTGGTCCTCCTAAAGATCATCGCTATTGGATAATTCGCAATACAGTCCAACATTTACACTCCACAACTACAACGAGAGAGGTATTAAATTGATTAAAGGATTTCCCGCTACTCCCCCTGCTATCATATCAATCATCTCTATCAATTTATCACCACCTCTGTACACTTTTTAATTTTTGATAACTCTAAGAATTATACCCAAATATCGTATCTACATGGATCTAAATGCAATGTGATCGACTTCGACCCTGAAAAATATAAAAACTGGTTTTACCTTTTAGTTATGTTATACTGATATGTCATTTCTTAACTATACTCCTCTCACATAATCCCCACTTGCTCACGTAAGATGCCTGTGGATTAGGCAATATCTTGCATCTTCACTCGTAGATTGTCCTCTACCTACTCATGAATTTGGTCAGCAATTTCTGAGGTGGTAGATTGTTAGCTTTTTAATATTTTGTGACCGATCACAACGTTTGTATCGTTTCTTAAAAACATTAATTCAGTGATCGTAGAACACTCAATTTTATACATTATCCATTTACTTATTCCTTTTTTGGAAAATGCAAAAGTTGTCCGCAGCTGTTTCGTCTACACAGGATGACACACGCCAAAAACTGACAGGCATCATGACATCAATCATGTGGTGGTTAATGCTAATGCTAATAATTACTCATAAGATATTAATGCTTACTAATTGGGAGCGATTACTTTTCAGCCTACCCTTTCATTGAAAGTTTAGACTTAAATGGTGTAAATGAAAGTAGTTAAAACCGCATCTTTGCAATGACAAATTTTCAGTTATGGAGCCTTAACTTGCTTTTAGACTCTTTTGTGTAAGAGCGTAAAAATCTACAGTCAAGAGAGGCTAATTTCAGTAAAATCCGGAAAATTTTCAATCCGGAATATTTTCAATAATAAAAAAAGTTTTTGTTTTCCCTCTGGAAACGTAGAATGAAGTTGAATCGAAAAATATAATAAGGTCCTGCATTGAAATGACTATTAGTTCTCGTTATCACGGAACTTTTGTGTCGAATATTTTTTTAGATCGCAATAATTCTAAATGGTACTTTTATGGAAGCTTTAAATCAAAGGTCGGGAGCACGTTTTCACGGTTGCCTGTTTAAACACAAATTTTTTTCAATAACAATAAAAGCACGTTTTGTTCGGCGAAATTGATTCACCAGCTGAAATTGTATACATATATAGATAAATTGAGGACGAAAGTTTTCATTTAAGCTCAATTCTGTCTACAGAATAATATTGATACCTGTATTAAGAAAGTTTTGTCATGCGAGTGATGTCAACATTTTTTTACATAAACTTTAGGTATTCATCTATATCGCAGAATGAAATAACATCGTGAACGTTGTTATGATTTGCGATCAACTTTGACGATGATCCACCGTCCATGGTATTTCGCTGATTTTGCAAGATCAATTGTAGTCAGCTTTCGCCACAGAACAAATATCGTAAAGACGGTTTGAAATCGACTGACCTAAAATAAAACATTTGTGCTTTCATATTATATATTTAA
Source organism: Philornis downsi (assembly GCA_019455685.1). Taxonomy (NCBI): domain Eukaryota; kingdom Metazoa; phylum Arthropoda; class Insecta; order Diptera; family Muscidae; genus Philornis; species Philornis downsi. The sequence goes on from JAHXMU010026488.1 coordinate 558,602, forward strand.
TGCTAAATGAACTTTTGAATATCAGAAAGATTTCTTCGCCATTTCCTAAGAAAGGCGTTACACGATAAATCTTTGTCAGTTGCTCGAGAAAGGCTCATGTGGGTTATTCCAAAAAAATGTTGAAGAAATTTGGTAAGGATACAGAGGGATACGACCGCCGAAAACAGATAATTCGTCAGCGGCTCAGGGAAGTAATTCTTTAATCATTTAAAACATTGAATTCAAGGGACATCCTTAAGAGGGTGGGACCGCCTAGATGACCTAACAAAGAAGACACAAAAAAGTTTGAGAAAAATTTTCTTCTTTCTTTTTCAACTTTATTTTATTTATTTTCCTTTTAGCTCGATACACTTTTCCCAGCTATATTCAATAGCTTCTGTATCCTGTTTGTAGTAAGGATTGACAAACTCCTTAAAATAGTATCCAAATGCAGACTCCACGTCTTCATTGTTGACAAATATTTTAACACCGAGCTATTTTTTCAAGTTTGAAAATGGAAATAGTCCGAGGGAGCGAAATCTGGCGAATAATTCGAACTTTTAATTCATTAATTTTTTAGATCGCAATAATTCTAAATGGTACTTTTATGCAAGCTTTAAATCGGAAGAAGTACTCGTATATTGTCCAGCATAACTTGAGAAAGTACTTTTGAATGGCATTTCTTCTTGAGTGTAAGAAGTGACAAACAAAAATTCTGTCCAAATTCTGTACATGCAAATGTCTATGCAAATTTACATCCATATACGAATCTACAAACGTTCATTTCGTACATTTCAAGTACACTCATAAATATTACATTTATGGAAATATGTACAAATATATGTACATGCATAATATATGATTTATTTATCCTGTTGCTGTTGGACTTGAAATGTTTTCGTGTTTTGTTTTTATTTTCTGGAACGACTGTTTTTTTTTTTTTTTTT
>JAHXMU010026488.1:559537-591404 GCA_019455685.1 Philornis downsi
TTTTTTTTTTCTCCTCTTTAATTTTTCATTACATTACTTATATCATAATTCCTCGCGTGGACTACTAATTATAAAAAAAAATTGTAATACTTAAGTATAATAAAATAAAATTTTACTAGAGTCCTCAATATGGGGCGTTGTGTAAGTTAAATAACATAAGAACTATTGTTTATGTTAGTAAAATAAAATAAAATAAAAAATAAAAAAAATAAAATAAAAAATAAAAAAATAAAATAAAATAAAAAAAAATAAAATAAAAGATTGATATGTTCCTGAGGACACGCCATTGTTCTTCTATTTTACGCAGGTGACTGCTTCTGAGCGATTGCAGTATTCAGATCGTTGTAAATATCCGAATTAAGAGTTCGTCTATAGAGGAACAATTCATAGTAAACGATTCTCTGCAAATTCCACCAAACACACAGCAGAATCTTCCTAAAAGTCAATCCTGGTTTTTCCATCATTTGCGATGACTCGCCTTGAAGCGATCACTACCGTTTTCGCTTGATATTGTCAGAAGTGACCAATTTTTCATCATCAATCACCATCCGCTTAAGAAACGCCCACCTTTTGTCGCCATTCGGCAGTAATTCGCATATGGAAATCCGTTTTTTTTTTCACATTAACTTGTATGCATTAATAAATTTGTCTTATTCAAGAGGTTCCAAATGATTTTTGGTGCAATAATTAGCTCCTGGGCAAACGAAACAGTGCTTAAACGCCGGTTGGACTCGACGATTTCCCTCATTTTATCGATATTTTCGACAATTGACCTTCCAGAACATGGTGCAACTTTAACTTCAAAATTAAGGGAGCGAAATCGAAGAAACCAAAATTGCGCATAACTGGCTGTTACCCTATCAGAATAGCAAGTACTATTCATGTTTTTTAACCCGCTTGAGTTGCGTTTTCAATCTTATTGAAGGGAAAACTGTAAAATACAGTGTATTTTTCTTTGCTGGTGTCCGTCTTTGATAGGCGCCCAGACAATACTGAGTCAAACAATATTTCTCATAAGAGAATGCTTGTCAGTCTGTGCAATCAAGAAGGAATTCCCAACAATTTATAGGTTTCAGATGCATAAGACTTGATAAACTGCTTACAATCATCATACCAAGTCTGCTCATGCGAATCCGCGGCTGAAAACAAAATACCTATGCGGACAGCCTAGTATTAAGAGAATATTATACTGCCAAAACTTCTTTTCGTTAAACAAACTTTGCGAAAAGCAAAACTAGTCTTGATTTCCAATAAAGATAAAAATAAAGTCATATTACGCAAACCGAACTAAACATAAGCAATTGAATAAATTTTTAACCTCAAAAATGTTGTATATGCATGTAGTTTCACAGTCCAATATTTATAGAAATATTTGGTTTTTGTCGCAAGAGTTTTAATACGAGAGTGGTCCTAAAACTAGCCGTAGTAACTTGAAACAAAATTATTTTGGTGAAAAGTGGCAACCTAATAACACATATATTTTAAATTTCTAGGCGCCCCGTAGTTTAGTATTTTTAAACCACCAAAATCTTAATGAATTTGTAAACATGGAAAAAATGGGTTACCGATATTTAATTCCATATTTCTACTTCAAAGGTTTCAGTCCAACCGTTATTAAAGCCGAGCCAGATTCTACTCTGGGGCAGTCTGCTCCTTCGTTTACGACTGCTAAATATTGGTAAATACTAGCAGAGTTTAAACGAGGGCGTACAAGCTGTCAAGACTAACACAGTAGTGATCGACCAATTGAGGTGACTGAAGATTTGAATGTGAGAAAACTATGCGCCAGATGGGTGCCGCGCTTTCTTTCAACAGAGCAAAGACAGCGTCGTAAAGTTGTTTCAGTAGAGCATTTGACGATGTTTCATTGCAATAAAGCCGAATTTTTGCGTCAATTTATGACCATGGATAAGTAAGAAACAGTCAAAGTGGTGGGCTCAAATTGGAGAATCGTTTCCAAAGAAGCAGTAGGCGGTTCCATCCGCAGGCAAGCTCGTGACGTCTGTTTTTTGGGATACTCCTGGGATTATTTTTACTGATCATCTTCAGAAAGCCAAAATCATCAACGGCGAATATTGTGCTAACTTATTAGATCGTTTAGGTGGTGAAATTATGGAAAAATGGCCGAATTTAGCGAAAAAGAAAGTATTGTTTCATCAATACAATGTTCCAGTTCACACTTCCACTATTCCGATGGTCAAAATTAATTAATTCAAGTTCGCATTGCTTCATCACGCACCTTATTCGCCAGATTTAGCTACCTCGGACTATTTTCTATTCTTAAAGTTGAAAAAAATGGTTCGGTGGTAAATGATTTGGCAACAATGAAGAGGTGGCGTCTGCGCTTGATGAAATATTTAAGGAGTTAGACAGTTCTTACTATAAACAGTGTATAGAAGCTATTGAATATCGATGGGAAAAGTGTATCGAGTTAAAAGAAGATTATGTTGAAAAATAAAGAAAATTTTTCGCAACTTTTTTGTATCTTCTTTGTTAGGTCGGCTAGTTTTGAGAGCGCCCACGTAAGCATTTGCATTCAAATACACTTTATAAGAGTTAGATAGAAATATAAAAAATAAACAAATTCCCAGAACATCCCGAGGATATGGTACAATCTCTTTAGGTTTTATCAAAAGAACTTTGTTTTTAGTTTTTCTAATAAGTTTTCTATCATATCATATTAAAAATGTACAAATCATGTGGGAAATTAAAATAAAATAACTAATGTTTAATTCCCTCACATCATCAGCAACCAAATGCAAAACAAAATCTAAACGAATGCTAACATAGTTTGATAATTATAAAAAGAAAAAACAAAACGCATCCAGATAAAAGAAAGAGATTTAAAGTATTTTTCATTTAATGTATAAAATTCTTTCATTTCCCATATTTAATTCATGTTGTTACACAAAGGATAGTTGTAGGTAAATTCTTCAATCCTTCAGTTTTCAATATGATTACCTTTACTTACGGGTAGAGCACTCAATGAACTGTCTGCTGATGCATATTCAAATTTTATCTATTAAAGATCATGGATGTGATTTGTATTAAAAGTAAAGAAAATCAAAATGTAAAATTTTAAACGTCCTTTAGATTTGCTGTTGCATTGATAATAACTATAATGATTGGTATAATTTCTGCCAAAAGAAAGAACTAATTAGACACAAAATATGTATTTTTTATTCTAATTTATTAAACCGCCCTTCAAGATGGCTAATTCCGAAATAATAATATTATGCCAGCGAAAAATCCAATCAGCAAAATATTTTTCCACCTCATTTTGCGGAAAAAACTTCAGTTATTGCCACAAATTTCGTTTCATGTCTAATTTAATAATTTGAGTTTTGAAAAGTGAAAAGAAGATGGTGGTTATCGATGATATTTTGATATTATCAGATGGTAGTTGTTCGATGATATTTGCTGATTTGTTGGCCAGAAAATCGTTCGTAAGTATAGCCTAGTGAGATGGCGCATTATCGTGGCGCAAAATCATTGAGTTTTCTTTCCTCATGTCTGGTATTTTGCAACAAATTTGCACTCCTCAAACGCTGGTTGATGGCCAGATAATGTTCTTCATTTACCGTCTGACCTTCCACCTAGAGTTTAGACTGCGCAATATTGCGATAATCAAAGAACAAAATCAACAAGTCTTTTAAGTCCATCAAAAGACTTGTTGATTTTGTTCTTTGTGCTCTTTTCATTTACGCTTACTTGGAAGGCGCCAATGCGAAGAAGATTTTTGACATGTCAAGCTTATGGAACTCTGTCTCATCGCCAATAATGATGCTTTTTACGGAAATAGGGTCAGAATTGATGCGTTACAGCATGTCTTGATCGCCTATTTCAACCCCATTTTCTTTGCTATATCCACGGCAAAAAAGTGTCAGGTATTAATTTTTTAAAAAGCTCATCTAATGAGATTGTCAAAATTCTTTTTGCCCTAAGCTGGTACAACTGTCCTCTACACTATAATTATATATTTGATGGTTTACAGTGCTCGATTTTGTCAGTTCACCTTAAGTGTGTTTTGTGATCTTTACAATGGATAAACGTATCGAGCAAAGACTTTATAACAAATTTTGTTTTGTTTATAGAATAAATGTTATAATTGTGAATGAATTTTTGAAAGAAATTTCATCGAACAACCACCGTATTCACTTAACACGGCCCCTGATGACTACTTTCACTTTCCAACCCTCAAATTATCACTCCGAGGCACCCGTTTTTAGTCCATAAAAAACATAAAGTAGTACTGAGGTCTTTTAACCATAAAGCGTCTGAGAAATATTTGAATCGTTGCCAATTGCCAGTACTTTTTGGCAGTAATTTGGTGATATTTTGGTGTCAGTTGAATACTAATCACGCTAATTATCGACACTGGCATTAGCTATCCACCTATATGCCAGATCGAGGTCATAGTAGGTAAGTTTGCTAGATCGTTATTTATTCTATCCTTCACTTTGCCGTAGGTCGTGGAGAAGACCTAAGAACTATAGACACATTTACATGTTTATATATGTATAAAGTTATAGAAGGTATTCTGTCCGACAAAAACTATTTGAAGCGAAGGCAGAGTTTGATATAACTGCAACGTTGACAGGCTTTCGTGGAATGACTCTAACCGAAAGTTTTCTGTAAAAATAGCAAAGTTATTACCGCACCATTTGAGCCACGACGGGACGATTTTCTATTGTGCTATCCCTTCAATATACTGGAGGAGATATTAATGAGCAAAGCTGTAGCGGAACGACTCAAACAATCTCACCTATATGATATTAATGGTATATGATATTAATACTATGTTTATGCGAAATGTTAATGCAGTGTTCTCAAGCATTGGAAACTGGTTGACTGTGGACGAGGACGACAATATCAATTTGTTTAATTCCGCAAACAGAAAGCTGATTTGTTGGAGAAATTATATTAATCACTTTAGAATGACAGAAATTGTTGATGTCCTAGGACGTAGTTAATAAAGCTAATGAAAGCAGGACGATGCCTTACCCTAGTCCTACCAGGTTTGCTGCTTGTATAGCTGTCATACTGGATTATAAGGCGGTTAGTTTTCTCTGGGAGTTTTCCAAAGAAAAATACTCCATTCATATAATATATTGGCAAACCATCATTAACGTGAGTTATCAGCGTCTTCTGAATCATGAGCTATCATGAGCTGATATTTTGTGGAAGGACCTAAACTCTCAATACGAAAAATCTTTGTCAAAGAACTGGGTGACAGGCGGATAAGAAAGCGACCAAAATTTAGGTAAAGAATTGCAGAAGACCGAAATATTTAGAATAATTTATATTCTGGCTGCCAACTAAATTAATAAGTAGAGACGGAAAAACTAGTTTGTTATATGTGAACATGGCTTAAATATATGACATTCAAAATTTCTTCCAAATGTAGTCAATATATTCATAACTTGTACTGTATACTTTAGTACTTTCTGTTCATTATACTCAAATCCAACACAGTACACCATAATATCCCCTCTTTTTGACCCACACAATTAATCGATGAAAACAAGACAAAATAGAAAAAATAGCATTTCATAAAGTCAGATGTTGGTACTATGAATTACAGAGATTACACTTCATTAGTATTATCACAAGATTATATCAATAAAGCCGCGTAAACATAAATCAAGTATAGGGGTAGCCATTTTTCGGTTTCAAAAGTAATGTTGAATAAAACACACATAAAGCTATGGTTTCACTGAAAATTTTAATTTATTGTAATGCTTGGACTTTGCCATTATGTACGAAATACAATGTTATTTAAATGACCGCTTCGGGGTTGGTTGCAGCAGTAGTCATTTTGCTCCAGCATCATTTTCCAAAAAATACGGCCTAATGATACCTTCCCGACCATAATGCGCACCAAACCGTCACTTTTTCCGGATAAAATAACTTTTCCGCAATCATTTCTGGGTTCTCCGAGCTCCATAAACGATAATTTTACTTGTTGACGTAACCACCGAGTGCCAAATGATATTCATCGCTGTAGAAAATTTTTTTGTCGATTGAAAGCCCACGATTGAATAACCACTTTTGCAGCAAGTTTTGTGGTATTTTTACGAGTTCTTTAGATATTCAACTTTCGCCTAAATACGAGGGCAGTCCAAAAACTAACCGATCTAACAAAGACCACACAAAAAATTTGGGGAAAATTTTGTTTATTTCTCAACATAATCTCCTTTTAGCTCGATACACTTTTTCCAGATACGTTCATTAGTTTCTATACCCTGTTTATAGCAGGAACTGTCAAACTCTTTAAAACAGCCATCAAGCGCAGACTCCACCTCTTTATTGTTAGCTAATCTTTTACCACCGAACTATTTTTTCAAGCTTGGAAATGGAAAGTAGTCCGAGGGAGCCATATCTAGCGAAAAAGGTGCCTGATGAAATAATTCACACTTTACTTATGTGAACTTGTGCTTTGTCTTGATGAAACAACACTTTCTTTTTCGTCAAATGCGGCCCCTTTTTTTGTAATTTCATCATCTAAACGCTGCAATAAATTAGCATAATATTCACCGTTTTTGGTTTTTCTTTTCTGAATGTAATCAATAAACATAATTCCGTTCATATCCCAAAAAACAAGCACCATGACTCTGCCTGTAGATGGAACCGTCCTCGTCTTCTTTGGACACGATTCTCCCATTCCAGGCCACTGCTTTGATTGTTCCTTTGTCTCAGTTGTGAAGTGGTGGACCCATGTCCCATCTATGGTTATAAATCGATGCAAAAATTCGACTTTATTGCGAACCGTCTTCACGATGCTGTTTTTGCTCTATTGAAAGCAAGCGCGGCACCCATCTTGTGCACAGCTTTCTTATCTTCAAATCGTCGGTCTATATCCGATGTATAGCACTTTTTGAAATGCTTATAATTTCAGCTAACTCACGCATTTTCAGCCGACGATAATCTAATACCATTTTGTGGATTTTCTTAACCATGTCTGGCGTGAACACCTCAATTAGTCGCCCACTACGGTGTTCGTGTTGACAGCTCGTACGGCCTCGTTAAAATTTTGCTACCCAATATTTTAAAGTCGTAAATGAAGCAGCAGACTCCTCTAGCTCAACTTTAATATTGGTTGGACTGACGCATTTCAAGTGGAAATATTAAATTATAGGTACATAACGGTGACCAATTTTTCTATGTTTACAAATTCACTGAGATTGATTTGATGGCTCAAATAAAAATACTAAACAACGCAGTGACTTGAAACTTAAAACATATGTTTTATAAGGCTTTTCAAATGGAAATATTGAATTACATAACGGTGGCCAATTTTTTCCATGTTTGCAAATTCACTGAAATTGTTTACTTTTGCTGGCTCAAATGAAAACATATGTTTTATAAGGTTGCCACTTTTCACAAAAATAATTCTTTTTTCAAACTACTGGCACTATCTGTACGTTATGACGTTATGACCACTTAATGGATAACCCTCTACAATGACAATTATGTTTATTATTATATTAATCTTTGGTAACCATATACTCGTAAATGCCTACAATCCTAAATGTGGGTGTGCATTCTTCCATTTACGTTTTCCTATTGCTTTGCTATTCTCATGTCGAGTATGACAAAATATTTAGTGAAGTTAGTAAGCCAGGGAAATGAATCTGTCTCTCTTATAGAGGGTGGATTGGAGAGGGGGAGAGTGAAGGGCAAGAAGGGTAATCTAAAGTGCTCACGGCGATGTAGTAAATTTCACAATGTCATTGTAATCACATAAATGTTGTTCGGATTGTATACAAATTACAATATTAAAAATCTCGTTGGAAAATTCTAAACCCCAGAAGACTTTCGCTCAAACATTCATCAACAGAATCCTTGTCATGGAGATTGTAAAAATATCTAAGGGAAAGTTCATACTTCCCCTGTTAAATTATTTACGGAAAGATAATATTTTATTAGGGATTTAACAAAAACGTTGTTTTAAATTGAATTACAACAGATAGGGAAATATCTGAGGGTTAATAGAAAGCAAAGATTTTATGTACAAATATATCCCTTCTCTTTGATATTGAATATTCTTTAACATTTAATTGGATGGGATTATTATTAAACAAAGTTGTGGTTAAACATCGACTATCTATATGTGACTAAAAGATAACAAATATATATGTTATATGTAGACAAATAATCCATTAGGCTGAAGCCTGAATGATTTCTTTTATGCACTAATTCAATTATTTTCTAATTTTTTCTTATTTCTAGCATTAGCCGAAAGTTTTGCGAGGTCTATCCTAGCGTAAAACGGAAATATCAAGAATGATTAGCGGTGACATCATGCAAGGTAAGTTTTCTATATATTTCTATATAGTAGTAAGAGTTTGTGTTGAAATCACAACATTAGCGCTATTTTAAAGTGGGACTGATAAGTATTGCTACAATATGTTAGGTAAACGTGTTAAAAAACTACTTCCAACCAAACGATAAATCTTATCAAATATTCTCTCAAAGGAGTGAAGACATATTGGCATTTGATACGGCAAACATCATTTGACATCTGGAAGGAGATGTTTAAGATTTCAAATATATTTTCGCCAAATGTATTTCATCACTTTTTAAGTCAATTAAGCGATCTTCATCTTGGTGGGTAAATAGAAGACGCGATAACTGCTTTAAATCTCCATGAAATTTCTTACATTTTGGGCCAGCCTAATATTTTGCTAAATTGCAGCAGGAGATTATAAATGAGCTACAAATGAATCAATTTTCGGAAAATTTATCTTTTTCCCCGTAACTTTTAATTTGTGGACGCCAGCAACCTACATTTTTGTTCAATGCATTGCTTTATAATATCTGGAAATATTTGGGAACGACAAAAAAATTTTCAAGTTTTTTCTGATATCTACCACACAAAAAACCCATTCAACCCACTTGCTCTTAGCTTAACAGCTTGCAAGCTTAACGTAGCATCTTTAGCCAAATTTAGAGGCTTTTAAATTTGGCTTGATAAATTTCCTTTTTAGAATGACAATGAGCTGCCAAGTTTGCTGATATCTCCCATACAAATTGGTACGTTTCGCAAAATTTAAATTTTCTCCCTTTTTTTAGTAGATTGCAGTAACATATTTTTTTTTCAACTGCATAAAATTTCCATACAATATAAATTAGTTAACTTTTTTCAATTATTTTATTCAATTGCACAAAATTTTAAATAAATTAGGAAGTATCTGGCCTTTATTAAACTTACTTCTGCATTATCGCTTCCCTTAGGGTATCTCAGATGCTAAAGTCAATGGGTTTTCTCTAAAATTTCCAAGTTTTAATAAGTCATAGTTTCGCTTCTTCAAAGCGATTCTTTGAGTTAAAACAAAGCGATCCTTTGTAGCATCGTATCAACCTTCATATATCTGGATATTGGGTAAACCTATGCAATATTTTGGGTATTGGGTACACTATATATTGGGTATACCTATTTTTGTACTTATGTCTTGTTGGTATATTACAAGCATGAAGTTTGCGCAACAAAACCGAAAAACGGAAAAAATCGGGCTTACTGCGGTGAAACATCGCCATACACTTTACTACTACGTCTCTACTACTACATCTTTACGATGCTGATTCTGCTCTACTGAAAGCAAGCGCGGCACCCATCTTGCGAATAGCTTTCTCATCCTCAAATCTTCGGTTAACATACGATGTGTAACACTTTTCGAATACTATTTTGTGAACTTTCATAACCGTGTCTGGCGAATTTTCCTCAATTAGCCGACCACTATAATGTTCGTCTCGGCAGCTCGTACGGCCTCGTTTAAACTCTGCTACCCAATATTTTACAGTCGTAAACAAAGCAGCAGATTCCTCCAGAGTAGAATCTAGTTCAACTTTAACATTGGCTGGACTGAGACATTTCAAATGGAAATATTGAATTACATAACGGTGACCCATTTTTCTATGTTCACAAATTCACTGAGATTGTTTTGATATCTCAAATAAAAATACTAAATAACGCAGCGCCTTGAAACTTAAAACATGTATTTCATAAGACTGCCACTTTTTACCAAAATATTATTTTTTTCAAGCTACTGGCAGCACCTTCATGTCACCGTCATGTCGGCTAGTTTTGGGACCGTAATCGTATATTCTTATATTATGTAACACTTAAGGCTGCACTCCTACAAAATCCAATTGCTGCGTGACTTAAAGTCTTAAAAATTAAATCCTTTGACTTCATAAATCAGACAATTCAGCACTTTTCAACAATTAGCAAAGCAGAAGTGTCGCTACCGAAATGTATGAATCCGAAACTCAGGCATCAGAAACCTTCATTCATTTATTCGCCTGACAATATGGGCTCCGTTGAATTATCGGTTCTTAAATTTTTGAGGATGAAAGAGACCGTGGAGTTATAATCAATTCAGAAGATTATGTGGAGATGTTAGATAGTTTCTTATTACTTGAATTGCAAATCTTTCCTGGTTTTAACAAAGAAATATGGCTGCAGTAGAAGGGAGTAACATCACGCATTTCCAATATGCTTATGCAACGTGTTAGTGAAACTTTCTCTGATAACTCGATCTCCGGTAGAAGTGGCATACATTGGTTTCCCGTTTATCCATTTATCCGCTGTGGACCATTTTCTGTGGGTTTATCCGAAATCTAAAGTTTACGCCAATAATGGAGTTGCTTGGTGCATTTGAAAGGAAACACCTGCCATGAAATGACAGCTATCGCAAAATATGTCTGCCTAGCCGTCATAAGAAATTTGCTCTCTTAGATGAGTGCCGCGAATGCTTATTGGTATTGTGTTTAGGAAATAAATTCTCAAATTGTGGGTTTTAATAACACTAGCCAACAAGGTTTCGGATTGGAACAACCTAATATATTTCCTAGGATGATTCGGTGGGCTGAATTCCAATCTGTAATTAGTTCTTATCTATCACGTCAGATTTTCGAGATACAAAAAAATGTTTTTATTCGTTTTTACATAAGAAATCATTAATTAGTTTATTTAAAAATCAATGAATTTTCAAAAGTAAATGGCGTTATTTGAACGTCGTTTGTATTTTGTTGTTGTTTAGGGAGTTATGCCAAGTAAAAGGTGTACAAAACGATACCAACGAATTTGACTGAATTGAAGCAGTCCATTAAAAAAATAATTGAGGTGATTCCGACTTTAACCGTTGAGGCCGCAGTGAATAATTTTTCTGATCAGGTGTCTCACATGCGTGAATGAGCTCAATTTACGGCCTGTCATCTTCAAAACCAAAAAACTAATGAAATACATTATTTGAAATTCTAACTGTACCACAATTGGTCCGCCACCCTGTATTTAAACAGCTTCATTATCATTCTTATACAAGGAACCTATCCGAGTAACCTATCCGATTTGGCCTATTATAGCACCATCGAAAAATATTATCGATTATGATCAAAGCTGTAGCATGCAAATGTGAGAGGAACAAATATTGTGCAGAAGCAAATAACGGGTTATCGATTTTTGGCTTCAATGTAAAATTAAATAAAACGCACACAAAGCTATGATTTCAATGGAAATTGTATTTCATTACAATGCTTGGTCTTTGCCACTATGTCCGATACACAATGCCATTTAAATGACTGCCTCTGAATTGGTTAGCATGCTTTTGTCTCAAAATCCTTGATAATTTCTTTTAATTTTTATTAAATCTTGATGAGCACGCTCCCCTTGTTCGTCGCCCACGGCACCTACGTTTTGTAGAAAAAAAATCTAATTGCGAATGAAGAAAATGCATTTCAAGTGACATTCGTGCACCTAATTCGTGATAGTTTTTCAATAATTCAGCAACAATTTGTCTGTTGTTTTCACTTTCATTGTTTCCAAGAAAACTGTTCACGATGCTCTTGAAAGATTTCCAGGCTGCATATCCTTTCTCCAACAAACATTGTGAAAAATTGTCATCATTCAATAGCTTCCTGGTCTGAGGACCAACAAATATGTCTTCTTTAGCATATGAAATTTCAGGAAAAATTGCTAACAAATATTTAAATACTGCTCCATTTTTGCTCAATATCTTGACAAAGCTCTTCAAAAGACCCAATTTTATATGCAGCGGCGGAAAGAGAACCTCATTGGATCCACATGGATCAATTAATGGTTTATTTGAAATGTTTTGTTCTTTTGGTAAACGGCTTACTTTTTTACTTTTTTTTTTAGTCGATTTACTATATATAGAAATTCTCTCAAATGCTTTGTATTATCGCATCAAAACACATTTTGAGTTTGCTTTAGTAATCAAACAAGAGACTTACAAGTATTTACCAAATATTAAACCATGTTTTTTGGTCATACCATTAAACGGAGTAAACCAAGTAATCGATTTTCTGAAAAAATTCGTTTTTGGTAACTCTGGTAATAAACGAGTACAATATATTATGGGTTATTCATTTAGTGGTTTCAAAACCACCGGTCTGGCAAGGCTGTCAGCTGTTAAATAGCTGCCATTTGAAATGTTATTTATTTAGTGAAAAGTTTGTCATTTACGAATATGGGTTATTTAACAACCAAAGAACACGTAAAAGTAGTGAAGACTAACTACGAAAAAGTGATTTAAACGTGGACTTACAATCGAACAAAATTTTCTTCATCGATGAAGCTCATTTCTCACTGGTTGGTTACGTCAACAATCAAAACTGTTGCTTATGGGGCTCGGAGAACCCAGGATTGCTTGTAGAAAACCCATTGCATGCGGAAAAAGTGACGGTTTGGAGGCGTCATTGCGCCGTATTTTTCGAAAACTGACACAAAAGGATCCACTGCTGCAACCGATCCAGAGGCGGTCATTTAAATAACATTGTATTTCGTACATAATTCGAAGATTAAAGCATTAGAAACAAATAAAAATTTCATCGAAATCCTACTACAGGGTGGCGCAATAGAACGTGCATATTGCATCATATTTTTTTGCGGGGTAGAAAAGGCACGGGCGGGGGGGGGGGCGCCTACATCGTTGGGTTGGCGGGCTCATGGAGTTTTAGTCGCTATGAATCACTTCGACGGGAAGCGTCGCGCATTTTACGAGAACTCTCGTTCATATATTGCTACTAGGCGACTATATTGTGCTAAATATGGACTACGGCGAATTAGTGAAGCTCCGAGTGCTAATTTAATTAAAATATGGGTAAAGCGTTTTGAAGAGACCGGTTCAGCATTTAAACCACAAGCAAATGGTCGCCCAAGAACATCTAGGACCGAAGACAATGTTGAGAGAGTTATGGAGTCAGTACGAGGAAATCCACAAATGTCGACTCGCAAGAGATCGTCTGTCTTATGAATGGATTCGTAAACCGTTAAAATTGTCGTTACTGGAACAGTGAAAATCCCAAAATCAAACACCAGAAACCATTGCATAGTCCTAAAGTGACAGTACGGGCAGCAATCTCTCGCAGAGGAATAATTGGTCCTTTATTCTTCGAAAATGCGCGGGGCCAAAACATCACGGGTAATACGGAACGCTATGTTGAGATGTTGGACGGATTTTCGGCTCCAGCAATTAAAAGTTCAATAATAGAGAATTCCAGAACTTGGTTCCAACAAGATGGAGCTACCTGTCACACATCAAAGGACTCCATGGCGGTGGTGAAGCAGATGTTCCCTGACAGACTGATTTCAAAAAGAGGTGATATCGCATGGCCCCCCCGTAGTCCAGACTTGACGCCTCTTGACTTTTTTTGTGGGGACACCTCAAACACAAAGTCTACAGTAATAATCCAAGAAACATCGTTCAGTTCAAGGAGAATATCCATGGTGAAATGGCAGCCATTACACCAGTATTACTGAAGAAAGTTTTCAATAATTTTCGTTTGCGGTTAGAGGAGTGCCGTCGTAGAGAGGGTCACCATTTAGATGATGTTATTTTTAAAAAATAAACTCCATTTATTACTCTACAATGCCTTACATTTATTTTAACCATACCTTTTGTATTTATTTTTTAATCTATTTTTCAAATATGCACGTTCTATTGCGCCACCCTGTATTATATGTGTTTTATTTAACTTTGCTTTTAGAACCGAAAAATGGCTAACCTATCCACTAGCTTTGATTCACTTTGTTGGCTCACAAACTGAAATAGTTTACGGAGTAGTTGATTTAACGTTTATAGGCTTCAGCTTTTTCTTCGTTTCAACACATGGTTTACTGTGAGTGTATAAATCAATTTTCCAAGGATTTAAAGTTAAGGAATACCATTCAATTTTTTTTAACGGGGTCCCTTAACTCACTTGAAACATTTGTGGCCACAAAATGTATTTACCAAGGCATTTAAGTATTTTATTTGCACAGCACAAATAAAAATTAAGCCAAATAACAGCTCAGCAAAAGAGGCACACTTTGTTGAATTTGGGTCACGTTATGGCTTAAATTTAGGTCAGGAAGCCCAGATGGCGAGCGATCCAAAGGATGTTAAGCTGCACTTTATCGAGGGATATGGAAAAATTCGAAAAAAATATTGAAATTATTACTTACCGTAGAATTTTCATCGCAATTCAGCATGCCATAGAAATCCTCATTGGGATCCCGTTTAAAGTTGATAATTGCATCGACAGCACTCATGTTTGCTAAAGGATAAAGGAATTGCTTGATTTCCTTATTGTTTTATTTTCTTCTCGATTTGATAACGTTGCGTAGGTGGTGTAGAATCGTCTTTATTTATTTGTTTGTTTGTTTTTGTTATCACTTAATATCACTTAAATAGACACTAAATGCACTGAACTTGTTTGTTTGTTTGTTATTGAGATATTGATACAAATATAAAAAATAGATAAAAAAATGGAGACAATACGTTTTTATTAGATTTACAATAATTGATTGAGTATAGCCAATATCTTTGATAGCAAATGGTGGAGCTAAATATAAATTGAGAATTATCAACACTTCCGATGTGATAAACAATTGATGTTGACGAAGGCTGATGAGACCGATGATATGTCAGCCTCAGTGGTGTTGCATGTGGTGTTGATGGTGTTGCTGCTGTTTGTTGGCACTAATGTGGTGATAACCACAGTGTAATAAAACTATCAATATCGCCAGGGGTTAGTGGGCCAACGTTAGAAGAAAAAAGGTAACAGGGGGAAAAAAGTAAAGTAAAATTAAACCCTCCAGGAGGGTCTGATTTCTGTATGCATTGATAGCTACTACTTGTTTGTTGGGTTTCAATCTAGTCACTTGTTAATGACGTTTCGTTTAGTTAGTATTGCGTTGTCTTAATTTTATCGCACGCGTCTTCAAGTCGAATCTAGTCTCAAATAACAACCACAAAATCGTAAAATAAAATATTTTTTTCATAAACCTTTTTGGCTACACTAATGTACGATTGCTGGCCTTGATAAATTCAATACAATAATTAACAAAATATTCACTTTTTAGTAAAGGCAAATAAATATATTAAAAAAGAACAAAAAATCAGTTTTTAAAAGTATTTTTCAACTTAAAACACTAATTGTGACTTTCACTTTGAGAAATTGAAACTGATACTGAAACCGAAACTGAAAACTTAAAGAGATCGATAGTCAAAAAAAGACCCTTCATGAAATCACTTGAAAATCGCTCCTCCTCAAAACTTTATACATTTTCAAAAACACTTATTAAGATTTAAAATAGTTCAAGTTTCTCTTTTTTGTAATCTTGATTTATTCCTAACACCACTTAATCCACCACTTAATTAATCACTTTATGTTTAAGCACAACTTAGAACAAACAAAAAGAAGAAGAAAGAGAGAGGCAGAGAAGAAAAACAAAAAACACAATATTGGCCAACCGTCACTTATAACCCGTTTTGCTGTGTTGCCGTTGCTGTTGCGTGTTGTTGCTGGCAATAAGTCAAAATTGTTACTGCCACTGCCACTTGTTTGGATTGGATTTTGGTCGCTCAGTTGTTCATTCGCTCGTTCCCTCTGTTGTCACTGTTGCGAGTGAAATACCTTTATAGCTCTATGTAAAACCACCACCAGTCCGAAACGGCCGTGTCAATGTTGTTTGAAACTCTTTTCGACTCTGGATGTATGAATGAATTGGCTGTAGCTCAATACTGGACTGCCTGGCTGGCTGGCTGATTGCCTGACTTACTGAGATGTTAAAGTGAGATGTTAAAGCGAGATGTGGTGTGGTAGAGGAATGACATGGAATCTGAACACATAAAATTTCAATTTGACTGGATTACCCACAAATACGTTCGTTCATATACCAACAATAAATTGTATGCAGTAACAATAACTTAAGTCGCGCTCTTCCTCTCCGTTTGAATAAATCATACTCAGGCACCAACTTAGAGCATGCATTGCTAACGAATGTGGCGTAATAAGTATGGGAATATAATTTAGAACACCCAAGAATTTGTTAAAGTTCACTTAAAATCTATATATTATATATAATGTAGAATCTATATATTATACTGTTTTTCGTACAGTAGAACTCCAATTATCCGAATCAATTGGGACCGCACCACATTCGGATAATCAAAAATTCGGATAATTGAATTTTTTCAGAAAAAAGGGGATTTTAAAGTAAAAGAGCTTATTTTTGGCATTGTATGCATTTAGGTACAACATTTAGGTACAAATATGTACATACATAAAAAAAAATTCAGTGTTTCCTATACATCTCGGTCAAAGTAAGCTGTTTTACACAAGACAAAAGCGATTCGGATAATCAGCGATTTGGTTGATCGGAGTTCGGATAATTGGTACTGTAATTTGTTTAAGATCGATAACGAGGGCGCATCTATCCATAGTGCGGAAAATGCTGCGATAAATTAATGGTACGCAACTAAGTTCTCGCTGTTCTTTTTTTACAAAAATGTAATTTTATTATGACAACATGTTTACAAATGATTCATTGAAAGTATTGCCCAACCTTAGCTATTACTTCTTTCCATCTCTCTGACAAAACTCGAATTACATCGCAGTAAAACTGTTCATCTTTTGAGGCCAACCACGAATGTAGTCATTCCTTCATGTCGTCATATGACTGGGACTGTTTATCAGCCAGACCGTGTGTCATCGAACGGAATAAGTGATAATCGGCCAGCGCAATATCTAAAAAAAATGGCGGAAGGGGAAAGACTTCCCATTTTAGCGTTTCTAGGTAGGTTTTAACGGGCTGGACCACGTGAGGCCGAGCGTTGTAATGCTGAAGAATTACTTTTTCATGCCTCTTCGCGTATTGTGGGCGTTTCTCGTGCAGAGCTCGGCTCATTCGCATTAATTAAAGTCAATACCGATTCCCAGTAATGTTTTCGCTTGGGGTCAACAGCTCGCAATAAATAACACCGATCTGATCCCACGAATACAGTGCATAACCTTGGCAGAATGAAAATTCGGCCGAGACGACGACGTAGGAGCATGACCGGGCAGCCCCCATGACTTTCTTTTCTTTGGATTGCTGTAATGAATCCATATTTCATCGGCCGTTACAATACAACGAAGCAGACCCTTCCTCTTTTGCCGCTGAAGCAATTGTTCACGTGCAAAAAACGACGCTCAACGTGCCATGGCTTCAACTCATAAGGAACTTAAGTTCCTTGCTTTTGAATCGTTCCCATCGTATGCAAGCGCCTGGAAATGGCTTGGCGGGTAACTCTTAATACTGAAGCAAGCTCTACCTGCATTTGACACGGACCCCCATCAAGAAATGCCGTAAATTCAGTGTCTTCGAAGGTTTTTGGTTTTCTTCCACGCGAACGGTCGTCAACATCAAAATTGCCGTCTTCAAAGTGACGGAACCAATCTCGACACGTTGTTTCACTTTCATCTGCGTAAACGTTTCTAAACTTTTGATGAGCTTCAGCCGCCGTTTTCTTCGATTGAAAAAAGAAAATCAATACTTCCCGCATATGGTGATTATTTGGCACAAAATCATACATATTCATACAACCAAAAGAATATGATGTCAAAAGAAAATTACTATTGTGTTGAGGCGGTATGATCACCATATTCGTAAGCTTGGCTCATGACGTTCAGGTTATGGCAAAATCGACTAGCACCTACAGCTGGCGCCATCTATTGGCAAACAGCGTGAACTTAGCTTAGTCATAACAAGCCCACCAGCTAATATCTACAAAAGTTGGATTAATAAGGTGTAGTAAAAAAAACATTATTTTTGTTTAAAAGCGGTATTTAGCCTAGTTAGAACCATAGAGTTTGGGGTACATATGCGGCATTTTCTTCAATAACTTGTTCCCATTTTTACTATACCCTCATTATGACCCTCTCAAAAAACTGGAAAAGTCGATTTTCACAATCTTATCTCGAGGTATACTTTCCACCAGCAAAAATATTGCCGCTTCTTGGCGATTGCTTCCTTCAGACTGTCCAATTACTGACAGTTCAGGTTCGAATTGAGAGTTTGGCTTAAAAGCAGCTCAGTAGATGACTCCCTGCCAATCCTACCAAACACATAGCAAAACCTTTCCGACCGTCAGTCCTTACCACTATTCAACCACAACCGTTTTCGCTAGACGTTGTCGTACCAGCCACCATCCGCAATTTTAATTTTTCATCACCCAAACACTATCCGCAGCGATTCGCAGATGGACACTCAGTCCATGAGTTTTCTTTAGTATTTTATATGCAATTTTTAACTCCTGAGCAATCGAAATGGTGGTTTTACTTCAAGATTTTCGTTCTTTTATCGACATTTTCGACGATTGACCTTAAAGAGTGTGGCATCAAAATTACTGAGACGGTGTTGACGGAACCAAAATTACGGCTGATAGACTGTTACAGCGTCAAGACCATAAGCGCTACGATTATTTAAATTTTCTACCGCTTCACTTGCGTTTTCGACTTTTATTGAAGAAAATCTGTAAAATATGGCATATTTTTTTCTTGCGGGTGCCGATCATTGACACGTGACTAGCAATGGCAAAACTGTCTGAGTAATTTTTTAAGTACGAAATCATATCTCTGTAACGCTATCGTTAAGCGTTATCCGATCTCACTTATACAACGCCAGATGCAGGTTACTAGAATCATCTATTAGAAGAATAATGGAATTCTTTTAACTATACTTTATATTTGAAATTTGGAGAAAGGGAGAATTTTAAAATGGAAATAGTCAGGAGAAGAAGAAAACAATACATAAAACCATATCACAGTTATTGAAAACAGCAGCCTGGACACAACTCATTACTCATGGGTAATGTGCAACTGACATATACGCATTACGCGTTCCCCATGAAAAAAGAAGTTGACCTAACCTATCAAAGAAGATACAAAAAGTTGGCAAAAATGTTCTTTATTTTTCAACATAATCTCCTTTTAGCTGGATACACTTTTTCCAGCTATATTCAATAGCTTCTACACCATGTTTATAGTAAGAACTGCCAACCGCCATAAAATATCCATCAACCGCAGACTCCAACTCTTCCATCGAGCCATACCTTGAAGTTTGGAGATAGAAAATAAATAAATAAAGTGCGTGATGAAGCAATTTGAACTTTAATTTATTAATTTTGGCCATCGCAATAGTAGACGTGTGGACTGGAGCGAGGTCTTGATAAAACCACACTTTCTCTTTCGCCAAATGCGGCCTTTTCGCCTAATTTCATTACCTAAACGTTGCAATAAATTAGCAGATGCCTGCAAATGGAACCGTCTTCGCCTTCTTTGGACACGATTCGCCCATTCTACGTCACTGTTTTGACTGTTCCTTTTCCTTTGCCTCAGATATGAAATGGTGGACCCATGTCTCATCCTTATGACTTATGGTGAACTAACAAATTAACTGAACGAACTTTCCGAACAATCCAATATTTCAATCCTAATTCAAATATGGAGAAATTTGATACAACCGACATCCCCAAAAGAAATTGAAGGGTTTTCTGAAGAACTCAGGTTCTTTGAGGGGTGCGAATACGGGGCATAAGATGAAAAACAAGAGATTGTTTAACTTATATTGAAGATGTTTATTTTACGTTGAGGGCCGCTGACGAAGTGGTTCGGTTGGCGATTAGCCGAAAGGGAGATCTGTTTATTAGCTACGAGATCTCCGTGTATCGCTGGGTTGCCACATGGGCGTAACAAAATAGGGATTTTTACACTTATATGGTTGGTTGAAATGGTCTTTACACCAACAAATAAATAGTTAATTTTTACAATTTACGGCAAATATGAACAAATTGTTTGATACAAAGCAATTCATAGTAATTCAACATAATTCATAATTCAAATTTAATTCAATGCAAATTCAATGTAATTCAATATAATTCAATTTGTTTGAATGCAATTCAATATAATTAAATATGATTCAAGGCAATTTAATATAATTGAATTTGATTCAATGTAGTTCAATATAGGTCAATTTAATTCAATGTAATGCGATATAATTCCTAGGAAACTCAATTTAATTCATCTTATTTATCCGTTTTTGTTCAACACATATTGAGTTAAGACTTTTCAAACAATATAACTTAAGACTTTTCAATTTTGATACTACTCATCTGAACCATCCTAATGTGGAACTTTATATGCAATATCCTTAAAAGCATTACAATGCTAATTGCAAGAGAGACTTTATGATAGTGAAATCAAAAATTAAAAACAAGAATTTTTAAGCCCAACATAAAATCAATTCTATGCAATTTAAAAAAAATTAAAAAAAAAAATATTTTAAATAATATATTTTATACATATATAATACTTGCTCTAATTAGCTAGTGGATGGCAATCGAGGTGACGACACGAATGCAAAACTGTTGTTTGTCTTCGTTTCAATAAATAACAATTTTTCCTGATGATGACAGACGATGTCGTCCGAAATATTCGAAAAAATACAATAAAGAAATGAAAAAAACAAAAATTTTTTTAAGTCCATGTATGAACTCAGGTCTAATGATTGCTTAAAGTAATAAAAGGAAAAGTTGAACCAAATATAATTGAACCACTTTTCTTTATAATTCGTTATTGGAAAGACCGCAATAAATATCTCTAATATTCGCGTCATTCTTTTTGCAGCTTCAATTTCTAATATAATGTAATGTTACAAACTTTCCTTAACAGTTTGCCCATAAATTACTAACTAATGAGGCAACTCATATAAAATACTTGAAATAATTTGGATTACATTTTGTCAGAAATTCGATGAAATTCATCATTTAAAAAGCATACTTAAAGAAAATGTCAAAATTTATTTCATCGCTAATTTGGCACAGCTGTCTTTTATATTGATTCAGAGTTTCAGCGTCATTTGGCATTTAATTTGTTTGTCCATCTCAATTAATTTTGTCAGTCCATCTCAAGTGTGTTTTGGGATTTTTTACAATGGATAAAAATATCAAACTAAGAATTTGTGTCAAATTTTGTATTACAAATGGAATTTCACGCGCCGTACCGCTGAAAATACTACGAAATATTACGATGAACCGACTTGATGGATGTGATGGAAAGTTTGCTTAGCTGTGGTTAGCCATCAACGCCTTTAACTGAAATAAATATCAATAAAGCGAAGAGAACGATGATCGAAAATTGTCATTTAGGTTTGAGAGAGATAGTTGCTGAATTTTATATTTTTAACGAATCAATTCGTACCATTTTACACAATTGTTTGAGTATGGAAGGTGTAGCAGGAGTTTTGAAAAACCTGAAAACAAAAACTCAATCGTCTATTCCGCATCCACGTTCATAAAACTCATTATAACTGGTGGTGAGACCTGGATTTACAAGCTTGACATATAAATCAGTTGACAAGCTTTGAAATGACGCCTTCCGACTGAGCCGAAACCGAAAACAAAACAAAAAAAAAAAAAACAAAGCCGATCAAAGGTTAAGGTAATGTTGAATATTTTCTTTGGTTATCGCAGGATTATGCACTAGAAATTCTTCCAGGAGGCCAGACGGTAAATAAAGAATATTTTTCGGTCATTATGCGGAGTTTGAGAAGGCAAGTTCTTCAAAAAAGGTCAGATTTGCAGGAGGAAATCTCAAGGAGCTTGCACCAAGAGAGCGCAACACATCACAAGGTTATCCACTATTAGGAACGAATATATGGCCTCAAGAACTCAACGGATATCATCGAACAACTATCATATTTACCTGACATGGTTTCGGCTGAGCTCTTTCTCTTTCTAATTTTATCTTTCTATTGTAATTTGGCAAAATCGAGGCATCCGTTTTCAGTCGTCGAAAGACGAAAAGAGAAATTAAGACGGGATCTACAGCATTTTCAAGAAAATGAGTTTGAAAAGTGGTTTTAATGGTTAGGTTATTGATTAACATAAGTTTATTATGTCCGATGGAGCCTAATTTGAAAGTTATGCAATGGAACGTGATTCTGCTATAACAATCTAACTATTATCGTTCATCCACTTTCAATTCCACAAGTTCTGAAATCACTTGATATAAGTTCATTGATCTATTGTACCATAGAACACTTTGTTATCAATTTTGTATAAATTTTTCCTGAACAAATCCTATACCCCTCGTTCCGTACAAAACTAGTAACTGAGTCACTCTTTTTTGCGCCCTTCAAATAATTGGGGGATTTTCCTCTGTTCTCTCATATGCTTTGCTGTGACTCTCACTCTCTTTTGTACGTTTTCCTAGTAACCTATAAAAACATCTTCCTCCATCTATCCTCAGCTATTGGACATTCCCAAAATCCCACTATAATCAATTTTCTATTTTTTATTACTCTATTTCCAAACTGTTGCTTGTTTTATTTTGGAATTTCTTCTCTATTGCGGTGTATCATCTCTTTGATGGGTTTGTTGACTACCTCTGGGGCTGGGGGTTCTGTTGATAACGCACAACAAAATCTGTGCTGAAGCTTCTCATATGGAATGAATCAAAACTTTTTATGTAGTTCATATTCATTGCGTTCCTGTTGTTTTTGGGTTCGCTCGCTTCTCTTGAGAGATACATTTTGATAGCTGTACGATTGCGATGAACTTCTAGAAGAACCCAGCAGTGTTTCATATTTGGAATATACCTTCTCGTACGTTGGCGAGAGATGCCTACGCACACAGCATGCGCATCTCGTACTTTTGGGTAGCTTTTCCACTTTGGACAGTTCTTGTGGATGTACTCTTTGCATTTAGAGCTTTGAGAACGTTGGGTAATATGAACAGTAATGGTCTAATATAAATGTACTATCGTACGAGGTGTGATCAAAAAAAAGAAAAGGTTTTTTTTTTCAAATTTCGTGAGTTACGTATGTTCGATTTTCTCATTTTTTTCTGTTATATATGTATATGTTGACAATATCAGCCATTTTGGATTGCCAGTTTGTTTTTGACAGATAAAAATGTAAATCGAGTTTTGGTATGCTCTTCAATTTTTTACTGTTCGAAAAAATAGATCAAAGAAACTGTATTAAGTTTTGTGTAAAAAAAGATAGAAATTGATGGATGGATACTTTTTGAAAAAAATTTAAAATAACGGTTATTTTTGATCGTATGTATAAATTGACATAACTGATAAAATGTAAAAAGTACCAAGAATTGATCAATAAAATACAAAATATTTAAAATTCACACAAATTTATTGTACCACCCTCAGAATAGGCCTCTTCCAAAATAGTATATTTATGCTGACGCGTATTTATATAGATGTGATGCATTTTCCTAGTATAATCTTTAATTCTCGCCGGCAATTATCTTGTATCCCCTCTATAGACTGAAATCGCCTGCTTTAAAGTAGTAATTTAAGTTTTGTAAAAAGAAAATAGTCCGCCGGAGCCGTACCAAGAGATTGCTGTAGTTGCTCGATGATATTTGTTGAGCTTTTCGGCCAGGCATTCGCTTACAATAATAACTTTGTGAGGTGGTGTATTATCATAATGCAAAACCCACGAGTTTTCTAAATATGATCTTTTCCAACAAATTTACTCTCTCAAACACTTCATAGTGTATACACAATATTAGCTATTTACCGTCTGGCCTTCTGGCAAGAATTTTGAGCGCACCACAATGCGATGATCAAAGAAAACAGTTTTATTACCTCGAATTTTGATCAATATTGACGTATTTTTTCGATTTCAGCATAGATGGAAGCTTGTTGACTGATTTGCATATGAAACTTCTGAACCCAGGCCTCATCAAGATCTATAATGGGTTTTATTCTTGATACTTAATTTAATTTTTGAAAAATGTCCGTCTTTTGGAACCAATAGAGCGATAGCTCGTTTCATATCCAAACAATAATGTGAAGTAACATAAAATGATTGCTGAAGTACAGATAATTCAGCGGCTATCTCTCATAGTAAAATGACGACTTTCAGTCATTTATTTCACCTTATCGATTTTAACTTCAGTTGAAAATATTGATGGCCGACCAAATCCAGACAAATCTTCAATCTTTTGTATGCACTGTGTCATATTTCTCGTACAGTCGATTCATTATTAGCCTTTTGTAACATTTTCAGCGATTCGGGATAGGAAATTTTATTTACAATACAAAATGTGAGACGAATTCTTTAGTCGAATCCATTGTAAAAACTGTAAATCACACTTGAGATAAACTAACAAATAAACAATAAACTATTAAATGGCAGATTTCGCTTACATTCCGCTTCAGTAGAGAGGCCAGTTGTGCGAACTTAACGACAAAAAGAATTTTGACAATCCCTTTAAGCAGGCTTTGTAAATGACCAGTTCCCGGTATTTTTCTGACAGAATGTTCACCAGTTTACCAATTGGAAGCTTATTCATACAAAACTTATCTCAGATCGGACGACATTTTCTGTCTCTACTGAGGAAAGCAGTCAATTACAGATACGTCTTTGTTTATAGTAGAAAAGTATCCTATCACTGTGTGGTCTTTATCGAGGTCTTTAGAAATATTTGTGACTGAAGTACAATGAAATCGGTCAATAAATCCCCAGAAAGGAGGCTTTATTGATCAACCAGTCCTCTAAAACAATTTTGTGTTTCTATTTACGCAATGTTTTGTCAATTCCGTCGAAATACCCTTCAGTTTCCGCCACGTCTCCCAGTCTGATCCAAATCTTTTCCCTTAAGCATCATTTTGCAATTTACAAACAAATGATAATAATGAATACTGTGGATGAACCAGGTTTTTCCAGTAACCAACTCTTCTTTACGTTCACTGCATTTGCCATTTGTCGGTGTCCGTACGACCTCGTTTAAAATCAGTAAACCATCAATGAGTGGTTAATATTGAGGGCGAAGAGCTGACTTAAACGCCACTGATAATACGTTAATGCTTTTGTTGCGTAGCATAAATTTCGAAAACATATGTTTTATGTCCAAATTTGTATGCATTTTGATATACCTATTTGGATGTCAGTTAGTTTTCGACAACCACAAATCATTTACAAAATTCATTTTTATGGTTACAACCTCGTTTAAAATCAGTTAGTCATCTGTAAAGTATTGATGACATGCGATTTTTAGCCAACATACGGAATTTGTTTTTTTGTTTTCTTTGCATGCAAAAAAAAGTAAAGGCAGCCTTATTTAAAGTGATGTAACCAGAGGTTTGAAGGTTGAGGCTTTCTGAAATGAAAATCTGTTCTTTGTTAGAGATGACATCTGTCAGTTAGTCCCAGAGCTTATTGACGGATGATTGCTATACTTGACTCTGATCTAGGGCGTCAAATATCAATGTCAATTTCAAGTCCCAGAGCTTATTGATGGATGATTACTATACGTGACTCTGATCTAGGGCGTTAAATATCAATATCAATTTCAAGCTCTTCTTTTATTCTCCAATGGTAATTTAGAGCATATTTACAAATAGAAAATATCATTTTCATTTGGAATTTTCTAAATATCAATTTCCACAATTTTTAAAAATTTGTTAGAATTTACTGAAGTCTTTTAACAGCAATTTTTCCCAAATCTTTGTTAAAGCAAATAAACGGTCGTTTCAAAGACATTGCAGAACCTCACACACAAAATTACAGGTTTGATCAAAAGAACTTGCTTGTCTATGTTTTAGAATTCCATGGCTTAACTCGAGTAAAACAGTCCCAAATTTTTATACCTATAGTAAGTTGCTCCCTACATTAAAACCTGAAATAATATTCTTCTCATATCTACTTTGAATACTATAAAATTATATTAAACACTTTCCAATGGCAAATCGATTACAAAATAGTTTAGATTGTTGTCTTAATATAGAAATTATGATGCAAAGAAGATAAATTTCACCAAGAAGATAAACGACGAGGATATTTATAAAATGGTACACGTGTCTGAAATTTTTGAGAAAACTGTCCCATTTAATGTGCTCTCAATAACTGGTCTTCCACTGTGCATAAATTTTTCCGGCAGAAAGCTTTAACTTCCGAAAGCACATTCATTCCATAGTGGAGCAACCATGAATATATTATGAGCTTAAAGCTAAAAGCTTTTTCAAACATTTTAGTAAACTTTTCAAGTCGTTAGTACAAAAAAGCTATTTACAAAATTATGTACTATTACAAGATGTGTATCAGCTATGGAATACATACTTACTATAAAATGCATTTGGTTCATTAATATAAATTTGTGTACGTTTAATCATATTTATGTTTTGAATCGCTTAAATCGTAATAAATTTAATTTTTTCTGAATCAGATTTGTCACGTCCTCATGCATGCAAAATTTATGGACAAATAGCTTGGTGAATAATACAGAATAATTCATTTCCATGTGACTGATCTTAGCATTAGGTTTCTTTTATGTGACTGATTTGATGGGAACTGTTTCGGTAAAAAAAAGTTGTATCAAGAATACTCGTATAGCAGTCATAAAGTATGTAATACAGGGTGGGCCATAAGGGTGTTGGCGGTTTAAATATTCAATTAAAAAAAAACTACGAACAATAAAAAAAATATATTTGTATTTTTAAAAAGTAGAAGCATGGGAATTTTTAAGACTTAAAAATAATGTTGTCCTAATGGCTTCCCTCGGCTGCTTGACACTCTTGGAACCGAAGTCGCTAATTTTGGAAAACTCGTTGTAAAGTTGTTCTCGGTATTTTATTACTTTCCTGAATAATGTTCCTCTTCAACTGCTCTAAATTGGTCGGATTATTCTCGTAGACTACCGATTTGAGGTAGTCCCATAGAAAATAATCGCATGGGGAGAGATTGGGGCTACGTGGAGGCCATTCAATATCCCCCCTTTTCGAAATGAGTTTTCCAGGAAAAACAAAGTTAAGTCGGTTCTTGGCATCATCGGGTTTTAATTCTTGGACTATCTGAATCTTATAAGCCTTCAAATGCAAATCACGTTTTAAAATTCATCGTAAAATTGTTCTTTTGACATCCAAAGACTGACTTCTCTTACGTGTTGACTGTTGCGGATTTCGCTGTACTGAAACACGAACACGTTCCACAAACGTCGTGCAGTAATCACTGATTTATTGTTTTCGTAATACGCTCGGACACAAAATGCACGCTGCACTCCCGTGTACGGCTCCATGGCGACTAAATTTCCAGGAAGCGGCGCAGCGAACAACATATCCCCCCGCCACCCCGCGCCGCGCGTTACCGAGAAATTGAAGATTTAAACCGCCAATACCCTTATGGCCCACCCTGTATAATAAAGATGCAGGAATGAAATCCATTGAAACAGGCAATACCTTTCTTTATCCCTTTTTGCTCTAAAACTTCCTAAAAAAGAAGGATCTATCATTTGGATTGGCAACATTGCGCGCAACTGGCATCCTAGCCCGCCTGTTTTGGCAGAAAAAATAATAAAAAAAATTTTATTGCATTTCATAATTGAGATATGGAAGAGCCTCCCACATTCAGTGAGCTTACACGCATCTTCTTTTTACACTCATTCAGTTTGACGACGATTCCGAACGTCACAGTTTGAGAACCATTTACAAGGTTTGTAGATTACCGGACTATTCGAAATGTTCATCACGCACATTGAGATTCCTGTCGCTTAAATAATGATTTGTGCTTGGATTGGCGTTCGAACCCACAACCATATGCATGATAATCGCGTATTCTCACTCTCATGATACGGCCTCTTATGGCAAAAGTGCATCGAAATTTTACTAATAAATTAATTTTAACAAACTCCACATTCTATTGGCCCCTTAAGATCTGTTCACCTCACTGCATGATGATGCTTTTCTTGTGGGTTTATTTTAAGCAGAAAATTTATAAAACAGCACCATTAAATATGGATGATTTAAAGCAATAGATTCAAGTGAATGTTAAGGAAATTTTCAAATTTTCAATAATAACAATAATTTTCAGGCAATAACTAAAAATGATGTCGCACATGTTCACCGGAAGTAAAGGTCATTAAAATGCAATTATAGTTTAAATCTCTTCAAAATATTTGATAAAAATGTATTAATTTTCAAATTAGCAAAGAAAAACAGAATTAATTAGGTGCTCAACTAAGTTCCCGCTGTTTTCCTATAGATGGCGCCAGCTGAAAGTGTTAGTTGATTCTGCCATAACCTAAACGCCATGAGTCAAGCTTTGGCATATGACAAACATACCGCCTCGACACAATAGAGATTTTCTTTTGATATCATATTTTTTTGGTTGTATGAATACGGGTATCTACATATGATTTTGTGCCAAATAATCGTTATATGCGGGAAATATTGATTTTCTTGTTTCAATCGAAGAAAACGGCAGCTGAAGCTCATCCAGAGCTTCAAAACGTTTACGGCTTTAAGTGAAACAACGTGCCGAGATTGGTTCCGTCGCTTTTTAAGACGGTGATTTTGATGTTGCCGACCGTTCGCTTGAAAAAAGACGAAAAACCGTCGAAGACACTGAATTGACGGCATTGCTTGATGGGGATCCATGTCAAACACAGGTATAGCTTGCTTCAGTATTAAGAGTTACCTGCCAAGCCATTTCCAGGAGATTGCTTGCAATGGAAATGATACAAAAGCAAGGAACTTGGGCTCCTTATGAGTTGAAGCCAAGGAACGTTGAGCGTCGTTTTTTCGCTTGTGAAGAACTGCTTTAGCGAGAAAAAAGGAAGGGTTTTCTTCAACGTATTGTAATGGGTGATGAAAAATTATTACAGCAATCCAAAGAAAAGAAAGCCATGGCTTCTACGTCGTCACCTCGGCCGAATTTTCACGCTGCAAAGGTTATGCTCTGTATTTGGTGGGACCAAGTCGGTGTTATTTTTCACGAGCTGTTGAAACCAAGCGAAACCATTACTGGGGATCGGTATCGACTTCAATTAATACGATTGAGTCCAGAAACGCCCACAATACGCGGAGAGGTACGAAAAAGTGATTCTTCAGTATGACAACGCTCGGCGTCACGTGGCCAAGCCCGTTAAAACCTATCTGGAAACGCTGAAATGGGAAGTCTTAGCCCATCCACCATATTCTCCAGATATTGCGCCATCCGATTATCACTTTTTCCGTTCGATGGCACACCGTCTGGCTGACCAGCAGTTCCACTCATACGAAGACATCAAGAAATGGCTAGATTCGTGGATAGCCTCAAAAGATGAAGAGTCGCACCGTGACGAAATTCAAGCATTGCCAGAAAGATGGGAGAAAGTAGTAGCTAGCGATGGACAACACTTTCTGTTTATTCCCGGAACCCATGTTTACAAATTCTAAGATATAAATCCTAAATTTATCATGTCCACTGCAATTGAGACGCTTGCATGTAAAGTCCTTAATTCTAACAAGATTGAGTGCTTTAGAGTAAGCTTTATGTCGACTGATCTATTTGAGAATTTGATTTGCTAAAGTGAGTTCTTGTGCTCCCCCTATACGTGTAAGACAAGTTTGGCTGAACAAATAATCCTGTATTTATTGCAAAGTATAATCTCTAATAAATTGTGAAAACGAATGCTAATCCCCGCTGTTTTTTATATTTGATAAATCTCTTGAGATAAATATATGAGTATGTCAGAGTGAACCCGTTTCTGACGAACCATGAGTCATTTGGAAACATGTTTTCATAATAAAGTTGAATTTTTATAAAAAAAAAAAAAACGGCGAGAACTTAGTTGTACACCTAATATATAATTTTTGCAAAAAAAGAAAAAGAAACTATTTTTATAGCTTGCTAATGTAGCAGCGTTCATAAACTACCCTGTTTTTGATATATTCAATATTTCTTTGTGTTTACTAAATGTTTTGCTGTATCAGCTATATCCGTTTCTTCTTTTGAAAGTGCATTGAGTGAGGATCCACATATCGTATGGTAGAACTCGCAAGTGGAAAACACAGCTCAGCATCGTACTAATATTTGCTACTTCATAATTTCTAGCAACTTTGCCGCTGATTTATTATGTGAGATCGTTATAATAATATTAAATCTGGACGTTGTTTAATATTTTCAAATAATTTATGCATAATTCAACAATCACTGCGATTTTAATCGAACGCGAACACCTGCAGACAATGCCGGCAACACATCTTGCCGACTCTCCGATTCCTCAAGTCTGGCATAAACAAAAATTAAAAAGTCCGGCAATAACGCCAACATTGAATATCTCAAATCAAATATTATCTATTTCCCTTATTTTTTATATCGTCTGCAAATAAATTGTTCAAAAAAGCAATTCAATTAAACAAAATATATCCAAAGTTAGAAAAAAAACACTTGAAAACAAACATCGCAGATGTACTGCATGGATTTACGAATTGTTGTACAATTCCGCATGTATTTTGATAATCGGATTGAAAAAAGACACGCCAACAAATCAAAACCAAACATGTTGCTTTGCTTCCTGAAAAAAATAGTGAAGAGCAGTCGATCACAATAATGGAATGGCAAATCTAATGGCGCTCGCTTACACAGTAACAGAGTATCAACACTCGAGGGTATCGGCAGAGTCCGCAAGCATTTACAAATAACGCGTCAGCAGCATTAGCAGCAGCAGAAACAGACAAGAGTTACTACAACAGCACTCATCAATGCTATTTTAAGGAGAATCCATTTAGTATATCCATCGCATGCATGCTATTGTATATGTACATATGTATGTATCGCTACATATCACGTTGTATGTCTGTATTAGTTTCAGCATCGATTCCCATCTATTGTGTTCGAGTTGATTGAGTGCCACGCTAAGAGTGTGTGCATGAAGGAAAATAGTTTATACAACCATCGTATTTATTGTTCGATCGGGATGCGAGATTTCGTTGTGTGATGGCATTTCAATTGGAATATTTTAAATGTATTTTAGAATGTTTTATTGACGAGACGAACGAGCGAGTTGTCTATAAAAAGAACTACAACTTAAAGGTCAACTGAGTGCAACTTTTGGAAATGAATTGAAAATATCAGAGACACAATAATAAAATGTGGTGGGAGAAATTCATACTGTTGTTGGCATCGCTAAAGTAATTTCATCGTTAAACATCGTCAAACAATCCCACAACATGCGGATAAGCTTTTCCTAGTTGCATGTATGTGTGTGTGTGTGATTTATTTAAATTACCATAGAAATTAATTGAAACGGTTTAATAAAAAGTTCATTCACATTTTGGAATAAATACTCGTATGTAGAATAAAATACAAACTTAGCATTACAAATTTAATTTTAACCTATATGCTTATACGAGGTCGGTCCCAAAACCAGCTAACCTAACAAAGAAGACACAAAAAAGTAGGGAAAAATTTTCTTTATTTTTCAACATAATCTCATGTTTTCCGCGATATTCTACACCTTCTATATCCTATCTATAGTAAGAACTGTCAAACTCCTTAAAATAGCCATCAACCACAGACTCCACCTCTTCATTGTTGGCAAATCTTTTAGCACCGAGGCATTTTTTCAAATTTGGAAATAGAAAATATTACAAGGAAACTAAATCCGGCAAACAAAGTGCATGACGAAGCAATTCGAATTTTAATTTATTAATTTTGGCCATCGCAATAGTGGGTGTGTGAACTGGAGCATTGTTTTGATGAAGCAATATTATACAGGGTTGCCCATATTCGGCGGACCCATGTTTTAAAAAAAAAATC